>OZ026624.1:76619596-76799596 GCA_964020975.1 Hermodice carunculata
TAGCTCTGTTTCTTATGTTTTCACAGGTTGAATTACTGGCGTGAAATCAGAAAGCTTAAAATAAGTGGTTTCGTGAAATTGGGTCACTAGTTTAAGTGTCTGTTCTAGCCCATCTCAACTTTTCTCTGCTCATCTGAGCTGAGTTGAAGCCGAAGCTCAGCTAAGCTCATGTTTTGTTTAGACTTCTTTGGGGTGTAATATTATACAAATACTGACTGTTTTACTGGACAATAGTCTAAATCCTAATACCCGAGCGTGGGTCGAGTGTCCCAGCAGAACTATTGCATGCCCGAGGCCGTCGACCGAGGGGAATAGTTCTGCTGGGACACTCGGTCAGCTCGAGGGTATTGGAATTTGGACTAATGCCCCGAAAAAACAGTCAACATTCAACAAGAAAATTAAAAATTAAATTAAATTATTTGGGTTGCTTCGAATGTCTGTCCGACAACAGACTCTCCAAATCTTCGTCGCTGAGAACGGCGAATCTACCGCACTGTGCTGCCGCCGCCACAGATCTCCACCCGCCCAGGTTTGATAGCCAGGCAAGTAGTCTGCTCCCCAGTCCAAATGTTGCATCATGTACATACAGGGAACAAGAATGTGGGCTATAGTCTTTTCAGCCTCAAAAACTATTGCCCAGCTCCTTTATCAAAAGGGCAATAATTCATTTCTGAATGATAAACTCGTGATACCGTTCAACCAATCAAATAGCGGTTAATGTATCCAAAATTTTAATACAAGTATATGTGGATCAGCCTAGCAGGGCTGTTCCAGCAACACTCATCTAGTCACTTTGGTGCGTAAAAATACTGTTTATGTAAACTTAAGCTTGTACATATATATGTATATTTATATATGTATACATACATATATATATATATATATATATATATATATATATATATATATATATATATATATAAATGCACTTGTATATTTGATTTCGGGGATTAAAAATACATAATTTAATTTATTTGGGCTGATACAGCCTATGTCAGAATTTTACAGAGGAACGTGTGCAATATGGACAATAGTAATTCCATATGTATATAGGTTAGACAGGGACAGGTTAACTTATGGAGAGGAAAGAGTTCGGACTGCGGAATAGGGTAATGACTACCACGAAGTGGTTCTGGGCAAGAAGACACAAATACAGTATTATTGTTAACTCGCAGCTTTGCTTCAAAACATGTTCAAAAATAAAAGAAAGTCCAATTAGTATTATGGTTACCGGTTCTATATACAGCACGGCATACAATAGCACACAGCCCTCAAATAAATAGATTTGTACATATACAGGTAATAAGGGCTATATATACGGTAGATTCAACATTACCTATAGCAAGTCTTATCTAACCTCTATAGAAACCGACATATTTTTCATCTATAAGGAAGACAAATGCATTGTCTCAGGAAGAATTGGGTCGCCACATGAAAAGCCTTATCTGAACTTACTCATGACCAGGGCCATAGTCCAAAATGTACTTCGAACAGGTGACGTGAACTGCAGCAAAATGAGATATTTAAGCGTTCTTCTACCGTTGTGTTTTACTGTCACATACGGATATGATAATCATTATTATCCATCTGGTAGGTACACTTTGATTTATTTACAGTACCATTTCATTCTGATGAAAATTGTCAGCCATCTTCTAGATATTTTGACCTTCCTCATTTGTGGTCTTTTAAAAATACTGTTTAAAAATGATGGAATTGTCTTGGGACTGTCACCCTATCAACAGTTTTTGAAAATATATCACACATGTATCTACACATTTTTGTACGTGTACAGAATTTTTCACTGCAATGGCAAAACCAGGGTAGCAGTAGTAGTAGTCGTCGTAGTCGTAGTCGTAGTAGTAGTGGTGGTGGTGGTGGTTTAATACGAGTTCATAGTCATAAAATAGACTGAAATGTAGAAAAATAAGACCACTTCCAAAAAAAATCCCGACTTTGACCGAATATACCCGAATGTACTCCCGTTTCCGACTTTAAAACGTATATCTTCACATTTCACATGTTTTGTCTCATATATTGAATAGAATACGATGAAGACATTAACGTGCTACGTAAGTTACATCGCCATGACATAACTGCTCAAAACACACACACACGTATATATATACATATATATATAATATATATATATATAGAAACTTTTTTTATATTCTTGGGGTGGCCTATACTATCCGTTTCCCTTGTCTCTAGTGATCACATTATCTGATTAAGAGCATAATCGGGCATTCATAATTAATAAGCGGCTGTCCGTAAGGTATTGCCCGTTACGAGGAGAACGTTGTGTGTATGACAAACTTTCATACTGCACACAAATCAGACAGCTGTCCATTCAGGTTATAAAGTTGTAAGTATAGCAACCGTCCCAGCAATGACATGAGCTGAGGTGAGGTGTGATGAGATGTAAGTTTATCTGAGACAAAAAAATCGTGTCATATTATGTATACATATCAAGGATTGAAAATATAAGAATAATTAGCTGTTACGTTTTAAAAAGGTAAGCTGGCAGCAAAAGAATGATTGAAGCTGAACAGAAGTTATTTTTACACTTGTAGTGTACATATAAAAGTTCATGTCATATTTTCAACATTTTTTATGCTGGTGACATCCCCTTAAAACTTGAACAGGAACTGTATTCGATGTGCAATATCTAATTCTATGTGGGACCCTCATATCAGTGAAAAACAGTTAAACTACTGGTGCACATATTGACTACCTGTGTCACAGCAACCAGGAGGCTCCCAGGTGGAAAAAGAACATTCTTATCAGATTAAATAGCATAAGCACTCATTCTTGGACCAGCAATTTTCAATATTTTTATGAAAGATGTTTTCTGTGCCGTTCACGATGGAATCCTTTTTTAATAATGCTGACGACAATACCATCCTGGTAAACGCTTAGACTAAAGAAGGCTTAGCCAATAAGATAGTTTTAAATGGTTTATCACTCATCACATGGTGTGAAGAAAATCAGATGGAGGCTAATCCTTCAAAGTTTCAGTTTATGATTTGCAATGAAGATACGTCATCTGAAGTACATATTATAGGAAATATTGTTACAGGTATGTTGGTTCCTTGGCGAGCACACATATGATCTTGGACACGACATGGGTAAATTATTTGACCAAACATGTTAAACATGTTTGGTTGAGGCTTGGCATTACAGGAGACAGTCACTTAATGACTTCTCGGAATGACAGATTGTATGATCGTTCTACATGTACCTCTTGTAAATAGACCTTCTCCAATGTATATATACTTGATTTTTTTTCTTCATAATGACCCTGGAAGCTATATGTTCTGCATTGTGTATGAAACATGCATAATGTACATGTCCTTATGCTTTCTAGAGTGAGTGGTTTTATCTCTAGTTTTGGTGCGGAGGACATAAATTATTACTTATGGTTACCATACTTATTTTAACATACGAAGATTATTTGATTGATAATAAGGACGCCTGATTATTTGTATGTATTTTGAACGCATCATGGAATTTCCCCCGTTCTGCTGGTGCCCCCGCTGTAAAGGGGAAGTTTTCCTAATAAATTATTATTGTTATTATTACAAACGAACAGAGTGTCAAACTGCCGGGTGTTCAACTTGACAATAGACTGAATTTCTCTCATCGCATCTCTCAAATTATTAAATCAGCTTCTAAGCAATTGAACTCCCTGCTACGTCTCGGCCATTTTCTGGATATTAATACCAGACTTCTTGTCGACAAATACTTTGTCCTTTCAAATGTCAACTATTGTCCAGCAGTTTGGCATTTTTTGTGGAGCTTCAAACTCTGCCAAATTGGAGAAAATTCAATTCAGAGCTCTGAAGCTAATTTTTGACAGATTCGGTTTGGATCATAGCACTCTTCTGAAGATGGCAAATCTTCCTACCTTGGAATTGTCCAGAATGAAAAACATAGCTACTGAAGTTTATAAAGCTGTCCAGGGCAGCAACTCTGAGTACATAAACAGTTTCTTCAAGCTCAATACTCATGGCTATTCTCTGAGAACAAAAAATACCTTGAGAGCATTAATCTGTCACACGAGCAAAAGGGGGTCTTCATTCTTTTAGGAATTTCGGTATTAACTCGATCCCCAATGAGCTCAGAACAGCCAAATATTTTCCTACTTTTCAAAGACTACTCAGACACTGGGATGGATTTTCCTGTAAATGTTCCTTCTGTCGACAATGATGTATCTATTACTTCCACCCCATTTCTACCATTGTTTTATTCTGTACCAAGTCTCTCATGCACGATCCATTTGCGTCGTGCAGTTTACTATTTATGTAAATGTTTTTATTAGTACTATTTTCTATCATGTGGTACATATTCTATCTTTTCATAATTGTGAGAGGTTGCTTTCACTTTTATTTAATTATTTATTCACACTCGGTCAAAGTAGCTGGGAAGCTAATGTTAATTTGTTGTGAAAAAACTGAGTATGTATGTATGTATGTATGTATGTATGTATGTATGTATGTATGTATGTATGTATGTATGTATAACTTAACACAACGGAATACAACAAGATGTTATTTACACCCTGCATGAAGTGGTCTTTGATATACTCAAGATAAGACTTCTACAACCTCTAAGCATGGTTAAACCGTCATGTTGAGCACCATCTCCCCTATCTTGCTCACTGATGCGTTCAGTCTGCTTAAAAAGTTGTAGATTATGCGTTGCATAAGCTCGTGAAAAGTTAAAACAAACATAACAAGTGCACTGCAAAGATTAGAGTGAACAAGATATCATCCCTGAGAATAAAACTACGTCATAAACCGCGTATTAAACGACTACTTTTAAATTATTGGACACTTTTCACGGTCGGTAGGCAAACAATAAACGCGCTAGCTAAAAAAAATCAAATAAAATTATTGAATACAGAGCGTATTTAAAGGTAGACACAATAGTCGAATTTACAGTTCCAAACGAGAATCGTTTATCAAAATTGGGTGTCCTAAAAGCGACTGAATATAAACCACTCAATCAAATCGACCCAACGCTTGTGACAATACTTGTTACTGTTTTGACAAGTGACAGTTGTTGAAAAACAGATAAACATTATTGTGCCTGTAAACGCCCACTGGTCAATACTTAACTCAACTGCTTCGTGTTAAAAATACATACATACATACATAAATACATACATACAAACATACATACATACATGCATGCATGTATGCATGCATCCATGCATACATACATACATACATACATACATACATGCATGCACGTACATAAATAAATATACACACACGCATACGTACACACATAGTATAAGTAGTTTATTGACATAATTTGTCCAACATAATACAGACATGGTAGGAATATCGCAAGATCACAGCTACAATGTACATTTTAACACCAAAAGATATGAAAACTTCATAGTCACAATGCATGGAATGTCGGTAACAAAATATACTTTTCCCCACTGCCTTTTGCTGGTACGCTGGTGGCCCATAGCCCATTCTGGAGAGTGTGGTCCCTAGGCTACAGGTTCTCTCTCTCTCTCTCTCTCTCTCTCTCTCTCTCTCTCTCTCTCTCTCTCTCTCTCTCTCTCTCTCTCTCTCTCTCTCTCTCTCTCTCTCTCTCTCTCTCTCTCTCTCTCTCTCTCTCTCTCTCTCTCTCTCTCTCTCTCTCTCTCTCTCTCTCTCTCTCTCTCTCTCTCTCTCTCTCTCTCTCTCTCTCTCTCTCTCTCTCTCTCTCTCTCTCTCTCTCTCTCTCTCTCTCTCTCTGTGTGTGTGTATGTATGTATGTATGTATGTATGTATGTATGTATGTTTGTATGTATGTATAACATGGACTAGGCCACGGTTAGATGCGAGCATTTGAGTCACAATACAAAAATGGATGGTTTCCGTTTGCCTGATTATTGATTTCATTGTACTTAAATTTCCGTAGTCAGCTGTATCAGAACAGTCTATCATTTGTGAAATGCGCGTAGAAGCATTTAAATATGATTTTTCTGGGATTAGGGCATTCTGGTAGAATTGTGGAAGCTAACATTTCTTAGATGCATTCTTGGTAGGATCAGAGGCCCTCCCGACGTGCGACCCTCATTTCACTGCAAAAGCTCCATTTTCAAATAAAAACCGATGTAAAATTGAGCATATTCCAAACGTCGTTGATCCCATTAATCCCATCGAGTCATGCGCATCTGGTGCCCCATATTCTAACATGTCTGGACCCGCCACTGTGCATCTTCTCTCATTAAGTATATATATAGGTAATCGTTTATTATCATATATTTTCACTCGTCTGTTTTGTATCAGTTAGAAGGTATTTATTCACTTGTAAGTCCAGGGACTTTGTACCTCATATTACTTGACTTGGCATATTTATGAAACAACTTAAAGGAAAATCTTGCAATAAATGGAAGAAAGCTACAAATTATGTAAATCTAAAATGAAATTAAGTTTATTGTGCAATAATTGCAAAATGTGCTCTGCATTATTTACTTGAAAAGTTAAAAGTTAATTTACATGTTAGGTTACAACAATGTTCAACCAAGTTCTTAACTCGTGTTTCTGTTATGGCATTCTTGAAATGCATTTGCTTGATGTATCTTTGTATCATTTGAAGCTCACGACTTGGCTCACACAAGTATTCTTCTCAGTTAACTTGAGAATCTATCAACCCATTTCAGTTGCATTTCCGGATAACATTTCGACAACTTCTTTGCAATGTAAATGCACTATGTTGACTTTGTTAAGATAAAAGTTTTTCTCCGCGACTGCCAAAGACTGGCTTATTTACAACCACTGACTTCATAAAAATATTAAATTCCTACAAAAGCACCAATTTGAATCCAGTGGGCAGGCATTGAATTTTCGAACTACACTCCCGGTAGAACTACCCAAATACCCGTCCAGTACCCAACAATGCGCTGACCTGGATCCATTTTACGCTTGTGGCTTTTCTGAAATTTGAAGTTTACAAGTCCCGGATTCCATCACCTCTTTTATTACCCGCGTATGCACACCCCGTCACGTTTTGTGTACTGGGGCGCATGTCGGAGCCCGCGACTCAGTGGAGCGCCCCCAGAGAATTTCGCCCCTACTAACATCAACGAGCAACTGAGTCAGTCCATTCGCGCAAATTCTGGCCTGGCCGGACTGATCTTATCCCAACACAGAGCTGCACAATGGTCTCACTAGTGAAGCCGCACATGCATTTTTTGAAGCTTTGTAGATGGAATCACCTTTTTGAAACTCTCTTTTCTTTTATTTTTGGGTTTTACCAGTGAATTCGGATGGTGTTAGTGTGTAGCTAACGTTGTAGAAATACGGAACCTTATGCCTACTTTTTCAGTAATAGTAGGAATTCATATTAACTGCAATCCTGTCCTGCCGCCTTGGCTGCAGCAAGAAAATTGACCGAAGGAGCGCAGATCAGGGCAAAATGAGCTATGATAAAAGTAACAATTTGAGAAAGCAGAGAGTTTAAGAAAAGTAATTTTGCTAAGTCTGAAAACACACAAAATGCTGCACATATTCAGGAACTTTTTTTATTTTCATTTTTTTTTCAGAAAAGTTTTTATTTCTTCATGGTTCAGTGATACAAGTGATACAAGTGTCCTGTTGAAGGCGGAGGCATAGTTGTGTTGCCTAGCAACTGAAGGGACCAAAGCAGGCCTGCAATTTATGTAGTTTCATAAGAATATCTGTTATTCGGGGGTTCAAGAAGATAAATATAATATGTTACGTAACAGAGCTTACCCTTCTGTGTGTGTGTGTTTTTTAAATTTTTTATTTGTTGTTGTTGTTGTTTTGTTTTGTTTTGTTTCGTTAAATATATATGTGTATATAAAATATTGCTTTACTGATAGGTTACTTTTAACGCAGCAGATCAGCAATGGCCTAAAGGTATTAAGACCCCCTTGGCCACAATACCAAATAAAAAAGACTGGCATGTCCCATGTAACGTACCACAGTGTAAGGCTTTCTTTTACACATAAAACAGGAATGGAACCTCAACAACGATACGACTTTCAAAAATGTGTTATTGTGTTAACATATTTGGTCCACATTAGACTTAAACCGTTGTACCCCAGAGGTACTTGCGTGGACTTTGGGAAGGATCTAATCTGATTGGTTATTATATACTTTTCGGATAACCATGCTGGGCATGGGAATGAAACCTTGGTCTCCATCGAGTACCACATTGCTCAAGTCTGGTATGGCTTCAAGTGTCTTGCAACATAGCGTCTGGCACTGGAAGCCATTTAAATGACTCATTGCCATTTCTGGTTACACAACGTCATTGTTTACAGAAACACAGATTGAGACTGAGGCCAGCACTGTTGCATTATAGGACTGATGTCAGCATTAAGTTGTGATGCTATAAATGTCAATGAGTGGCGAACTGGTGATCACAGACTCTTAGGTATGGTGCTGCTACCCAGTGATCACCCAAAAACGAGAATCTAAATAATACTAGAAAAGAAGATTTACTTCAAAGCAAATCTGTCTGTGTGCCTTCGAAAGTTGTTAATATTAAATGCTTCAACTTTTATCCTTTGGTACTTCACATCACATTAAGCTTATGGCTGGATGCAAATTTCAAAGTCCAAATGACCTTGACCTTTGACCTTAACAGGTCACATGTAAAGTGCACAGCGTTACAATACCCACAATTTTAACCCAACATGAACTAAATCGGTTGCAAATTGACCAAGTTCTGACAAGATGAAACTTTCAAAGGGCCAAATGACCTTGACCTTTGCCCTTTTGAGATGACATGTTCTTATAGAAACGCACAGTGTTGCAATACTTACAATTTGAGTCCAACATAATTAGAATTGGATGGAAATTGGCCAAGTTATAACTGGTTGAAACTTTCAAAGGTTCAAGTGACCTTGACCTTTGACCTTTAGAGGTCACAAGTAAATTAAAAAATGTTCAGTGTACAATAGCCTCAGTTTGAGCCCAACATGATCAAAATTGGATAAAAATTGACCAAGTTATTGCTAGAAAAAGCCACCAATAAAAATGGCCTTTGACCTTGAAATGACCTTTGACCTTACGATGACCTCTACCTGAAGTGAACCTTGACCTCAAAAATGACATTTTGGCTTAAAATTGACCTGTGACCTTGACATGACCTTTGACCTTGACATGACCTTGACATTTGAGATGACCTTTACCTTGCTATGATCGAGCTCCTATACACTCGGAACCACATCTACTACAGTACATAAGATATTGAAGATTTAAAATTTTAATTAGCTTTCATTTGCATAATTTTGAAAAGCATGACCTCTCATTATAAAAAGGCCAGACTTTATCTATAGAAGTATAATTGTGCCAAGCTTGGAGTTTTACGTGTAATACTTTTCAAATGAAATGTCGGACAAATTTGCCTGTAAAGAAATAAAGAAAGAAAGAAAGAAAGAAAGAAAGAAAGAAAGAAAGAAAGAAAGAAAGAAAGAAAGAAAGAAAATAAGAAAGAAAGAAAGAAAGAAAGAAAGAAAGAAAGAAAGAAAGAAAGAAAAACGGTATGTCTGTGTTGGCACACAGACATAATAATATTACCACGCATCTTTTAATCAGGAAAAGCGATAAACGTATGTATCAAGTATCATGTAAATTTGTCACAGTTTACGTTCATACTGGTACGCAAGCACACATACACTGACACTATATCCGCTCGGCTGAAAAGCCGAGGGGGTGAAAAACTGTGTCAAGCAAACATTGGCCCGCTTTCATTTTGAAGACGACTTAATTTCCTGAGCCCAAGTTATTTGTTGTTAAAAAGAAGCTCTTTTCCCAAATGACAAACAGTAGGCCTGTTTCTTTTGGATTTTTTTCCCAGATCTCAATGAACTACATTTAATTAAGAACTACCACTTTAATGAACAACCTGTAACGTGATAATTCCATTCCAAGAATTTAAATTTGTCAATAATCTGTTTACTACCCTATGAAAAACTTTTTGTAATGATCTATTGGCTTTATGTTTGTTTTTAGATTTCATGGAAGAAATATGCGGACACAGTCTTAATGTGACACCGTCGAAGAAATATGGACGGATACTATTAACTAGATTTTATGGATACGAGAACAATCTGAGATGCAGCCTGGGAATACAAGCTCCAAAGGGCCATGGTCTTGTTATAACATTCAAAAGCATCAATATTTACGCACCCAATGCAGTGTGCGATACAGACTGGCTGGAAGTGAGAGACCACAATGGGCATATAAAGGGAAGTGAGTTATTTTCACAGTAGTAAGTTCAGTGTACTACGTTAACTGAGAAAACATAGAATAGAAAAGCACAGTAAGATTACTTAGTGGTAAATTGATATTAACATGACGAGTTCCTTGGTTGATGCAATAGACCTGTTCATACCAACTAAAGCCAAATGAATCCAAGAGTATGAGAACTGTAAGTGTTGAATGCGGCCACGATGACGTAGATGTAAACTCATGCACCAGTGGCTCACACGAGGCAGATGTCCATATTTAAACCTTACAGTGCTACTCACTAAATTGTGCTTTATTCCTCATGAAGATATCTTTCATTAAAATACCAGCAAGCCTAGTCTATAGAAAAAAATAGTCTTAGTCAACAGCTTTCCCGGGACACTTTGCGCGCATTACGTGCAAAGTGTCCCGAGGAAGGCTGTTGACTCAATCTTAAATCAGCGCTTGAAGGGTTAATTAGGCAACAGTATGCTCTAATATTCGTCGTCCACAGGAAAAAAGTGCCTGTTCGTAATCTATGAGCGTTCAGAGGCTGTATTAGTCACGTCACTGATTTTGTGTGTGTGTGAACACAGGCATAGTTTTTTCCTCTATGTTCTATCTTTCTTGCCTATATTTCTACTTTATTTTTGTGTCGGCTTAGTCTAAGACACCAAGCGAGCCAGAAACTTCAAATGTGGCATTAAAAAAAAGTTTCGCATATCGTCCAGAATAGTCAACATGTTGCAAATCAGGGCAATTTAAACATTTCAGTTCCTTTCTGCTTCCAAAGGATTCAACAAAAAGGCCCAAATGTAGGTTCTAAGGTACATTTATTGGAGCTGTGCATTTATTGGACACATTATAACAGATGTAGGATTTACATTTATGCTAATTATGGACACTTCAAAACTGAAAAGTTGAATATTTTCAAAGCTATGTTAGAAAGAGGTACCTTTACAACTTCAGTCCATAGATTTGTGCTGCAGGCATATCCAATGAACCACAAGCCAAAGTTGTAAAATATATATTTATGCTAATAGGGCATACATTGTATTTTAAAAGTTAAATATTTGCAAAATATTATGCATAGAGGTGTCATTCCTACTTCAAAGTATATGTTTGCGCCCTACAAGCATTCAATGCCCCCACAAACTATAGTTGTATGATTTAAATTTATCCGAATTAAAACCACATGAAAATTGTAAAGTTGAATATCTTCAAACTTATTATCAGATTTCGAGTTCAGTATCTGGGTTTGTGTTACAGGTAACTCCTATGGCATGCAAAGAAAAGTTGAGGAATTATATTTATGCTAAATTCCCCAAACTTCCCTACACTACACATCCCCATGTCAACTATAAATATATGCAATGGCCTATAGAGGGTATTTATGCAATAAAGAATTCGTATTTACCCCACCCCCGCTCCCATCACAATGTGTACAATCTGTTTATTGTTATCTACCTCCATGCAGTAATGCAATCATTTTGCATGCATAATGCATTAGTTCAGGCTGTCAGAACCTGTTACGTAGGCAACTTACTCCATAGTACAATTAACTATTTTTCGAAAGGCCTCTTACGAGACCAACCTAAATGCAGCCCAATTGTTGCCTTATAAATGGGTGGCTTCTGTAGAGGGGGCAATGTAACAGGAATGTCATACTTAATGGTTAAGAGAGGTGGTGTTGAAACGAGAAGTGTCCTATGGTGAGAGGGGCCTTACAACCCGGGCCCACTGTATATGTATATATGCCGTGTGTCAATGAAGTTATAAACAATGTACCTCACTGCCTGGTGCAATCTAAGCCTGTCCTTAATCCCAAGAGACCACTGGACCTCTGAAGTCTGCAGATGTAATCTCCTATCATATCATAAATTGAACCATCAAATCAAAATAGTCTTCATATGAACAGTGACTGTTTTGACAACTTTATGATGTAATAACCACAAAAAACGGAGCTTGAAACAATTAATGTGTGAATTTACCATGATAATGATTTGCTCAAGCCTGCTGTGGGAGACTGATTTTTTCTTTTTGTAACCAGTGACAAGGGAACAGACTTCTTCTTCACAGGAACTGTGGTGACTGCATTGGGTCAGTTCTTACATATATATTTATATATATATATATATATATATATATATATATATATATATATATATATATATATATATATATATATATATATATATATATATATTCATATGTATATATTATAATTGAAAATAGACAGTTATGTAATACATCTATATGTTTGTTTGAATGTTATACATGTCAATGTACATTATCAGCCATACTACACAAAAGCGCCGACTCTCCCTGGAATGGACGCGCACACAATTGACAAACAGAGACAGATATATGCAAATCATCAGCATTTGAAAGTTGAACTGTTTCATATCTGACAAAAGAGTGGAGACAGATACATGATTGTATCTATATTGGTTACGTATAGTGACTAACACTATATATGGAATAGCCACCATAGCCACAGAGGCATATTAGTAGGAAATCAAGAGGACTATTTTTGCTATCAACATATGCAAACTCTTCATGCATAGACAAATTTGTTTTCAAGCAAATCTTTGTTTTCTTTTACTTAAAGGTTTCCATAGACTCAAATTTCCTTTTAAAAAAATTGCTGCTGATCTCCGTTCCAAATACAGTTTTAAGTGTCACCGTTACTGAATGTGGCATAATGATTGTGATAAAAATAATTCTGTGGCTCTCCGCTGGTCTACCTTGCATGGGACAGGTTGCCTCAAGGAAAGACAAAGAGAGAGGATGACAAGGATGGGGAACCTTGCTGCATTTCTCCAGCTTGCACTGGCATGTTCATAGGGCCAGAGCCCATGTGTAAGGTCCAACAAAAACTCTTTTATAGCTGTGGCGGGCCCCTAGACTGGGGACACTTCATTTGCAGGAAATGTTTCTTGCAAACAAGCTCTCCCTACTCTGGTGGGTCCCTTGTGCTGGTTGTATCCCCCAGCATTCATCACTTATTCACATTACCTTTCCCTTGCGACCTGATCTCCACCTCTAAAGGTTAGGCATTTCCCATGTTCACAGCCACAAGAGTCTTTACAAGGGCTACCCCCAGTCCCTCTCCTCCCTGTATTCCAAACATTTTGCTAACTCTGTTCCCGTCGTATTCTAACTTTTCTTTTCCCCTAGCACCCCCCCCCCCCCAAAAAAAAGCTGGCCTTCACACCTAATATCTAAACAGCACATTCCTCTTCCGCTAAGCTCTGAACCCTTACAATTGTGGTGTTCACTTTGCCACTTTCTGAAAATATTTCCCTCATCTCTCCATATTCGTCACACCACAATAGTCAATGATCTATTATCACATCTGCTCTTGTGTCAGACGTAACAATTCACATTCTCACTTGCTGTCCACTTCTTTTTACCTCCTTTCAAGGTTGAGAACTCCGACCCTACTTTGCAACAAAAGCCCGGATCCCTTTCCTCCATCAAAAACATACACTCCTCTTTGTCTTATCTAATACCTTGTCTGCTATGAGCATAGTCTTTAACTTGACCCCTCTTTTCCAGTCTTCTTTTTAGGCTTCTGAGAGACTTCTCTGTGGGCAATTTGCAACTCATCTTGTCTCCTCTTTAATGGCTTTGTTGTATAATTTTGCTGCAGCACAAGTCTTCATTTACTTCTTGCAGGTTTTCTGTCATCTGGGTTTTTTATGACCTTGACCTTGTTAAGAGGTCACGTGATCCATATTGAAAAATGAAAGCCAGTTTTTAGGGGGGTGGGGGTTGTTTTTGTTTTTGTTTGTTTGTTTTTTTTTTTAATAATTTTTGTTTGTTTGTTTGTTTTTGGGTTTTTTTTTGGGGGGGGGGGGTTGGTTGCTGTGGGTGTTTTGTTTTTATTCCCTCTTGGGTGTTTTTTTTTATTTTTGTTTTTGCTTTTTTTGTAGTAATGGTAAAAACTTTACTGACTGTAAATCATAATGTATAAAACTTTGGGAAGTACATAATCCGGGTTTTTAAAGTGTGTGTGTCAACACACACTTTTCTGTTTTTCTAGGATTATTTCTTTCTTTTTCTTTCTTCTTTCTTTCTTTCTTTCTTTCTTTCTTTCTTTCTTTCTTTCTTTCTTTCTTTCTTTCTTTATTTATTTATTTATTTATTTATTTATTTATTTATTTATTTATTTATTTATTTACAGGCAAATTTGTCCGACATTTCATTTCAAAAGTATTCTATGTAGAAACTCCAAACTTCGCACAATTATGCTTCTATAGATAAAGTCTAGCCTTGTTATAATGAGAGGTCATGCTTTTCAAAATTATGCAAATGAGGGTTAATTAAAGTTTTAAATGTTCAATATCTTATATTCTTTAGTAGATGTGGTTCGAAGTGTATAGAAGTTAGATCATAGCAAGGTAAAGGTCATCTCAAATGTCAAGGCCATATCAAGATCAAAGGTTATGTAAGGTCAAAGGCAAATTTTAAGCCAAAATGTCATTTTTGAGGTCAAGGTTCACTTCAGGTAGAGGTCATCTCGAGGTCAAAGGTCAATTCAAGGTCAAAGGCCACTTTCGATGGTGGCTTTCTTCTAGCCATAACTTGGTCAATTTTTATCCAATTTTAATCATGTTGGCCTCAAATTGTAGCTATTGTAACCGTGCATATTTCTTAAACTTACATGTGACCTCTAAAGTTCAAAGGTCAAGGTCACGTGGACCTTTTAAAGTTTCATCCAGTCATAACTTGGCCAATTTCCATCCAATTCCAATCATGTTGCTACACTGGACATTTTATACGAACATGTGCCCTCAAAAAGGCAAAGGTCAAGGTCGTTTGGTTTTATCTTGCCATATCTTTGTAAATTTTACTCCGATATGGTTCATTTTTGGCTTTAATTGTGGGTATTGTAACACTGTGTAATTTACACGTGACCTGTAAAGGTCAAAGGTCAGGGTCATTTGGACTTTGAAATTTGCATGCAGCCATAAGCTTAATGGAATGTGAAGTACCAAAGGATAAAAGTTGTAGCATTTAATATTTACAACCTTTGGAGGCATACAGATTTGCTTTCAAGCAAATGTTCTTTTCCAGTTTCTTTCTTTCTTTCTTCTTTCTTCTTTATCAGCACATTTGTCCGACACTTTTCTCAGACACTATTATACATAGAAACTCCAAACTTGGCATGATTGTACCTCCATACAAGGAGTTTGACCGTTTTATACAGAGGAATGAAGATGTTTAAAATAATGCAAATTAGCAGGATTTGAAATTTTCAATCTTGAATATCTTCAACACTATAATAGATAGAGATGTCATTCCAACTTCTACTAGGGGGTTGTTGACCATTGCGCACCTAATGAATTAAAAATAAAAGTTGTAGCAATTTAAATTATGCTAAATAGCACCATTAGAAATCTTAAATCTTGAATAACTTCAAAGCTATAATAGATAGAGATCCCATTCCAACTTCTACTCCTGTGTTATGGAATAGTTGTATATTGCCATACCAATATGCTTTGAAGACACACACACTGATTTGCTTTGCAGCAAATCATCTTTCCTAGTTTTTCTATGCATGTATACACATACATCATGAATATGTAATAATAGTTGTAAAGGCACGTAACTTTGAAATTAAAACAAATCTGTTTCATATTGATTCAAATCTATGCTAAGAATATCGAGGATAAAAGCTAATCCCATGACATTTTTTTTCTATTAATTCTACCCTATATATACCTGACAATTTATTGATAGCATCCGGCAGCAACCGTGTACAGGGCTTGACATTAAGGACTGCCCGGTTGTCCGGGGCAACCAAAAATTTTTGTGTTGTCCTTTGTCGATATTTCATCGTTGCCCAAACGGATTAAACATTATATACATTTGTGTGCAATGTATATGCAAGTGTCATTTAATGTCGAAAGATTCTAGAACGTGTATATTGTGCCTTTGACCCCTATCCCGCCTGACATCAAGCAACCCCTTCAGGATAGGTGTGTCCGCAGACTGATGTTATTGATGCTCTGAGGCACATTTTATTTTTTTAAATTTATGTGCCGAACATGGCAACCAAAGTGTTTAATATTTTTTGGTTTCAGAAAGAATTTGTGGCAGGAGAAAGCCGGATGGAGAGTTTACTGACATGTCGGGGAAAATGGAACTTTATTTCCATAGTGGTTTTCAATATTCCCACATGAGAAGCGGATTTAACCTTGTGCATACTGCTTTCAGGAATGTCAGTAGTACGTATAGGACTTTTTTTTTGAGAATTTGAACCTAAAATGACGTCGTGGGACATCTGTTGGACAAAAAATTAAGAACTTTATCTGCAAATTCCCAGACTTGTAGAACATTCCATGTAATTTGGTTAAACACTTTGGTAAATATGCCACTCACCGCCAAATAACGATTTACATACTTTAAAAAATTAGAAAAAATGGGATCCTCATTATACGTTCCCGTGAATTCAATTAAAATCCAGGAACAAAAAGTGAAAAATTGGAATATTATTCTAATCAATGAAGATATAACTCAAAATTTGGTTAGAGAAACAATGACAAAAATGCGTATGGATTGCGGTGATATGCATATATATATATATATATATATATATATATATATATATATATACATACATATATGGCATGTGGCATTTATGTCAACATTAAATTGACAAAATAATTGGAACGACTTCCATGCATATGTGAAACACTGAAACACTTTTTCTCATATTAGAAAGGTAGACGTACTTAATAGTGCAGAGAATTGCCTTTCAGACATCTGCCAAGGAATACTTTTCCTCATATCTATTTGGTATGGTGGTCTCCCACGATCCTGCACCTGGCCAATAAATCGTTCTCCGCTTGTGATTCATATGTTTCGTCGAAATTTTGAGTCACGATCTTTATTCTTTTCTCATTGTTTATGGTATATTTATAAATTTAATTATGCGATTTCCTTGCTCAGTTGTTTTGGTATATCTCGAAGCACACACACACACACACACACACACAAAAGAAAAAAGTGAGTGATTAGAATTCTTGAAAGAGAAAATTTTGATTCAGAGTTGTTTTGAATAAAACACATGAAATTAACCAATTTTTGTCTATCAGATTAGGAAAATATAACTAACCAATCCAAAGATACAAAACAACATGACATCGCGTTATTGTAGAATAAACTCTTACTATCACAAACATTGCCACAGTCTTATCTTTTTAACCCGTCCAACTAACTGAGGCCAAAAGCACTCTTATGCTTGTTGTTGCCTCCTTCGAGGCTTACGTGTCAATTTCTTAATGAAGAGAGATTTAATGAAAATTGTAAAAGACACTTATCGGAATATTATGCCCAGGTCAATAGCTTTCTTAGTACTACTTTGACACTCTATGCCCAACCCTTGCAAAAAAAAAAAGTTGCAGACCTAAGACTTGCTCAAACCATGAAAGGGTTACATTATATCTATTGTGTCTACTCCATGTATTATGATAGAAGACCATTGCCAGTCGAAGGAGTTCGAATGCGCCAACAAGAGATGCATCGACTCAGTGCTAAAGTGTGACGACGCCAACAACTGCGGCGACAACAGTGATGAGTATTACGGGCCTCCGTCGAACTGCCACACTAGTTAGTGATCGATGGTTTACTGGTTTTGTTTTAATGTTTACCTTATGACTTTTATTTCACGAAACAAACATTGGCTACACAAGAGCATAGCAGGGTGTTAGTAGACAACGGCACATAAGTATATAATGCTAATCTCTTGCTCTTCCATGAATGTCATTTGCCTCAGAAGCAGACCGTAGCGCCGTGTTAAAAGTGTAGTAGAGATAACATGGAACTTGGTCTGCTTTCGAGGCAAGAACGTCATCATTCCTAATTAAAGGTTAAGATCCGAACCCCGTTTTGCGCTGAGTGGCAGGTAACTGGCCAATCATGTGTTGCATAAGACTTCTGTACTGTAGACTCTCAAAACCCTTTAACAGCATGAACGGCAGCAGCTTTAGCTTTAGCTATCTTTATGGTGTTTTCCCCAAAACAAATGGATTAAAATTCGCAAGATCAAACGCGTGTGTACGTTTGAGATGTCTTTTTAAAAAAGAAAGATTTACGTTAACCGTAAGAAAAGTTTCGGTGCAATATCATGGAATAGAAGTCTTTCTGTTCTGTTTCTAGAAGAAAATCAGGCTTCTAAAGTTCTTGGCTTGCTGCTTGGTGGAGTCCTTTTATTTCTGGTGACAATTGCTGTCGCAGCACTGTGTTGTCGTTCGGACCGAGCAACAAGTTTCTACAGACACAGACAACGACAGCAGCGGCGAGATCGAGAGCATTCGAGAGAATCTGTAGAGGGACGCTCAGAAAACACGTTATCCGATAATGTAGGTTTTCTTAATGCGTCTGTGTGCCAATATATTCTCTCTCTCTCTCTCTCTCTCTCTCTCTCTCTCTCTCTCTCTCTCTCTCTCTCTCTCTCTCTCTCTCTCTCTCTCTCTCTCTCTCTCTCTCTCTCTCTCTCTCTCTCTCTCTCTCTCTCTCTCTCTCTCTCTCTCTCTCTCTCTCTCTCTATTTCTATCTCAATATTATTGTTAAAGGTACCAAAAAATAACAAATAGCAGTTGTAGCATTTCAAAGTGTGATAATTGGTTAAGGGTTCAATTTAAAATTTAAAAATTGATATCCCTTATAAAAAGTAGCTTCAAATTTCTTGGATAGAGAACCACTTTGTATTTATATGGTGCATGTCCATAGCTTGCTGATAATTTTTGTTAACAGTTCGTCTTTGTAGACACAGAGATAGGTTTGCTGTTGCGCTTTGCTCTACCGCAAAGTCTGACCGGTTTCGTGTTGTTACCAGGATCATCAGGGACTGAATTTTAACGGTTGCTCAGACTGATTCGATGTTTTTTTTCAATTTCAAATATATCTAATCTTCAATCTGAACAACCCCACCCTTTCCTTTGAACAATCATGTATACCTGTAAATAATATATCCTTCCTTTCCAGTTGTCAAATATACATTTACTAGATCATTATATTATATTAACTGAGGCTCATTCTCTCATCCTTAGATAGTAGTCAACGCCCCTCCGTTAAATAATGATAAGTTTCCGGTAGCACGATGAAACTTATCATTAAAAAACAGACTATTCGTTCGTACATATACAACTGCTAAAATGAAATGTCGATACCGTTTCACATCAGGTGAATGTGACTATATGATGTTTTAAAAAATAATACATTTTTCAGACTACAATGGTATCATTTGCAAGAATGCACTATCCTTTCTTCGATAATGTAGTAACGTCCATAAACGTGAGAATGGTATAATTTTATTGGTTCACAGCTTAATCAATACCTAGCTCTTAATCCACGAAAGCAACTGACTTAACCCTTGTAGAATCTACCGATTTCACAACGACTATGAAAGATGCCCCTTTACTATTGGTCGCCAAACAGAAAAAGAACTACAGAAAATGAATACAAGAAGTGCTTTTGACGAATACCGATCGAAAAAATTGTTTCAGAATAACTGCCTTCTTTTTACTGAGTGATAGACGACTTGTTGACAAATTGAAAAATTTAAACTGAAAACATAAGCCTTGACTACTACTTCAATTACTGGACATCAAAGATGATCAATAGCGATAATAAACTGACTCATTTGCAACTTCAGACTATTAATCACTTCTTAAGATTTGTAATGCAAGATCTGTCAATTCAAGACAGAGTTGTTGCTTTTTTCCCCTTACACACAGGTTCCAGTCCACTTCTCTCAAAGTCTTGGCGTCAGTATTGGATCGCCGAGCATGGACAACAGTACAGCGTCACCAGAAGCTACACCATGGTCCCTATACGGACCTCCGCCATCTTATTCTGAAGCCCTCAGAGCTAAAGCCAGTGAGGAAGCTGAAAATACTTCTGCAGGCATAAACAGTCAGGCCGGGGCAACAAACAACCTGTCAGACGGGACCAACACCCCTACGACCAGTAACTCTACTATTGTTCCTTCCGCTGCAAATACCAACGCTGATGCCTCGAGTTCTGGATCTCCCCAACCGTCTTCTAACGATGGCCACAGTGTTGCTTCTGGCAACGCCAATGAGAGAACTTCTGGGGGCACTGTCGTAGTTGTCAACAGTACTGTGTCACTGAATCCCACCAGAAACGACCCTACAGATGCCACAGATTGTTCAAATGCCACTAGACCCAAAGTTATTGTTGTAAACACAAGGACCAGTGTTACGACCAACAGCAATGATTCCCGAACCGCAGGAGTCACAAATCCAGCATTCACCAATGACAACACCCAGTCAAGCACAACGTAGAGACTCCAGATTATTTCAGTCAGGTGGACTGCATAGACAGTATCATTCAGTCTCTTGTGGGGCGAGAAATCCGAGGACACCCCGTCGGTGGTTAACAACAGATCAGCGAGTAGCCCCCAAGAGAAACGTAGACTTAGGGACCGACCATTTTATACTTGGGGGGGGGGGGGGGCTATACATTTTGTATCAACCTACTTTTTTTTTTAATGCACACAAGATGTACATAATTTTTTTCCCTCTGACCTCAACGTAAATTTTTTTTTTTTTTTTTTTTTTTTTTTGGTGAAGAAGTTAGTGGGATGCACATGTTCTTGAACTGTTTTAGGGTTAACATTTACAGTACAATCAATGAAGACGAAATAAACACAACATTTGGTATTTTGGAAAATTAGTTTACATACCACCAATACCATGTAGCAGTTTCAAGTATATGTAATCATCTTCATGATCTTTTGAGAGGTTTTGCTTGCCGTTCATGGTCCCCATGTACGCCTAGCACATCCCAAGTTTTAGCTTATCACGTTATTAGGCGCGCAGGTGTCTGTGGTTTAAACGTATTTTATGTTTAGGAAAATGAAATATTTTTTTAAACCACAGACACCTACGCACATAATAACCACATGATGAGCTAAAACTTGTGATGTGGTAGGCGTACACGGATGCGCCATGAACGGCAAATTGGCAAAAGGGAGGCCTTTTATACATTAACAAAGATATGCAGAAAAAGTAGACCTCCATTAGTTTATACTATGTGGCAGTTTCAAGCACATGTAAATCATCTTCATGATCTTTAATAGAGAGGTATTGCCTGCTGTTCATGGTCCCCGTGTACGCCTATTACATCACAAGTTTTGGCTCATCACGTGGTTATTAGGCAGGCATCTGTCTGGTTTAAACATATCTTATTTCAAGAATTAAATATGTTTAAACCACAAAACCACAGACACCTGCGCAACATGTGATGTGCTAGTCAAACACGGGGGCCATGAATTGCAAATATGGCAAAAGGGAGGCCTTTTATACATGATCAAAGATATGCAGAAAAACGTGGACCTCCATTAGTTTATACATCACCAATACCATGTAGCAGTTTTAAGTATGTGTAATAATCTCATGATCTTTAATAGAGAGGTTTTGCTTGCCCTTCATGGACCTGTGTACACCTAGCACCTCTCAAGTTTTGGCTCATCACGTGGTTATTATGCGCGCAGGTGTCTGTGGTTTTAAACATATTTTGAAAATAAAATATCTTTAAACCATGCACAGACACCTGCACGCCAAATAACTACATGATGACCTAAAACTTGTGATGTGATAGGTGTACACGGCAGCCATGAACGGCAAATATGTGTGTTTACATAATCATTTATTTTGAATGATTGTGCCTAAAAGGTATTCTAATTTCGATGAGGGAATCAAAATACTAGTATGTGTGATATTCTTGTCATTATTTCAATTTATTATATTTGTGCAGTATAGGTGAGACGTGTTAAATCTCCAGAGATTAATGGGTATGCGCGTGTATTTCAGTGATACCCACTTTTGAATAATTTGTTTCATATTTTATTTTATTTTATTTTATTTTATATTTTATTTCTCAGATTAATCTATTTTTAAGGCACCGTTACTTAGCTCTTCGAGAGCCAATCACAGCATAAGTTGTGCTGATGAGCCTGAATCACTATCATGATTCCAGATTCAAATTCCCCATCCACAGACCTTTCATTCAAGTACCAGCATGCCTATGTTCCCAGAGAGATAAACAGTCCAGGTCAATAGCTTTCCTCGGCGTGCTTTGGGCGCATTGCACTTTAAGCCCAAAGGGCGCCGAGGAAAGCTGTTGACTCAGTCGACGTCCAAATGTGGCACTGAAAGGGTTAATTGCAGTTATTTATGTCTTGGCCACCCATGGGTGCTCTAGAGCCCAAGAATTGAACAGGTTTTTGTTACTATTATTGACGGAAGTTTTCGGTCCCAAATTTATAGGAATTACAAGATTATCGAGCCAAATGCATATTAAATATTGTATTTTCCTACCATTCTCGTAAATGCTTGCAACCAGATGACCATTTTGATTTGTTCAAGCACCTGGATGTATCAAACAGATGGCTTGATAATAGCTACTTGATCTAAGTCATTCACATACAATTTTGATTTTTATTCATACTATGCATATGTGCATTACGTGAAGACTAAATTATGCAAGTTACTGCAATAAAGTGCTAAAAACTTATCTACCAAATCTCTTATATTTTGTTGAGTTGATTGAGTGCATGATATAGTCACCCTGGGCAGAGTCTACTCTAACTGAATAGAGGCACTTGTTGTGAAATGTGAATTAAACCCCTGCTCATAGGAACTTTGTTTTCCTTTTTGAGAAGCTTTCAACTGGCATCCACCATGTTTTTTTCAGCTCTGAAGATCGTATGACCTCTCACCCCTATGGGGAGGCTTGTCACATGATAAAAGACTATTGTACACTGATGGAAGTCGATGGAAGTCTACGGGCACTTAGTTTGAAAGTAATGTACATACATTCCCCATGCAATAGTATCCAATGGAAGAAAATTCAAGATCGATAATTCTATCAACGTGTCTTTCCAAACCAGGATAGTACTATTAAAATGCTAAAATTACCATCATTGCCTTCAATTAATTAAGAACTATTTAACAATTGATGCTTCACTTTTCTTTTGCTGGGGACAGGGTATTGATACCTGAGTGGCCGTGTGAAATTAAAACTTTAACAGCATTGTGAAAATCCTTCTCTTGTATTAATATTTAGAAATGTTATGATATTTACTCTTTATTCTGCATTTACATGTATAGAATTGCCATATCCATACTGGGTTGCAGAATAATCTGCACAATGTATATAGCCTGTAAAGCAATGGAACAAGATCACTCTTCTGCGTCATTCAAATGGGCATTTCGCAACAAATGGTGGGCTACCAAGTTCTCAAGGAAAGCTATTGACCCACTAATACACAGAATTTGATGGGAAAATATACAGTTTTTTTTTGGTTAGCCAAAACGAGAATAGGAACGTGGATGTATCAAATATTTCGAGAATCATACATGTACGTATATAAAAAATCTAAATGCCACTATTGATACTATCTTTTTATTAAAGCAGTATTTTTTTTAGAAAAGAATGACGTACTTTATTTTTTTCAGGTGATACTACGAAGGACATTATTTTTTTCAGCAATGTTGGGACGTACATATTTTTTTTTAAATAAAATGCATAGCCCCCCCCCCCCCCCCCCAGTATCAAATGGTCGGTCCTTTACGTCTTGTTGACTGCACAAATGAGATTACTTATTCTTCAAAATCAATGTCCGGCAGCAATTCCGTGTCACAATAACAGAGATCTGTCGGTTAAGTTCCAAGCTATTCGCCTGCGTCTCTCTGCCCCCCCCCCCCCTTTTACAAATACAAGAAATGACTTAATAGGTTAAGCTATATGGATATGCCTTGCTCGTAAATGCAATACCTTTACTGACTCAAAAACCCGAAGGGGGCTACAAGAGTGACGTAACCCCGGCATAACAAAAATATCATGTGTGATTTATCAAACGGCTAATATTTGAAATATCACAACATTTGGCCATTGTGATAATCAACATCATCAGTAGGTATTCAACAATACATGATCTAACCATTATTCAAATACTTTGTTAATAAACTTTGGTATATTTTTGATACTATATAGTTTTCATTTTACAATAATTCAACAAGCTTCACAATATTGGGTCTAACATGTAGTGCTTTGTAAGGTATTGTCTTCTTTCAGCAAGAAAGTACTGATAATTAAATATACAATGATTCCAATGTTCAATATCATGTGAATCATATTGCATACGTTTTCGATCAGATCTTGCTACGTTCTCGAAACGTAGCGCATTCACTAGGATCAATAAATTACTTCTACGAAATTTTGTGAGTATGATACACTCCCTCAATGACAGAAATCAAATAACTCTCAGTTTTCAAATTAGTCTTTAAAAGTGTATAAGAGTACCCAGATTATTATTCATTTGACTTGAGTAGATCTACCAGTACTGATCCTTGAGACAAAACATAATAGCTCATTTAAACCAACTGTGCATGCACCAGGCTTGCACCAGAGTTCTTAAATGCCGAACGAATCAATTTGACATTTTTACATTTTGTTTAGTTTCACTTGGATGTGAAAATACCCTTTTCATTCATAAGTCTCAAAAATTTATGAAGCTTGGCTTGGCTGATAATCGGTTTCGGTTATTGCACTCACATTATTTATTTCAGAAATTTAGCAGACCTGCCAAACACATTGAATTTATATTTGAAAAGGGACACTCTGCATTGCATGCGCTGCTGATTTTAAATCTCCCTGTAAGGGCGTGAGTGGTTTGCACCATTGATTATAATACATTATCTTTTAACTCCTGGACGTCGCAGAAGTAAGGTTGCTATCAATCAACTCTGAAGAGAGGGAGTTTGGAGTTTTGTTCCTTTAGTTTGGTTTAAACATTTTATTCCGAGAAGCAATTAGGAAGGAAGGCAAAGCACTATACAAATCCTTCTTTGGTGTCCATATAAAAGCTGGCTTGAAGGGTATAGAATGTAAGAATGTACCTTTATGTAGGATAATACATTTTATTAGCTTAGATAGTGGTAACTTGGAAGGTTGAAATAATAATCAAGTTGATTACATTTTCATTTGTATTTGATTGTCAAATATTTCTACTCTCACATGCTCATATGAACTATGCACATTGGTTTCCTTGACAACTTTTAATATAAATGAGTGGATGAAATACTGATAGTGAAGAATAATTTGTGCCGAATACTGTAGGATAATGACAATGGGTTCTTTCCATCTAGCGTATTTAGAGAACAACATAAATCTACATGCTGTTAAACTAGGGAAAAATGGCAATATGGAACGGCCGACTTCATGTTCTCGTGAGTTCTTGTCCTGAGGGCATTGGTAATACAGGGATCAGAAAACAGAAAGGTGCTAGGAATGTGAACAAATATATTCCTCTATTATATTTCCAATTCCGAGAGCAGTTTTCCTAATGATTCTTTATTAGGAGTTACCAGCTAGCAGACAGTGGCATTTATATCTTTGGTTTATAGGAACTCCGATCTGGAGGACCGTGGCGATACATGTGCCCTATTAGTAGTTTTAGTCCACAGGACAGTGTCTGTACATATACTTCCTTAAAATCATTTTCTTAATATTGCATGTCACTGTATGGACGTTAGCGTCTCGAAATTTCCAGCAAAGCAGTTAATTCCGAATAAGATTAAATTGTCATCTATATATGTGGACGCACATAGCCCCCTTCAATATGTTTCAATGATTTCAAGGAAGCCAGGGTACTGTAGCACGTATTATTAGATTTTACAAATTAAACATGAAGTTCCCACGTGGAATTGGCCCGGGAATATAGTATCTTAGAGGATCTGCTGTCAAAGACTAATTCGTTTTGTCTTCCAGCCGACGTGTAGTCCAGACATCTGACTGACTAAGAGAGTCTTGTATGGCGAAGTATTTGGGACCGTGTTAGGACACAAGTTGTGGCATTTTTCACCTTTCGCGGGGTGAGACCGAGCGAAAATCGAAAAATGTCTCCCAACGATTCTCCCAATACTATCCCATATGCAAGGCATGTGACATGTTTTGTTCCACACACCCATTTTGCATACTTAATCAGCAAAATATGTTCTGAAAGGAAAGAAGATTCTCCGATAACGCAATTCTGGCAGACCAACATTCATAAATGATGAACTTTTATTCATGCGCCAAAACTGTGAATAGGTTTCTTACTCAATGCCCTTCTGTATGACATTCTATAAATGCCATTTGACAACTGCAGTTTACCTTCGAAAAGTAGCTCGTGGCAAACATGATTGGCCACCTCTATAATATGTGCCTTTTAAAGCTGTCTCATGTGTAGAGAGCAATTTTGTTGGCTGTGCTGCAATACAAGGGGATGTGAGACTGAAATCGGTATTATATGGGTTAAATGCTTTAGGTATGTGAGAATGATTTCCATCACTTGCATATGACAAGCCGTTCTAACATTTAATTATAATTCGAATTATAGATATCTGTGTAGCGCCCTTTTACTATTCATTCCGGATTTATTGATATCAACAATTCATTTATCGATACCAATTATTCATTTATTGACATCAAGAATTCATTTATTGATATCAATAATTTGAACTATTGATATCAATAATTTGATTTTTGATATCAAGAAATCACTTTTCCATATCAATATTTCGTATTATTTATATGAAGAAATATCAGAAATTTCTTATTGATATCAAGAAATCGAATTAATGATATCAGGAAATCATTTGTTGATGTCAGGAAATCTTCTTGAATTCTTGATATCAAGAATTCGATTTAGTGATATCAAGAAATCAAGAAACCTTTTATCAAATTACTGTGTGCTCGCTGGCAATGCTCTGATAGTGATATGCTAATTAACTATCACTAATAACTGCTGACGTGTGAAAGGCTCCTCTATTTTTTTTTTCTCATTTATTTCAATTAGTTGGGAGTATATCCTGAGTTTTGTTCAGGATCAAAAATCAATTTTGTCAGGCAACTAATTTGGCCACGGAACCAAATATCTCTGCCATATTAGACACAGTACACGTGAAGTTTTGGCCCAGAGAGTGTGTGCAAGAAGGGAACATGAATTATTTTCAGGGTTAGTCCACCAGCCAGTACCCAGTATTGGCACCAAGGGGTAACTCATCAGCTAGAAAATTTTCATTGTTACCACGGGTTAGGTATATATATATGTACATATGGAGGGAGTATCACCTGGATGGGTGTAGCTGTGGGAAGTGGTGCAGTTTTTTTTCAAATGGGCTATATGCGATGCAACCTTTTATATGATAAACCTCAAAAAAATGGCTAATTTTGTTAGGGAGTAGGGTGACATAAAAGTTTATATTATCATTATCAATCATTGAAATAAGCCTAATTTTACATATTTGTTCCATGGTGTGTAAAACTTGTATGTGTTTAATTGTCGTTGTGATGGTTATAATAATTGGGCCACAAGAGGTCAAAGGTCAGGATCCATAGGTTCCAACAAAAAGCCATTATTTACAGAACTGTTGTTTCTGGTGAATGGATCATTTGTTTATGATCATAAAGTATATATGGCATTTTAATATGTTTCAATAAGGTGAGCATCCATATTAGGAAAGGATGGGAACATTTTATGTAAATTGTGGGACCTATAAAACATAAAATTTCAATACAGCTTTTACGAAAAATTGCAAAAATCGATTTGCCTTCTCGTGCATGGTATAATGTCATTATTCTATTACATACAGTTTTTTATATTTTGGTCACTGCAAAGGCATATGTGTTGTAGTGTTCATGATTATGGAGGTTGAACTTTCTTGTTTTAACTCTGTATTGTGTATGTCTCGTATTTACTGACTGTCAAATAAATATGTTCTGAGTTCTCTGAGTTCTGAATAACAGGGTACACAGGTCATCTGACTGACCCCCTATTACTGAATGGCATGATAAGATGTGCCACTGGGTTTGGGTTTTGCTTTAACATTGTGTAGATCCAAATGTAAGAATTGTCTTTTGCTTGTTATGTCCTACAATTCATTAACCCTTAAAGTGCTAATCACTGCTATAGTCGTTTTCTCATTACTGTTAAACATAGAATGGTTAGGATATTCAAATTCCTCATGAAGAGAACTTTTATTCAAATACCAGCAAGCCTAGTCTAAAGCAAAAAGTAGTCATAGTCAACAGCTTTCCTGGGGGCACTTTGCGCGCAATGCGCGCAAAGTGCCCCCAGGAAAGCTGTTGACTCAATCTTAAATCAGCACTTTAAGGGTTAATATTTGCTGTTGAAGTAATTAAAAACACTATATTTGGGTCAGACCTGGGTTCGATCCCCCTGCTTGATTTAGCTGAGACGACCAGTATAGTAATGGATGATCATATCATTTGATCAATAACCAAATGACTTTATCTTTGGTATTCTAATGGAAAACAAATCAAACATATCAATCAATGGATATTGTTACATAGATTAAGTAAAATGCAAATGAAAGCTTCCAATATAATATTATAGACAATGTTTCTTGACAGTCGTTTTATTTGGAAAGAAAGAGTCAAAACTATGCATGGCTATCCTGTCATTCAGCATCTTTAGCAGCGCATCTCTCCTCTGCATGCTTAGATGATGACCTCATCTCCCTTTTAATGCTGACATACAATGTCCCCACAGTTCAAGTGTCCTTGACCTAGTCATTACCCTAATTTCTTGGAATTCTAACTCTTCGTACCCCCTTACATCACAATAGCTTCTTCCAGTTTACAAAATAACAAAATGTTAGACCACGGTTGTAGTGTACCATGTCGGAAGAGGGGTGCACTGGTATAAAGTGGGCTCACCAAGTACAAAGTGTGCAAGC
Source organism: Hermodice carunculata (assembly GCA_964020975.1). Lineage (NCBI taxonomy): Eukaryota > Metazoa > Annelida > Polychaeta > Eunicida > Amphinomidae > Hermodice > Hermodice carunculata. The sequence goes on from OZ026624.1 coordinate 76,648,581, forward strand.
TGAAACGTGTACATGTGAGAAGAAATGATGGGCTTATGATGAAAACCAAAAAGAGAAGCAGGCAATTTATCCATAAATTTGTATATTTTTCAGAGTATCATTCCAGCATCCTAGATGTTAAGCGACACTGAGCTTCAATTTCTATCAACCCGTCTGAGTTTGAATTAACACCTTCACTGTAAATTAAAACCTTTACACTATTCATTATTTGAAATCTAGAAACTTTTTTTTGTTGTACATGTGTTTAAGTACACATTTGTATCAGGAAAAACCAAAGAGATAATATAAAAGCTTTGTTTTTTTAAATACATCAGCATAGATTGATAAACATATGAACTCTTTCCATATATATATATATATATATATATATATATATATATATATATATATATATATATATATATATATATATATATATATATTGGATGGCAGGGAGTCCTATATAACGTTTCAGAGTCCCGTAAACTTCATATTGGACGACCTGCCATCCAACATCTGTTATATTCAGCAATTTGTATTATTATTTTCCTTGTATAAATACATAAGACTGAAGCAAGTGAAAAACTCCCACCAACTATGGATTCTTACTTGCAGCATTTCAAGCGTGCCAATTACCAAGCTCACATATGGATCCATGCTGCAGATCAGTATCTCCATGTGTTCCCATTAAATAATGGCTGAACACTAGATGATGAAGTTCTAAAACTGATGGAACTTCCTCCTGCTCCTGATGGCATTCTTACCTGTGTACAGTGTGGCTGTTAGGGCAACTGATGGCACAGACGCAAATGGAGAGACTGATCACAAGTATGCTACGGCAATGTCAAGCATGTATCCAAAACAGAGGTGGCCACATAAAGTCCTGAGCATGTTTTTTGTCTGGTGTCTTGTCATTTTCCCATTTTTTAAAATGAACCCCCGTGCCTTCATTGTTGTTTGGCTTGATGGAAGGTCACCGAATACAACACCATGGATGTTAACAGCCTTAATAAACATGACAGATACCATCCGTAGTGTTACTTCTTATTACTAGGGGTGTGTGCAGTGGAAGTGGCATGAGAAAATTAATTCCCCATACTTCTTTTAACAGTATATGCTTTACTTGTGAAAAGAAGCAACGACTGGCAGACTTACTAATGGTCTAGACAAGGTGTTACGTACCTGTACTAACTTTGAATAAAAATAATTTGGAACAATATTTATTAGTAATGGCATAAGCTATGTGCCAAGGAGTAGAGGGCAGTAGTGGTGAAAAAAGAGATTACCGGACCTTTTCTTACTAATAGTATGGTGACAGTAGGTCATGTGATACCTCTGGACCAGTGCTGTAGTCAGCTACATCCTGTGCCTGGATATGTATCATTCGAGACAATACATTTGTAATAATCACGAATATCTGCCTTAGATAAGTGCATTGAAATGGATGAACACAAGAGACTAGTTAAAAAACTCGCCAGTTTTTGAATAAGTATATGCAATTTATAGTTGATACCGACAGACACAAGAAACCGCAAGGAATTATTTTGGAAGAAGACATATAGCGCGAAACTTACAAAACAAAAGTTTAAAGGAAATATTATCCATTTCACAACCTCTGTCTTGTCAAAATATAAGATTATTTAAATAACGATCTATGTAGTGGCTTGATCGATAGTTCCCCTATAGTAGGAAGATTTTATTATTAGATCAGGCCCATATCTCGATTATATAAAAAAGACAGGAACATTCTGAAATATTTTTTTCTTGATTCTGTTCCTTTCTTTACTGTTGTAATAGTGTCAATGGCTCTATTGATCGTCACAAGTGGTAAACGTTATTGACGGCATTAAAATCAATTATTCAAGGTATAGTCTCAAAAATCCATTTACAACAAAGCACAAACAGGAACAAAATGACACTTGCAAAGGACGTTTACAAAACCAACACTATGCAGGAACAAAAGGTCTTGTCGAGGTCAAGATATATGTGCAAGCAAACAGTTACAACTTGCCACAATCTAGTACAGATGTCATTAGTTCGCCAGAAACCATTATCAGCATAATATACTTAAAATCATAAGTCAAGCAACTTGAACTTGACTCTAATTCAAAGGCAAGCCATGGACATGATGTAATCTGAACTTCCCCTGTCACTGTCATGTCTTTGAAGTGTATTGAACCCGTTTTCGGCCGGGTACATGTCCCCATTATCTCCGCAAATGGCCTTTATAAAGAGTTTTATCAAACTTTTGACGGAGGTAACCAAGCTGCTGAAGGTAACACATGGCAGGGAGACGACACGTCACTGAGGGAGACAAGTGGGAGATTGTACGGGTCAACTGGACGTCGCGTTTGAGCAGTGATAGCAGCATAAGTAGGTGCTACCCCGTATTGAAGCGTTGGCACTGAACTTTTAACTTTTCAAAATGCCAAGAACATTACAATGAACTGAAACATGCCATAAAAAACAATTAGTCCTTGCCAGTTTTTTTTTTCTCAAGAATAGAATGGAATTGAATGACTGTAAAATTGTTATGCGATACATTATGTGATACGTTGCCGTCCACATTACAAATCTTCAGGTTCGTCCTCTCTAAATAGGTCTAAATTCCGCCTTTATGCTCTGATATATGGAATGGATATCAAAGTTACAGTCGATCGTATCTTGAGTAAATTGTATTGTTGCCTATCCAACCAAACAGGTCAACACCATTATCATAGTTTCCTTTTTTTCATTCCCTTGTCATCTACTCATAGCTTTTAAGGTAGTAGAGAAATTGTCAGACTTGTGGACTATCTCTTTATCATTGTTTGATTTGGTATGAACAAGGCCATTTTCTTGTAGGCCCGCTTCTAAGTCATCAATCAGCTCCAGACCTACTGAGCTGACAGACGACCATTTTTGATGAGTAATCCTCCTTACTTTGGGAGGGCGCATTCTGTCCTCATTTGGGCAGTTTCTTCTGATGTGTCCCTCCTGATTACATAACCAGCAGATTACAGTAATCCTGAGTAATCCTCTATATTTCATCTCCCAGAGCCCTCCAGTTTTCCTCTTGTACACAGAAAACTTGGTTTCAAATTGTTCCCTCTGTCACTGTACTCACAATCTATTTGCCAAAGGTGCTTCAATCATAGAGTAGCTTGCCCTGTCTGAAGCAGGAAGTCCAGCATAAAATCATCTTGTTGTGCCCTGCTAACAGCTAATATATAAGCCTTAGTAGTACTATTCCATTTTCTCAGCTGTGCACAAGTCAAAAATGTACTTGATATTCTTCCCAATCAATTGTTTAGTCAAATATTTTTGTCTTATGGTAAGGCGGCCATAGTTGTTGATGGAGGTAGTATCCTCAAGGGGAATTTATACTTCTGGAACACTAGCTTGCTGAGTTGGCAATTCTGCTGTACAACTGACATTCCTCTGACAATTACCTTCTAGTGACACAGTTGGATCTGCCACTAATTGTTCTCCACCTTGTGAAACATTTGTTGATTGTCTGTTCTCTGCAGTATCCGCTTTTCCAACCATACCGGACAACCTCTAGATTAGTCATATTTTGTACTATTGGGTAATCCAGTGGAAATAAATATGTTTAACTAAAAACTATCACTCTGAGGATAATTATGAGGCAAAGGTTATCTCAAAATAATGTCCTCATCCACCTTCTGATCCATCGTTTACCTGGATCAGTATAAATTTATTACTAATGTTAGTCTTTTCCATTACAGAGTTTTTTTGTTACTATATCATTATTCTTTATATTTTATATGTAAATATCTACACTCTCTATAGCTGCGCAGCTTTATTTTATGATTATTTGCGTCTATCACTGTTTCACACCCTAGAAACTATTCTTTGAAAATCCTTCCAACTCTTGTGGAGCTGATGTAAGGATGGTAAAAACTCTTATGGAGGCACAAAATCTTTCCAACGTTTGTGGAATTGATTTATAAATGACTGCAACTACAGTTGAAATTTCAACTTTATTGAAGCTGATGTCTGAATGACACTAACTGTACATGAGAGCTAATGAACAATTGTAAAGTTGATTTGTGAATGACAACAACTATAGATGACGTCTAAATAAATATTTGTGAAGCTGATTTGTGAATGCTGTCAACTGTAACAAAGCCAAACCCCTTCACCCTCTGGTGCCAGAAACGAGTACCAGACAAGCGTCACTCGTGAATGCCAGCAAAACAGTTTCAACCGTTGGTGATCAAACACCATAGGAAATCATTCTAGAATCAAGAGAACTGCCAGTGCCAATTGACATGTACCAATGGATACATTTACATCTTGTTTTCACGGAGAATCAATTCTATTTGTATGACAAATCATCGGAAGACTATATTATGTAATATGTAACAGGCCACCCAGTAAAAGCTCCCGAAGACAGAAACAAGAGGACTGTGACAGTCCTGTGCTCAGGTGACTAAGTCACCCTATGACCTTGGAAATGAGGTCAAAGTTACTGACCTATTATGAATCTAACTCTCATAGAGGGCCATCCCAATGTGCAAGATCAAAATCACAGTACAAATAGTTCTCAGGTTATCACGCAACCAGTAAAACTCATGTTAGTGGCCCTGTGACCTTGCGAATGAGGTCAAGGGCACTGATGTACGGTCTCAATCTTTGTCCTGCCTTACACAGTTCTCAAGTTACAATGTGAAAAGTAAAATTCACGTAAGTGTCCGCGTCCCAGTGACCTTGAGAATGAGGTCAAGGTCACTCATGTACTGTCTTAGTCTGGCCTTTGCTTAGCACAACCATCGTGTTCAACATTGAGGTCCAAGTTCAAATAGCTCTCTAGTTGTCAGGTGAACAGTAAAATTTCAGCAAATGGCCCTATGGCCTTGGGTTTGAGGTCAAGGTCACTCATCTACTGTCTAAGTCTGGCCCTCATAAAGGGCAACTAGCATGTGCAATACGAATGTTCTAGCCTTAATAGTTCTCAAGTTACCAAATAAACAGTGAATTTCATGCACCTCGCCCTGTGACCTTGGAGATGAGATCAAGGTCACTCACCTGCTGTACATGTCTCATCCTCATACCCAGAAGTGTCCCTACGCAAGTAATTGGCCGTGTATAAACAAGGATAAAGAGTTTTGAAGATTTGGCCAAAAAATGAACAAACAAGGCCCACGGGCCTACAAGGTAGTCTGTGGCATATCTTTAATTTAAATGCTCTCTGTGTTTTACACTGTGTATATTGAGTTTCAACCCTCCGACTGCACAGCATGTTTCATACAGCTTGGCATCTTAACTGTCAAGGCTTTTCAAGCACTTTCCAAGACCATGACCAGGTAATGTCCTGAATAGATGCATCTCTGAAAATGTGGGGTTAATTGATTATTTTTATTAATATTTCATTTTTATTTCATCATTTGCATAGTGCTCCTGGCCTTACACATATTGAAACAGGGTTTCCGCTGGATTTTCTTCACAGGGTCCCTGGGACCCATTTACTTCAGTTTTGAGGGTCCAACTTTGAGAGAGATAAAAGTCATTCATGCCAACTTTTTTCAAGATACAAGGCCATCCTTATATAGAAGTGTGTTGGCAGTTGCCCGGCCGTATGGCATGAAATCTCCCTTAAGGTTTTTTTCCCCAGTTTTGTTCCCCCCCCCCCCCTCGAAAAAATTTTCAAAAATAATCCTCAATATTGTGTAGCTTTAAAGTAGATCTAAAAGTGCAAAACGTTGTGTGATATTTAACATATTTCCCTCTTCTTATGAAAAACACTTAACAGTTGGCAAATTCATTACATTTTGTGAAAAATATTGCAAAACATGTCAAAAATAAAAGTGCTTCTGCATGCCATCTTACCTCAGAAACAAACGGAAGGTACCCAGATGTCAGTTGCCTTGTCCATCTCTGCCTACATCAGATTGTACATGGCAGAGCTTTTGCTCACCGGACACTAGCCTGGTTGCCATGTCCAATCAAGATTCCCCCCCCCCCCCCCAAATTAACAACAACAAAAAAAAATATATATATAAAAAATCCAAAAAACAATGGACTATGGCCATTTGAACAAACTTGGTAGAGACCCACAAGAAGCATTTCCCCCACCAAGTTTGAAGTGGATCTGGCTGAGAGTGTTTTGGAGGAGAAGAAGTCGAAATGTTTAGTAATGATTGCAATCCCAATGGACTTCGACAGTAATCAATAGGAATGTATGCACTGACTGACAAGTACCCCAATTGAAAAATAAGTTACAAATCAGGGATTCACAGCAACGCTACCGAGTGAATAGTCTTAAGTGACCCTTCCACCAGGAACATTTCCACCAAATTTCAGCACAATGTAAAAGGTGGTTTAGGAGAAGCATTTGAAAATAGCAAAAAAGCACAAAAATTTATTTAAAAATGTTAAAAATTGCAGCGCCATCTGTTGGACAAATTCGGGTCTGGGGGCCCTCCAGAAGTGTCCCTATGCAATTTCAAAGCAATTGGTCAAATGGTTTCAGAGTAGTAGATTTTTAAAGATTTTGCCCAAAAATGAAAAAAAAAAAAAGTCATAAAAAATCCAAAAATCCTTGGACCATGACTATTTAAAGGCACTTGGTAGAGACCCACCCAAGTCCCATCTCCATTAAGTTTGAAGTGAATCTGGCTGACGGTTTTGGAGAAGAAGTTGAAAATGTGAATTACCATTGAAACCCCCATTGACTTGCATAGTTATCAATAGGAATGCATGCAGTGACTGGCAAGTACCCAAATTGAAAAACTCGTTAAAAATCAGGGATTCACAGCAACGCTGCCTGGTGAACAACCTTATGTGACCCTTCCACAACTAAAATGTCCACCAAGTTTCAGCACAATATGAGAGATGGTTTTGGAGAAGAAGTCAAAATAGCAAAAACGCACAAAAATTTATTTTAAAAAAAATACAAAAAAGTCGCAGCGCCACCTGTTAAACAAGTTAAGGTTTGGGGACCCCCAGAAGTATCCCTATGCATTTACGAAGGAATTGGCCGAGCGGTTTCGGAGAAGATTTTTGAAGATTTCCCCCAAAAAGGAACCAAAAAATTCAGAAAAAATTCCAAAAATCACTGAACCATGACCATTTAAAAAACTTGGTACAGACCCACCCAAGGCACATTCCCACCAAGTTTGAAGTGGATCTGGCCAACGGTCTTTGAGAAGAAGTCGAAAACGTGAATTGTGGACGGACAGACGACGACGACGGACAGACGGACGACGGACGACAGACCCTCACAAAAGCTCAGCTGACTGACAAGTCAGACAAGTCAGCTGAGCTAAAAAGCAAATGAAATGCCACCAACAAAGCACATCATGGTCGAGAACGTTTCGTATGTGGGCATGCGCATTTACGGCAAGAGTCTGGCCAATATTCGATCGAAAACTCAAAATTTGAGCAGATGCAATCCTATGGGACACGACAACGGTCGCATCACCCGAGACAAAAACAGCAAGAATAAAACACGAAACAAAAAACAAAAAATAAACAAAAATCAAACAAACAAGCAAAAACAAAACACAAAACAAAAACAGAAAAAATTCTCTAGCTCAATCGAATACTTCCGCGATATTGCATATTGAGTATGATCACTTACAGCGTACGCTACATTTTTTGCACTATTGGGCATGCGCACTTACAACAGACGCGATATATTACTGCCATGATGATGATCAAGCAGCCATATGTCATGGGGACGCCAAATCAAAAAGCGAAATTTTGTTTTGAGAAGCCGCGCTTGACAGACATACCGGACTTGTCTTTTTTACTTTGAGTAAGGAATTAACTATGGAGTGACATTCATTGTTGCCAATGTATCATGAAAGAGGCGGCGAGATCGAAATCAGATCGCTGGCCTATCGGCTCGCCATCTGACTTCGATCTCGATCACCGACTTTTTCGTGATATATTGGCAACAATGAATACCACGCCATACTTAATTCCTATTATAACATGGTTTCAAGTTGAAAATACCCGTAATTTGACGCAAAAAAGGGGAGTAAACTGGACTATTTCCAGCCGTTATCATGGCTTTTGTTTATGCAGTTCCCGTTTGCTTGCATACTCCCTCCACTGCAGAAATTACCGTTTTGAAAATGAGCGGGACCCTATTTGGGAAGGGGGGGAGGGTAAGGGTGAGCGTAGGTGTGAAGGTTGTACCGCTGTTAGTTACAACCTTCCAAACAAGCCTAGGCTCAAAATATTGATCATAAAAACATAGACCGAAATATATCATAATTGTGTCTTAACCCTGCATTTGGCTATCCTGAGGATATGACTTTTGGAACGTAAAAAACCTCATAGGGCACCCATCGACGAACGATGTCCAACAAATATGATATGCTGAATGAGGCCATGTGACAAATCGATATATCAATGTTGAAAGAGAACGACGATGGCAACGGGCGCGCCGTGTGCTGGGTGATTTGCGAAGTAGTTCGTGTTCTGTTTTGAGTGCAAGGTCTATACAACAATTATGACAGTGCTTAGCAGAGTTCAATTTGGGTGTGGACCCGGAGGAATTGGATCCCATGGCATGGGTAAGCCTACTTTACCTGGCACAGCCAAGTGGCAATTTCAAAGATAAATAGAGCATTTCATCTCTGTGTAAACCGTTAATTGTATGAAAGCAACATAGGGTTAATTAATTGTTTCTCAGGCAACTTTAAAAAAAATGATGTAGCAGGGAGGTTGGGTTTTTTTGGGGGGGTGGGGGGTTTCCTCCTCCTTCCCTTTAAGTAAGAAATATACTGTTAATATTAATAAAAAAACAAAATTTCACTATTGTCCTGAATATTTACTGGATAGGTGGCGTCACACCTATTTTTATGGTAGTTCGGTGTTTCAGTGAGAGAACAAAATAAACCTTGAAAAATTTCCGCCTCAAAAACTTTATTTGCAATAAAATTTATGATGAGGGAGGTGCCTGGGAAACTGGCGATTGATTTTATTTGGCCTAATAATGGATTGACATATGAACTTGTCTTTACTGTGCCATGGACCAACATGCTGTCTAGTGCTTATGACCACTTTCCATTTTTATGTTTTGTGTTTTTGGGATCATTCTACTGGGATTTCAGGTAAAACTCCATGAAGGTCCCGTTTTTTTGTTTGAACATGCGAGTAACATGTCTTTTTTGGATATCACAGTGGTCTGACCATGATATTGGTTTCATGTTTGAAGGTAACCTTTTGGGACGTGGTGTCAGACCCATTGTATCAATGCATTTTTCTGTTGGGGTTGTGCAAGTAGCACGGCTTACCTTTATATTATGTAAAACTTCCACATGGGGTATGAAATATATGAAAGATAATGAATTGGTAGACCCAAATTACAAAGACAATGGTTAAAAATTTAGGATTAATATCGTTTAATGTCCGAGGTATTAGAGATTCACAAAAAAGAAGGGAAATATTCAGATGGTTCCACAAGAAAAATTATTCTGTTTGTATGTTACAAGAAGCACATTGTACTGAGTCTATCGAGAAACAGTGGTATGCAGAATGGGGATTCAATACATATTTTTTGTCATGGTCAATCAGATGCACGAGGTGTTTACACACTGTTTTAAAATGATGTTGATTATCAAATTCATAATATTATAAAGGATAACTCAGGAAGATATTTAATTTTAGATGTAACGATTCATCAGCAAAGGATGACAATAGCTAATATATATGGATACAATGAGGACAAACCAGCATTTTACGAAGAATTTATAGAAAAAGTTGAAACACTTCCAAACGATCACAGAATTATTGGAGGAGACTTCAATTTTGTTTTGGATATGGCTAAAGATAAATTTGGGGGAAATACAGTTACACATTTTACAAATCAAAAAAATTATTAGTGACTGGATGGAAGATACAGATCTCTTAGATATTTGGAGACAAAAACATCCAGATGAATTGAAATATACGTGGAGGAGGAAAACCTACATTTATTCAGTGTCGTTTAGATTATTTTCTGATATCGTTTGGGCTATTGGGCAAAATTGAAGAGGCAGATATACTACCTGGATATAAATCGGACCATTCAGCCATCACTTTGAAAATACAGATTAATAATCAGCCCAGAGGTCCAGGTCTCTGGAAACTAAACTGTTCTTTTTTTAAAGGAAATTGAATATGTTAACATGGTACATCATCTTCTCGAAAATGCAGTACAAGTTACTGAAACAGAAGATCCAATATTGAAATGGGAAATGATAAAGTTGAAAATTCGTTCAGAAACCATGAAATATGGAGCTAAAAACAAACGGAACAGAAAAATTAAAATTGATAGTTTGGAGGAGCAAATTAACCAATATGAAAATGATATATTAGGCCCTCTGAATTATGACGATGAAATGAAATTAAAAGATATCCGAATAGAGTTAAAAAAAAGAATTAGAATATGACACCAAAGGTGCAATTTTAAGAAGCAAGGTACGCTGGTACGAAGAAGGTGAAAAACCTTCCAAATACTTTTTCAATTTGGAAAAAAAAATTAATAACAAAGTAATAAATAAATCAAATATTGGCAATAAAATTATCAATGATCCAGCTGTAATACTACCAGAAGATAAAAGATTCTATGAACATTTGTATACTTCCAGCGAAAATTCAGACACCGATATAGAAGCACCAGATATTTCAACTTTTCTGAACAATGTGGAAGTTCCCAGTCTATCTGAACAAGATATGTTAAAATGTGAAGGAGAACTGACAGAAAATGAACTATTAAATGCACTTAAAAGTACATCTAACAATAAATCTCCTGGGTCTGATGGATACCCTCCAGAATTCTACAAAACTTTTTGGGCTAAATGCAAAAACTTATTGTTAAGTGCACTAAATGCTGCCTGCAACAAAGGAGTGTTATTTGTAACCCAGAGACATGGAATAATTTCACTTTTACCAAAAAAAAGACAAAAATATTTTAGAATTTAAAAACTGGAGACCAATTTACTTTTTAAATCAAGACTAAAAACTTGCAGCAAAATGCATAGCTTTCCGTTTGAAGAAAGTTCTCCACGATCTGATTCATGAAGATCAAACTGGTTTTTTGCAAAACAGATATATTGGAGAAATTTATATGCAAGATAATTAATCTAATGGAATTTGTCGATGAAAATAATATACCAGCTCTTCTTGTACCAGTTGATTTCGCAAAGGTATTTGACCGCTTAGAATGGAAATATATCCAAAATGGTCTAGAATTTTTTTAATTTGGTTCCTCAATAAAACAGTGGGTAAAGTTTTATATACAGACACTCAAAGCTGTGTTATTAATAATGGCTGGACCTCAGATCCCTTTTCTATTTCTTGAGGCGCCCGTCAAGGATGCCCCCTTTCTCCGTATCTGTTTATTTTATGTGTTGAAATTTTACCTATTGCTGTCCGAGAAAACACAAATATTTCTGGGAATACTGTAGATGATACAGAGTATAAGGTATCTCCATATGCTGATGACACGTTTTCACTTTATTGGCTAATGAAGCTAACCTGAATTACCTATTTGACCTATTGACGCAATTTGAAGTAATGTCAGGGCTGAAGGCAAATGTAGATAAAACTGTTGTACTGCGTATTGGAAGTATAAAAGATTCAAATACTACATATGCTGAAAATTTAGAGTAACTGGACAAATAAATCTGCAGTTCTTTTAGGGGTAGAAATAACTCCAGAAAGAGATCAATTAGAAAATCTAAACTATTTGCCTAAACTAAAGAAAATCGAACAAATTTTTAACTCTTGGGATAAAAGAGACCTCTCTGTTATTGGTAAAACTTTAATTATAAAATCTCTAGCATTATCACAACTCTTCTATCTTGTATCTGTTATCCCAAATCAAGCTGACTCCTTAATGAAAAGAGTTGAGGTCCTTATATTTAAATACCTTTGGGACAAAAAACCTGATAAAATATAAAGAAAGTATTTGATCTGTCCCACTGATCAAGGTGGACTGGGAATCCCTCATATATTTTCCCAATTCCATGCAATGAAATGTATCTGGGTTAAAAGACTTGCTTCAGAATCAGAAGCAGCATGGAAACACCTCATTTTACGTCAGTTGCCTTGCAAAGATAATTATTTATGGGAATGTAATTTTCATAAATCTGACGTAAAAGATATATTTAATAAAGTGAAGAGTAAATTTTGGAGGGAGGTGATTTATAGTTGGAGTGAATATAATTATAGGAATCCAGGAACAAAAGAGGATATTCTGAAGGAAAAATTGTGGTCTAATTCACTTATTAGAATAGGAGGTAAAGCAGTCTTTTATGAGAAATGGTTTGATAAAGGGATCAAGTATATTTCAGATTTGTTATCCAGAGATGGTGTTTTTTTATCATTACAAAGGTTCACACAAAATTTCCAAATATCAACAAATTATCTACAGTATATGGGTCTTATATCTGCTATCCCACAAAAGTGGAAAGAAAATTTAACAAATCAAGAAAACCAACGTGAAAACTTGTCTCCAGAGAACAAAAGAAAAATTGATATAATTTTGAATATTGGTAAAGTTCTGCGATTTGTTTATCTTTTTTTGTTACAAAATAACATTGAAAGTCAGCTGCCACTAATAGGAAAATGGAATGCACTGTTAAATTGTGAAATTCAGAAAGCTGAATGGTTTAAATGTTTTGAAAACATTTATTCAGCTACAATCTCTTCAGAAATTAGAAGTTTTCAGTTTAGATTTCTGCACAGAATTATTTATACTAATGAAAAACTATATGAGTGGAAAATAGTTGAAACCAATTTATGCTGTTTTTGCAAAACAGAAGTTGAAACGATTAAACATCTTTTTTGGGAATGTAGTCACACTGTTCAATTCTGGAGACAGGTTTTCACATGCTTCTCAATAAACAATGTTCAGATCTTGCAATTTTCTGTTCAACAGGTCCTGTTGGGTGATAACAATTTAGATACAATTTATAATTTGATTTTTATACTGGGTAAAAAATTTATACATGTATGTAAATATAGAAATGTTCTACCCCATATTACAGACTTTGTAACAGTGATAAAGAAGATTAAATTTATTGAATACTGTATAGCAAGAAATAGAAGTAAAATTTGTAAGCACGATAAAAAATGGCAAGGTTTTAGGCTAGAACCATAAGCAATATTTCCTCTTCGCATTATATAGATAGATTAATGTACACCTCAAATAATACATTGTAACAGTTCTTTTTCTGTGTTTACTCAAATGTTGATTAATATATCAATCGCATTGTAAACTTTGGGTGTTTTGTATATATGCACCCCTTGTGGAAATAAAAAAAAATTGAAAAAAAAGCCTACTTTAAATTCTAGGCCTAGTACTACCCATTGTTCAGTGGTTGTTGTCATCTGGAGGATTATTCACCAAGTGTGTCTATGAATGCACTGCATCGACTTATCATTACATTTGTGAGGATCATTGGGATAATAATTGTGGAGTAATGGAATGGTAAGGTTTGTAACTTTGCTACATGATTTGGTTGTCGCAGCATTGGCGGCAAGTGCGGATGGGGAGTACACATGCACTTGAATTACCGCGCCATCTATTATCGACCGTGGTAACTACCATAGGAACGTCGACCCAAAAGTAATTAAAACATTGCATTTTCGTGAAAGATATTTTGTGAACATTTGCTGTGATTGCTCTATTAAATGAACTAAACAAACATACATCTCTACTTACTTTATTAATAATGTTGAAATAAAAATCCAGGGACTCGGGGTGGCAATTCAGTGTGGGTAAGTACAACGAAAAGAAGGGCCATCGTGATATATCAGATGTTATATCACGGCAAACAAAGCATTTAATCACAGTGGCCCCGTTTTCACACCGTCTACTATATTATAATACGTATAATGTAATTTCTAGGGTTATTTGTTTGGTTTCCATTCCCGACCCACCGTCCCCGTCAGCCCCAACCTCTTATGTGTGGTCAGGTTGTAGACCTATACCCAGGCGCGGATCCAGGGGGGTGAGGAGGGCACGCCCTCCCCCCCCCCTTTCCCTTAAAAAAATAAAATAAATAAATAAGATCACTTTTTTAAATTAATACCAGTGGTCAAACAATGTCTCTTGGTTGGTGGGGGATGCGAGTATAGTGGGGGGGGGGGGGGGAGGGGGGTAAGGGTTCACATGACTCGTCTCGGTTACAGGCTTTTTCGCCCTCAGGCTTTTTCGCCCCCTGGCTTTTTCGCCCCCTAGCTTTTTCGTCCTCTGGCTTTTTCGTCCTCCGGCTTGTTCGTCCCCAAAATTTACCAGATTTCTTGTGTTGTTAGTTTGGGTCGGACGTGTACAGATTTTCGCCGTGTGCGATCGATCACGTCAAAGCCGGTAGGTAAAGGTAAAGGCCGGTAAGACCCGCAGTCGCTAACGGGTGTCCGCGCGCCGCGTTACACTGTTTCCAGCCTGTTGGTCATCCACGTCCACGGGGACAACACGATCAAGTTTAACTATACTGACGCTTTTGATATCAGTTGGTTTCTCAAAATTAATGTGACGCAGGTGACATCAGTCGGTTCTTCAAAATTAAAGTTATTTGTACCATCTCCGATTAATGGCAGACTACTGCGAACATCCCATTCATCCATTGGTTTATTCGCCCCCAAGACCACGCTTATTCGTCCGTTGGCTTTTTCGCCCGCAGGCTTTTTCGTCCCAATGTTTTATCGCACAACTTGAAGCTAATGCATTAACGAGACATCTTCAAAACGTTTACCACTGCCGTGTAAATAACTGACATCAAGCTAACAACTAGCGTGTTCTTGTTGAATTACTACCAACGTCAGACGCGATATGGTACCTACTGACTGCTCATTATGTTCAGATAATTTGTGATGTTCTGTGAACTTTCAGTAGGCCTACAACGTTCATAATTATTATATTCAGCCTCGCCTTCTTATTATCATACATATCCACGATCGATGTACCGGCCGCCGCTAGGCTAAGACAAAACGGTAAATTAAAGGCATGGTAACCAGAGACAGAAAAAAGTAGCCTGACTTTTTTCGCCGGTGTTGATTATAGTGAAGTATATAACAAAATTTGTAAAAAGTTGTTCTGAGAAACTATTGTAAAGAAGTATTTACTTGCTGATAAAGAAGAAAGAAAGAAAGAAAGAAAGAAAGAAAGAAAGAAAGAAAGAAAAAGAAAGAAAAAGAAAGAAAGAAAAAGAAAGAAAGAAAGAAAGAAAGAAAGAAAGATCTCGAGGAAAAACAGAAAAGTGTGTGTTGACACACACACTTTAAAAATGATAGATCGATCTGCTTCAAATAATCGTCTTTTCAAGCATAAGTATATTTTTTACCGAGGAACCGCTTTGTGTGTGCCATAAGATGCCTCCTTCCGAGAAATTTGTGTACCTTGCAAAATGAATTAACTGTTTGATGATATTTTCATTTATGTAGCCTGGTAATGTCAACAATTATGGACTTGACCATTTTATATGAACTTTGAACGTCATTGCTGCATTACACATAAAATAAGTAATCATCTGCAAAATACAAACTTGTGCAGATACACGTCACAGCCATAATAACAAGTTCCATTAACACCACATGATTTATACAATAAATACAACATGGATATATAACGGTGTTAACCAGGAAAACATGGTGTAGCACCAACACCGTCAGCCACCCCCACCCCAATACAAAAAGTTTGAATGCGAAAAGTTACTACAAAACGCTTCTTTATTTATTAATGTATTTTGTCAGGACAATAAAATAGGAAATATATTCGGTTCAAATCATTTAAATTTTGAATTAAAATAAAGGGCCATCTAGTATGTTCTGTCTACATCTGTCTTTTATTAGTTTCCGCCGGTGCGACGTAATCATTCGGGTGCCGGTATACACACGACGGGTGGAGTCGCGATGGCGCTGCACATTACGTTCGTCCTGTCTGTGTGTTTGTTCAAACAAGAGGGATTCAGACAGGGCAGAGCCAATACAATACGTTTAAACCAAAAGAAAGGCCTGTGCAGATTTGTTGGTGGCTTTGGTTTTCGTTTTTGTTTTTGTTTTGTTTTTTTTTCTTTTGTTTTTGTTTTGTTTATTGTTTTTTTGTTTTTGTTTTGTGTGTGTGTGCGTGTGTTTGTTTCTTGATTGTTTGTTTGCTTTTTTAATTTTTTTTGTTTTTCCTTAGTTTGGTATTTAGCAAGTTTGTACAAATATGAAACAATGTTTTGACTGATTGGAAAGAAAAGGGACAATACAAATTTCCATGCAAAATCAGCCCTGAAAGATAGTTATGACAACTCCCCACTCCCACCCCACACCACCAATAACATGCATGCTCCAGTTACAATTAAATAGGTAGTATTAATATATCTTTTATGTGCCATTACCGGAAATATTTTATACGAGTTGTCGCACTTGTCAGAACTTATTTGAAGTCACGGACGCAGCATGGACAAACCCCAGCCCATGACTTTCAAAGCGATAGTTTTTCGAAATATAATTATTATTATAATTATACTGTAAATAAGCAACATAAGGTAAGGGTTCTTTAACACTTGTTCCCATCGGAAATGCTCGTTGGAATATTTGCATGTTCAATATTATTAAGTTTAAGGGAAGAGCTGCGCCTCTTACCGATATAGTACCGGGCCACGACTAGGTCTACATACTGTGGTTGACATACTGCAAGATGGGTAGCTCTGCATTTGTGTATGGCCAACGTCACGCGTTAGCGGAGAGTGGCTTCGTGTTTCCAGCACTTATTCTCCCTCTGATGATTTTAGTACACAAATTACTCAAATCATTATATGGTAGTCACTAAATCACTTGGTTTAAATGCCTATACTAATCCATATTTGCAATGTTGTAATGTAGTTATAACTTGATGCCAAAAACACAAGAACATTTTCGCATTATAAATAAATGTAAATTTTATAGCAACCAGAACGCGATATTTGTCTAATAGTCTCAAGTATGAAATCTGACAAAATTGACATTTCAACTTGGATCTTTTTTACATCATAACAAGCGAATAGTCTTGCATCAAATACAAGACTATTGCTTGTCTACATTGATAGACCTTTGTCATGGAACAAATCGCCTATGATTTTGGTGTTGTTATGACTTTTTTTTTTTTTTTTTTTTTAAACGAAATCACATACCCGACACCTTCGAAATTAAGGATGTCCGAACCGGCGACCAGCGGCATATTATCTTCGCCACACGGGACCAGCTAGGACTTCTTGTGAAGGCCAAACGCTGGTATATGGACGCAACCTTCTGGGTTGTCAAATCCCCCTTTTACCAGCTTTTTTCAATCCATGCATTTGTTCGTCATGAGGACCCTACTTAGATCCTTATTGCTCGTTCTCACCACATGGAAAAGCTTAAAAATTACTGTATCTTTTTATCTATTCTATAATTATAAATGTACTTTAAAGAAATAAATTAAATGAATATCGATGATACCGAATTAAGCATACATTTCAGGGCTGTGACGTCATTTTTAAACCTACTTAAAGTTTTGGTCCATAAACATAACAAATATCTATATTGGGTACAAGACCTGGGTCCAATTGGAGGCCTGCGATTGATTTCCCGCACGCAGCGATACCCACGTGGCAGTGCTCTACCACCTAACGGAGAGCTGTGGCACGCGATTAAATATCTGCAGGGTTCATACAGCTTGGCAGCTTTCAAATTCAAGGACTTTCCAGGACCTTTTTACCAAAATTCAAGAGCTTTCCAACTGGATCTTGTGTGTGTGTGTGTGTGTGTGTGTGTGTGTGTGTGTGTGTGTGTGTGTGTGTGTGTGTGTGTCTTGCTGTCCATTCTTTTGGGGTTTGTAGTGGAAGAGGAGGAAGTGATCGAGCTAGCCTAACTTTTTTAGGAAGGTGCATTAATAGATATTTAAAATTCAAGGACTTTTCAACGATTTTATTGCAAAAACATTGATTTTCAAGGTTTTCAATGCCTTGAAAAAGCATATAGTAAATTCAAGGATTTCAAGGACCTGTATGAACACTGTGCCTAGATGCTCATGTCAGACGAATCACTCATAATTTTCGTAGTAGTCTGTCATTATTCTGTACAAATAAAATTAATACAAATTTTGAAAAAAAGCAATATACTAATAATGATGATGATGATGATGATAATAATAATTATAATAATAATGTCCCCAGCATCAGTATACTTTACCGTATGGACGAGCAAACTGGAAACAGCAAAACTCGGGAACATGTTTGCGACTGCGGATCTTATTGGGATCTTATTACTTATGTCGTAATTATATTCAGTTTGAGCTGCTTGACGTGATCGATCGCATGAATATGTTTTTTTTTTTTGTTTGTTTGTTTTTTGTTTTTTTTGTTTTTTTTTTTTGTTTTGTTTTTTGTTTTGTTTTGTTTTTGTTTTGATAGATATACTTTATTTCTTTAAAGAGGATTAGAATAAAGAGAATTAGTAAAGTAGCCAAAGGCTAATATAAATTATTCTCCTCGTGTAAATACAAAATATATACAAATATTACCGTACAGAGAGTAAGGTAAAGAGAAACAAATTGTAAAAGACAATAAGATACAACATAAAATGACAAAATACACAGTTGATTTAAACATATTTTATTGATCAAATACATCGAAATTATCATACAATATAATAACCACAGGAATTGGGAAAAAGGGCAAAACCCTATTCGAATCCCTCTTGCGCGCTTCCTTGTGACCACAGCCGGCCCAGTGTCAAAGCTTCCCATGATGCATTGCGCGGCCACAGATTCCCGCGAAGCTCTTTTCCGGTTTGAAACTTGGCAAGATGCAAAACAAACTTTCGTCTGGTAGATTTTCGACATTAAGTTCAATCTTGTGGAGATCAGAAAATTAGATGCCTTGAGCATGGACATAAGAAAGTCGGCAAAGAGATCCACGCCGGCAAGTATGGCCAGGACCGTGTGGTAAGTTTCTTGAATTTATAGGGGGAAAATTATTTAAATGGCCAAACTGAACGGACGCAAAATTTTAATGACACTGAAGTGAAAAATTTGGAGTTTCATGCCGAGAACGATTACAAATCCATATATTTGTTGAAAACTCATATAATTGAAGATTTTGAAATGCAGAAATTCTGAATGCACAAAAACCGACATATAGAAGAATGGCTATCATTTAAATTTTAATCTGAACTGGAGAGATTCAACCGATGGCGATTCGGATATTGTGATTTGTGCACATGGATGGGAAGTGGCCCATTTGGAAGCACAATGATCTCTTTTCCTTATCTATCGTTTTCACATAATCCTTGAATTGATAATGATTATGATTTTTTCACAAAGTCAAGACAAGATGATTTGTCAATGCCTGACAAAATAGTGATTGGCCCTTGCCAATCCTTCATCAATGGCACAGGGCCATGCTTCTTTACAAATGTCTGGAATGGTTGATACCACAGGAAAGACCAAGTCTGATCTATTTTTGTATACTCAGATGCTCTCCTCCGATTGGCTAAATTTGATGTACGTTGATATTTCCGGAGAATAATGAGTTAAATTTAACGATAATATCCATATTTGGAAATAGTCGAGGTGAGGGAGTCATGGATCCAAATATCGTACTTAATTCGGGCTGCCGACGATAACCGACAAGTCTTCCATTCCCGACAACTGCCGAGCAATGCATTGAAACAAGCAAACAGGGATGCTGTTCTCCGATGAACTTTCCAAAACGAACGAGATAAATAAATGTGACGCAACAAGTTTATTTTTACCGCCCATCATTAACTTTGGACGGAGAAACATCCACACCAACTATACTAAAGGAGAAAGACGCATCCCATTACTGAACAAAACATGTGGACGTGAGCGGCGGGAAGAGTAAAATTCATTTAATGTGCTGGATGTCCACTGTAAACAGCGTAATGTTGATCGATGGTCTTCTTCGCACGATCATTTATTTCACTGAACAAATGCTCCGACCTGCTCATTAGTCACAACGTTGGTAAAGGCCTACTGATTTGAAGGGAATGGTGCAAACTGCCTACTCCAGCAACTTTGGCTTTCATGGTTTTCTTATAGCTCCCGAAGGGAGCTAAACCGTTACGTGCGTACAGGAAACAAATTAATTCATGCTCCCTTATGTTGCTAGTGGACGGCCTGAATTGCTTGCGGCACGGAAGTTGTTTTTTGAAGCAAACAGAAAGCGGAAGTGCAGTCTAGAACCCATGAAAACTGAATCATTTTCCGCGACAGATTAACCCAAATGAAAGAACAAGTTCATTGTCGTGTACATAATTATTAATTTTTTTCTCAAATTTTCGGATCATTAGTCCTTCTTCAGGGAATGACAGTTGATAAGCAAAGATAAACGCTCACCGGCCCCAGGCTATGGCCTTGGCTGGTTCCCTGCCTCGCCGCTACGTCAATAAAGCGGCGCTGCACGGAAAATATGAATCAGGCTGTTGGGAACTACACAAAACACAGTCATCGCAAAATATGAATTACGCTTGGAAAGACACCAAACACAGTAGGGCGACAAAGCTTCGAGTCGTACTTTGCCTTCGGGAGCTTTCACAGCCTGGCTGTTACATATAAGCTCCCGAAGGGAGCTAAACCGTTACGTGCGTACAGGAAACAAATTAATTCATGCTCCCTTATGTTGCTAGTGGATTGCCTGAATTGCTTGCGGCACGGAAGTTGTTTTTTTGAAGCAAACAGAAAGCGGAAGTGCAGTCTAGAACCCATGAAAACTGAATCATTCTCCGCGACAGATTAACCCAAATGAAAGAACAAGTTCATTGTCGTGTACATAAATATTAATATTTTTCTCAAATTTTCGGATCATTAGTCCTTCTTCAGGGAATGACAGTTGATAAGCAAAGATAAACGCTCACCGGCTCCAGGCTATGGCCTTGGCTGATTCCCTGCCTTGCTGCGCGGAAAATATGAATCAGGCTGTAGGGAACTAAACAAAACACAGTCATCGCAAAATATGAATTACGCTTGGAAAGACACCAAACACAGTAGGGCGACAAAGCGTCGAGTCAAAACGAGCATGCCTGCGATAGCAGGCCATGCGAGTCGTACTTTGCCTTCGGGAGCTTTCACAGCCTGGCTGTTACATATTAGCTCCCAAAGGGAACTAAACCGTTACGTGCGTACAGGAAACAAATTAATTCATGCTCCCTTATGTTGCTAGTGGACGGCCTGAATTGCTTGCGGCACGGAAGTTGTTTTTTGAAGCAAACAGAAAGCGGAAGTGCAGTCTAGAACCCATGAAAACTGAATCATTTTCCGCGACAGATTAACCCAAATGAAAGAACAAGTTCATTGTCGTGTACATAATTATTAATATTTTTCTCAAATTTTCGGATCATTAGTCCTTCTTCAGGGAATGACAGTTGATAAGCAAAGATAAACGCTCACCGGCCCCAGGCTATGGCCTTGGCTGGTTCCCTGCCTCGCCGCTACGTCAATAAAGCGGCGCTGCACGGAAAATATGAATCAGGCTGTTGGGAACTACACAAAACACAGTCATCGCAAAATATGAATTACGCTTGGAAAGACACCAAACACAGTAGGGCGACAAAGCGTCGAGTCAAAACGAGCATGCCTGCAGTAGCAGGCCATGCGAGTCGTACTTTGCCTTCGGGAGCTTCCACAGCCTGGCTGTTACATATTAGCTCCCGAAAGAAGCTTACCGTTACGCGCGTACACAGTCATCGCAAAATATGAATCACGTTTGGAAAGACACCAAACACAGTAGGGCGACAAAGCTTCGAGTCGTACTTTGCCTTCGGGAGCTTCCACAGCCTGGCTGTTACATATTAGCGCCCGAAGGGAGCTAAACCATTTCGTGCGTACAGGAAACAAATTAATTCATGCTCCCTTATCTTGCTAGTGGATTGCCTGAATTGCTTGCAGCACGGAAGTTGTTTTATGAAGCAAACAGGAACCGGAAGTGCAGTCTAGAACCTATGAAAACTGAATCATTCTCCGCGACAGATTAACCCAAATGAAAGAACAAGTTCATTGTCGTGTACATAATTATTAATATTTTTCTCAAATTTTCGGATCATTAGTCCTTCTTCAGGGAATGACAGTTGATAAGCAAAGATAAACGCTCACCGGCCCCAGGCTATGCCCTTGGTTGGTTCCCTGCCTCGCCGTTACGTCGTACAGATACTGGAGCACCTCGCTTCGCTCGGTGCGAGTCGTTTTCATAGATAACACAGCACAACAATATCCCTATGTGTTTACATGCAATGAAATTGAAATACATTTTTTAATTTTGCCTTCGGGAGCTTCCACAGCCTGGCTGTTACATATTAAATGACTTGGTAAAGAAAGGAAAAACAATTTCCGTGCATGCATTGAAAAAGGCCGGATTCGGCTCAAGCGCCAAATGCTACTGCTGGTTCAGCACGCCACCTCGCAGGCGCCAATGCCAGCATATCGATCCCGTCCACAGAACCATTGGCAATGGTTCTGTGGACGGGATCGATATGCTGGCCTCTGGTGACTCGACAGTACGTGCACGTGCGAATGGCGTCTGTGCAGTTGCTCCAACGAGATCGTCATTATTGCTTTTATCCAGGAAATAATGACAAACAGTGTATAGAAATATCTCGATGTTTTTTTTCTGTGTGATATTGCATTTATTTGTTGTGGACAACGGGAGAGACTTTAAGGCCTATCAACATGCAATGAAGTATTCTCTGCAAAGATCGGGACATCCGGTTTTAAGGAGATTTTCCTCTCCTGAAGGCCAGACGCTCGCGATTTTTAAGTTTGACAGTAAGTATATAGATTTACTATTATAAAAATATATGTACATGTGTTATGGTAGAAGGCTCCCTTCTGTCGCTATAATTGTAACCCAACGCATGCAATGGATTACGGAATACTTCTCGGACACCGCCACTCCACAGAAGTCTTCCAGGCCCGGCCAGGATCACGGAAGGCTTCCCGGTAAAAAGGCTAAGCCAAATCACCGAGACCAGGTTCGTAAAAAATGATCATGAATCTTCTAGACTCATCCTATACCACTACCACCAATGTAACCACCACCGGAGTCAAAGATTCACCAGCGGAAATATATCAAAACCACGGATTTATGCATTTATAAAGGGGGGTAAGGGGGGGGGGGGTCAGTAAGCTGGTTTAGGTAATTATTTTTCTAGAGTACGTAGTAAGGAAAATAAAAATCTTTCAAAATTTTGGTTAGTGCGAAGTACGTAAAATAAGAGGGCTTCCAGTTCGCCAGTACGGTAAATAAGCCCCAGTACGCCAGTACGGGAAACCCCTTACCCACCCTCTTTATAGGGAAATACCATTCTTGGAATATTTAGTCACGGATTATCAATATCAGGGATGACACAAAGGGAAATTTCAATCATTTGCAGGTACAGATCACATGCAATACTAGTCAGTTACACAACTTTTGATGTTCTGGATTCGCTCTCCTTTGCAGTTCTATTCACTTCAAATTCAAGCAGCTGATCAGCACTCCCATCTCTCTCCGGAACATCATGAACACAACATTAAAGATGGGATGTTACAATAATGAAGCAGTAGCGCAGATAGTGTGGTCTTGCTCTCATTCATTCTTTACTGCCAGTTGAATAAAGCTGATGACATGCAATTATAATCATGTAGTCTACTGTTGTCTGTTACTCTAATCAAGAAGGCAACAGAGCCTCCTTGCTCTAATTTAATCACTGATGGCCAACAACCCCAAGGGAACGGTTCCTTGTTCGAAGTCGCCATGGAACGGTTCCAAAGCTGAAGGCACTGGGAACAGTTGCATATGCTGTCGTTGAACGATAACGGACTCAAAGTTGTAGAGTTAAGAAAACATCGGAATCCTCATTTATTGCCATATATTACAAAGCTGTCAGGCGCTCAGTTGTGCCATTTCCTTTAATCAAGCTACTTCTCTGACTATATGTAGAACTTATAAATAAAACTAGAAGAATTGAATGGAACAGGTTTTTGGGTAGCCGAGGAACCGTTTCCAGTCACCTCAGCCACGGAGTGGTTCCTGATCTCCAAAGTAAAGAGAAAGTTGAAAAGTTGAAAAGTTGAGTTTCAGAAAACTAATTCTTGTGGTTAAAATGCCAAAAAGATAAATTTCTTTCTTTCTTTCTTTCTTTCTTTCTTTTTTTTTTTTTTTTTTTTTTTTTTTTTTTTCGTGATTAAGGAAGGATTCTCAATTCAAGAAAATAATGCATACCAGGTTGCTTGTCACAGGCAGAATACCAGACACAACTTGCAGCCAGCCTTATATCAAAGCACGGTTCTCTGAGATTTGTTCCTAAACCTTTGCCAGCTTTATCTGTAAAATAATAAAACTATGAGTTATAATACTTCACTACAGTACAGATAAACCTGAGCTTTACCATAACGATCACTTTCCTCATGAAAATATGTGTCAGAAAACAAGCATTTTATTGCATTTTTGACAGACATTCGAGGAAAAGTAACAGCCTCATTTTCATGGTGACATTTGCAGGTGTAAACAACCAAAATGGCGTCATGGTTAGACGTTTACAACACACAACTTTACTTTAGTACTCTCAGGATTACACAACGGAGTCTGAATGGGCATAATTTAATATTACAGTCAAGCTTTTTGTTTACAAGGTACAAGCCACTTGGATAAATCATTTATGAAGCTTTTACACACGCCGAAAATACCACACGTTTTGTTACACTGTCAAACTAACTTGCTTCAAACTGCCTTCACCCATCAACTTGCTGCCACAACTTTACAATTGTGTGAAGAGAATAATGCTACTATTTTGAACTACAATGGAGCACGACATGATAATTCAGTAACAGTCTGCCTGTTACAATGTGTTTATATCACTATAATCATAAGACTAAATGGATTTATAAACATAAAACCAAACAACGTCCACTTAATCATCAAAATAAATTGATTTAATATTATCATTTAATAGAATTTTACTTATTTACTTATGTCCAAATAATATATATATATATATATATATATAATACAAAGCCCTGTTTCTTGTTTTACTGTTTCAGTATTTAGTCTTCTGATTGAATGGTTTTAATCAAATGATCAAATATGTTTAGTAACATATCGATTTGATCACATGTTCAAATATATGATCAAATCATATGACAAAATATAGTTGAGCATAATTATGATTTAATATTTTAAGTCATATGACTAAATGCATTTGATCATAAGATTAAATCGATGTGATCATGTGTCCAAATCGATTTGCTCCTAAATGTATACTTTCATATGTTTGAATACATTCGACCATATCAATAAATATATTTTACTCCTATGAATAAATCGATGTATACACATGATCAAATATTTGATGATGTGATTAATCCTATTTGATCATATATTCAAATCTTTAAATTATATGACATGAGTAGTTTAATGCTCTCTCCGATTCCAGTGACGTAGCACTCTCAAGGAGAATATAGATCTCAAAATAGATCAGGACAACGTCACGGGATCTAAGAATAGATAAGAGATCATAGCACTCTCAAGGCGATTATAGCTCCATAAAGATCTCAAAATAGATCAGGACAACGTCACGGGATCTAAAATAGATAAGAGATTATAACTCCACAGGTGTGAGTTAAGTTCCAAAATGGGATTAAACTGGAAAACTCATTATAGATTATGGTGTGGGTTGTTTATACAGATGTGTTTTTTGGAATGTCACAGTATTGATCAAAAGATAAAAAAAAATAGGAAACCCACATGAAGGCGCTGATAACATATTAAATTATATGGTGTGAGTAGTATCTTGATGATGCCCATGTTAGGGTGAGTTGCACAGATATTATCCTTTAGAATCATTTTCAATACATAACCTAGCATACGAAACTGTGGCCAGTACAGCAACAACATGGCACAGGCCCGGCCCTATTTACATATTCAGCAGCTGCCAGCTGTTGGATATACATGTATGACTTCGCCGTCCAACTTGTAAAATACAACATCCAGTTTTACACATTGTCTGAGTCACTCCCAGAGCAATGCAACTTTTCAAATCATAGGGGTTGTCTTTTACCATGGAGCTATATTGGCTCTATGTTTTTTTCTCACAAAGAATGATACAATGGAAATAGCGGACAGCAGTAGGGAATAATCTTTATTGACATCAAGTCAAGTCAAGTCAAAAATTTTATTTTAATTCGGTGACACACTTAGTACAAGTACAATTTTTGGTGGCCGAATCGCCCACACTCACTCACACATGTTCATACATTCAAATATGACAATATAAAATATATAATACAAAACTAAAATATACAAATTGTAACTAGAGATACAACATAGGCTACTGAATATAGTTCATAGAGTGGTAAAAAGCTAGCCAGTTACTCAAACTGTACCTTTAACAAATAATGGTTAAGCACCTTGTTCTTAAAAGACCCAATTGTCGAGCAGGTTTTTAAGTCTTGTGGGAGTTCATTCCAAAGTTTGGTACTTGATATTCTAAAATCATCATTGTTAAAATATTGTTTTTGTGTTTTCTCGATTACTATGTCTCTGGCATTTCTTGTATTGTAAGAATGGAAATCACTATTGAGTTTGAATTTTTCAGTTAAGTAACTGGGGGCCAGGCCATTTAAACATTTGAAGAGCTTTATACATTTATGCATTTTACGTCTATTGTGAAGTGA
Organism: Hermodice carunculata; assembly: GCA_964020975.1. Lineage (NCBI taxonomy): Eukaryota > Metazoa > Annelida > Polychaeta > Eunicida > Amphinomidae > Hermodice > Hermodice carunculata. The sequence continues at coordinate 76,675,177 of OZ026624.1, forward strand.
CAACCACCCCAGCTTTTTAAACATGTCATTCCTGCTAGTTTTAAAAGTATAGACCCATATCTTTTACATGGATTGCGAAGCAGGCAAGGCCTATATTAATCACTCTCCATGGCACAGATCGTGGCGTATACTTCCTACCTGCATGTTTGGTGGAGGAAACCGAAGGACTCGGAGAAAACCACCGTGCACAGTCAGAGTGGTAGGAACTCTTTCCACATGCTTCCCCGGCCGTGAATCGAACCCGGGCTAGTTTTAAATGACGACCCCGACATAAACTATACATCTCCCGTACAGTGTAGTCAAGAACACATTAATAGAATATAATTCTATCAAAGCTACATATATATACAAGACTGGGTGCTCCTCAACCCCATTTATATATCATGTAGATAAGCATTCAGCAGGCCCATACCCACACTTTGATTATGAGGGCGTCTCTGTTTCCAAAATGTTGGACCATTTCTCTATACTGGCTCACCGTACTCAAAAGCTACAAATTCATTGAAGCATGTGCCTTCATGTGTGCTACATCATGTCATGAATATATACGTAGCCTATTGACATTTACATTTACATTTGTATCCTGGCCAAAAAAGCAGAGTCTCTGCATACACGTACACATACACACACCCCTGTATTAAATTTGTATATGTAAATATATATACATTATGTTCATGTCAGGTCGTGGATATAAATTTTACAAGTGCACGCTGAGTTGTAAATTGAATAAAATATTGGCTTTTTATATCTTAGCTTATTTCTTATTGAATTTTTTTACGGATCATTGTATTCTACCACATATATTATACAATATTATCATATGTAAAACAGCTTTCAGGCGCATGCGCTATCTGGAATGAACGAACAAGACATTCAGAGCAGCAAAAATTCCTTCACATTCTGATGCTGAAAAAGGTTTTACAATATTAGGCATAATAGATGCATATATATATATATATATATATATATATATATATATATATATATATATATATATATATATATATATATATATATATATATACATATATATATTTATATATATATATTATATATATACATATATATATATATACATTTTGCTTGAAACTGAATGTATGTTCTTTTTTAATAATAATAATAATAATAATGTGTGTGTGTGTGTGTGTGTGTGTGTGTGTGTGTGTGTGTGTGTGTACGAAAGGTGGTTTGTGCTGAAAACTGCATAAACTGCTAATTCCCATGTTAAGACAGAATATTAATAGTAGCTTTGTTCTTATTTAAGAATTAAACTTTCTCTCTAGTGTAATTCCGGGCGCATGGTTGCAGTTTGTGTGACAGGCATTTCTGATGACGCGCGGTAGCGCGTCATCAAAGAAATGCCTGTCACACAAACTGCAACCATGCGCCCGTAATTATACTAGAGAGGAAGTTTAATTCTTATATTTACATTTAACATCAATTTCTATTGACATAAGAGTAAGTATTATCATTGATAGTTGATTTAAAATCGCCTTTTTGTTTACTAGTGGGAGGAGCCAAGTAGGCGGGGCTACTACATCAGCCATCAGTTGTCAAGGCAACTCCTGGAACACAAAACTAGGAAAAAAATAGTTCCGAATGACACAACAACTTTATTTCAATAAAGCTTGCAAAACCGGTAAAAGAAAACATTAAGGCAAGTTTTGACGAGTAGATATGCAATTCTTGATCATCTGATACCGTCTTCCCATTATGCTTAGGCCTATGAATCAAACGCTTCGGCAGTACTTTCGGCGGAAGCTTAAATAATGACAAAGTGCGTTAAGAGGATATTATTGCGCAGCACGTTGGTTGCACGAGATGCTCTAGTGTAACCATTGCCTCATGAACTACACTACCGTTCCTATTCTTCCAATGCTAACAAAAATAACAAATGTAAATATTTGATATTGAAAGTCCATCAAGAAAAAATGTTGATACCGATTTGATTAGCCATGTTTTTCTAAGATAGTGGAGATATACCCCGGTAAACTAAGCACAGTATCATCTTTTGGCTGCATGAACCAAAAAGCTTTCCCGTAAGTTTAAGCAAAGTATATTTTGTTTAAATGGCTATTATCAACAGATTATAAAACAAACTAAGTAGGCCCCTTTAATTTGAATTGTTATGTAACGAACATTTTTTTTTTATCAAAAACGACAATGTAATATTCTAGTAATGAATATACACATGTGGAAATAACATCATAATGGTTTTATTAAACTGCAAACTGTTTTAGGTAGTTACTGACTATATGTGTGGATGAAAAGGCGTCGTCTAGAATTTTTATGTTTTTTTTTTCTTCAGCAATACTTCAGTGGTTCAAAGTTTATGCCAATGTACATTGTAGGTTTGTTAGATTTAGCCTTGAAATAACAAAACAAACACAAATGCTGTTTTTAGGCACAGACGTGTTATAACCAATTCAGTGAAAACGCTACAGAATATGGTTGAATCAGCAACAAGTTATTTCCACATTTTTGCCCACCGATATCACATCGTAATATCAAATCCAACCAGATTTTCGTCGCCAATGAAAAGGAAAGGGTCATACTTTTATCTCATTTATGATCTATTGACCATGGCCTTTGCAACAATGTATCCTGTGCTTATGTATATGTGCATTTTAGTTTCATGGCATCGGACAGAGCATACCGGACTTAGTTTACAAGGGCATCGTCTTTGTGGTTTACCGGGACAGAACTCGACTACCTGAAAACTATTCTTTACGGTGATAAGGCTCTAAAACCCTCGTAACACTCTTACTGCTTTACGAGGTACATGTATATCATAATGACATACACCGTAAACTCATCTTAGCTGGATGCCTTTTACAAAGCTGACAGCATCTGTACAAACACCTACTTAAAAAAAAATATTAATATAATAAAAGGGAAAATGCACTTTTTTAATTTAGATGCTTCAGTTTTTTCCTGATATTTCCAGTTTTTTTTTTCATTCTATTTACTTTGTTTCTTCTTTTTTGGGAGGGGGTGGGTTGTTTTTTTTGGGGGGGGTGATTTTTTTTTTTTTTTTTTTTTTTTGGTTTTTGTTTTTGTTTTTTCTTTTTTTTCATTTTTCTTTTACTTTATTTCATTTTTACATGTGTTGATTCTCAATTAAAATTGTTTCTTTACGGCAGTTTTCCGGACAGACCGACATGGCAAATGATGATGCATCAGTACAATTGACGCTATTAAATGTAGACCTGAAGTTCCTCTGAGCATATCGAAAAGGTCCAATATCGGATAAATTAAGGTTAAAAAGGTCCAGTATTGCTGAACCAAGTTTCGACATAACACTTAGAGGTCCAGTATTAAAGTACCAAGTTTTAATATAGCAAATATTGAACTTAAAAACAGCTCTTTTTTTATTATTCAGTAAAAGAAAGGGAGTCATTAAGCTCTGTCTCAAAGTGCATTTCTGAAGCTGGGTTTGATGTGAAGAAAACGTCAATAAATGAAATGAAGGCCCAAGAAGTACAATTGAAAACCAGTTTAAAGGTCTAACATTTCTTTCATTAGTGGGATATTTTTACCATGAATGGTAGGCTTTCCAATGGGAAGAGTGTGGTGCCAACATGGACCTTATACAGGTCTTGACATGTTGAAAAAAAAAAAAGTGCTATGATCAATCAGGAAATAAGTAGAGTACTCTTGGTTGAGTTAATTGTTGTGTGTACTTTGTGCAGAGAATAATTATTAATGTAAACATGTATTAAAAAGATACCTTCCTTCTTCCTTTCTGCTTTTGTTGTTGTGTTTGGTGGCGGTTTACTTTGTGGCGGTATTATTGGACTGTTTGGCGCTGATGGGGGTGTCGAGGGACATCCCGTGACACCCCTCGTGCCACGGGCCTCAAATTTCTGTTATAATCGGTCAATACAATACAGAAATACATCCTCTTCAAACCTTTCTGTATTGCTGAGTTAGCGAGAATGGGCAGCATGGAGCTACAAATGAGGGCCCGCCTCAAAATCTCAAAAGTTAAAGCACACAAGTGGGGGCATTCCAGAAATCAGAAACATCCTAGTAAAATAAACATAGTGAATTTACTAGACATTATTAGAAGTGAATTTACATTACACATACAAGTATAATATTCTTACCACCTATTAGCTTCATTTAATAAATTCAGTTTGAATATAAGTTGTTATATTTAAACATATTAAAGGGCAGGTCTCGAAAAAGCAGCTGCTGTCTATTTTTACCCATTTCTTATGAAAAACTTTGAATCGGAATCCGCGAAGCGCATGACGTCACATAGGGAACTCGTTTCACTTGCACAAGATGGCACACAACTACAGTACAAGGTCGATGTCGACGTGGAGGAGGTTTTTTTTATGTGGACAAGATTCAACAGAAAGACAACGAACCAAACATTGGCCCAAAGCCCTAGCAAAAGGTTGGCGGACGGAAGCGGCCCAACCAGCCAACGATCCTCGTCCGTGCGAGGCCTGAGAGGATAGCCTTCCTTGGTAATTTTATTTGTTTTGATTTTGAAACTTTCAGCATGTTCAGTGAAGCCATGAACAACTGATTAAGCGTAAGTTTTGATACTTAGTTAATCAGTTAATCACGGACTGAGGTAGTGAGGATAGTGCAGGGTGGCCCAGTCGACGATAAATGTCAGTATTAACCGTTGCATTGAATAGCACTGTCACTGGAAACCCATAAATTGAAATATCGAGCGGCTGCAGCCGCGGGGCAGCTTCGCCGTCGTTGTCACAAGTCCCATAGGCATAGGCCTAATATATTACATATTATAACTAACTTAATAAATTCGAACATCCACAGGTTAGAATATGAATCATGTTTAGTTGAAACTATATGTAGTGTTCATCTTTTGGGAGCCTTTGAGGCTTTGGTTGTTAAGAATAAGATCATGTATGTCAATTATACATATTTATCAATAGAAAGCTTGAGCATCACCCAGGCCAGGGCAGAATTTTGTTACTACTCACACTGCGTTGTATATTCATCTGAAAAGACTGAATACACAGACCTATACATGCAACTGTTACAATTGTCATCGTGACCTCTTCAATATGCCTAAAAGTTCAAAGTAGATTGGTGCTGTTTCCAACAACCACTCACTGGCCGAAAGACAAAATTATGCTTCAAAATTTGACCATGGGATTGGAAGCCATTGTTTGACTTCAAAGTTTAACACTGATTTAGCTGGCTTTGGCTGAAGGTAATTACATTTGCTGACTCTCTGTACACAGTGTTTTATTCACGCTACATAATGGTTATAGACACAGAGTGTTCTTTTCTTACAGTTTGAACAGGGCTAGTCATACATTACAGACGGGCATGGAATTTGATCTTGATACACAAACTGAATCTAGCATAATGCAGTATAATTAAACTAACACTTTCAGATATAAATGTAGACAGCTCCAGTTCCATTTTTCAATTTTCACCAAACTTGAATCACAAGTTACACAACAGTCAGGAATCGTATTTGTCAGTAGCAGCATAGGAATCCTGGTGTATTGTAATGTTACCATGGTAACTACAGCTAATCATTTTTTTTTTTTTTTACAGCGTTAGAACTGGATCATGGGACAATGGTCAGCCAAAGGACACATTAGAAATATCACCAGCTGAGTCTACGGGGGGACAAGTTCTATGCGCCAAGATGGGCATGAAACTTGCAGCTGTTTCTTGTTCAATCTGCAGTACATGCAAGCCACTATTATAGGGACAACCTTCAATAATTAGAACAACAGTGGTCACTTAATGCTGACAGTGAAGACGGTACTATATGTATATTGTAGCAAAGCACCTGATGCATGTACACTTAATGTACCGCTATATGTGAGGCGTACACTGCCTTGCACAATTTTTTAACAGGGATTGTAGATTGCAAGTACATAGTTGTCCCTATCTTCAGGACCACTCCATTGAGAGACCACCTGTCCTGAAAGGGCACCTTTTCAGCCCAATTCATTGCATGTAATTTGTGTTTCCAACCAGAAACCATCCATTCAGCATACTTTGCCTTGTACATACATTACATGTTATTTTTTGCCATTTATAGTTTTTAGCTCTGCTGACTTGTCAGTATGCAGAGTTTGTGCCATCCATTTGCATCTATATGTTAACTTTTTACTTTTTCCACTTTTCAAAAACGGTTTTGTGGAATGCTTTTATTTTACACATGAAGGTTCACCAGGTCGGCCCTACCAAGTGTACAAACAAGATGAGGAGCCAACATTTTTTCTATTTTTTTACGAATTGTTAAATAATTTTTGGGACAAAAAAATCGAAAGTTTATTTTCTTAAAAACTACGTGCCCAATTTGTTTGATATTGCATGTAGGGTCTTCAGGGGTCACTTTGTTCTCATTTTGGCTAGCAGGTGGTCATACTCTTTTTTTGCTACTATTTAATGAAGTTTTGTGTGTTAAGGCTTTTTTCAGCTTCTTGTCTAAAAATATGCACAGAACTCTTTGAAATTTTGTTAGATTTTCTTTTTGCACAAGTACGTGTAGATTTGACAATATGACCTCTGGCCTTGACTGTATACATAACTTATTCTATTCACGGACTTGTCCCAAAGAATGATCTGATAGGGGTAGGGTGGGTGGGCTTCTATGTAGTTTACAGGTAAGAATAATTAATAAATTTGTCATATTCACTTCAAACTTAGTAGGGATGTACATCCAGTAGGTATCTACCAACTTTGTTCAAATGGTCATGATCCAATGATTTTTGGATTTGATTTTTTTTTTTTTTTTTTTTTGGAGGGGGGGGCAGAGGGATAATTTTTGCATTCCTGTTGATTACCATTTTTAGAACTTCTATTTTTACATGATTGTTCAAGTGCAATGAAAACATTTAGTCTCTGTGCTTTATATTTGAATTCAGATATTTGTATTAGTTAAAAGTGTTATGCGCACAGGAACTTCTATATTTTGAATATTCTACTACCCCTCTCCTCATTGTAATGTAAAGGTGATAGGATTGTGAAAATTGGCATTGGCACAAAAGATTTACTTTATTTTACATGTACTTGAACTGTGATGGTCAACATCAACTACACAGCAGTTGGTTAGAAGTTCATGATACAGGAAATATAGAGACAAAGTTATAGTTTCTGCTGTTAATTTTATAACCTATCAATGATTTTCATAAAGATTAAAATCAGATCCAAGTTTTTAATTTATGTACATGTTTGCATCCATTAAACTTGATACAAATGATTGAAAAACATTAGATCTAGAATGCAGCACATGTGTAGGAGGGGTGAATTTGGATGGGGGTTGAGAAGGCATTATTCCCCTCTGCCCACCTTTTTTTTGTTTTACAAAATACATGTGAATACTTTTGTTTAAACGCTCTTCAAATCTTTGTTGCACTTCAGTCTAAAAATGGCTTAGAGTCCAACATTTCACACAAAACTTTTCTGGGGTAGGACCCCCAGACACTCATTTTAACAAAATAAGTCAATGTTTCGCCACCCTTTTTTCAGATTCCTGGTTCTACCCCTGGATGTATGTTGTTTGTGTATCTGCCACCAGCACTGCTTATGGCAGGCTGTCACACTACTGTAAGGTAACCCAGACGTGAAAAAATGCAGTGATAATTTTAAGTGTTTACCTTCAAAGAACAATATCATTTAGACCATACTGATATTAACACTGTGCAAGCATGGAACATGCATATGGCTGATTTGTTTCAAGACTGAAGTTACCAGCTGAGTTGAGTGTGTCATGCAAGCCCAAGGCTCAGCCCCTTTTTTTCGATTTTGTCATCAAGGCAAGTATGATACAGTATTTCACTTGCCCCATATCTAAAGTCTGGTTGTAAAAGCAGAATTCCCGATTACCTACCCCAAAGGCCAGTGATTCGAAATTCTCATGACGAGGTGGAATATATCATTGTCCTGGTATAAGGTGGTTGCCACTAAATGATGAATAAAGGGTCAATAAATGATGAAACTTCTTGTTGTGTTTTAGGTGGAATACACTGTTTCCAAAGATCTGTTTACACTTCAAATGAAGTCAGATGTTGTGCAGGAAAGAATACACCACTTGTGTATTTTGCTGTCTCTGGCGTACCCTACTCTGGCGGAAATCCACAACAGTTTTATTAGTTCAAAATCACGTGTGCCCCACATTTACTATCATCTTGATGAGATATATCAAAAAAAAAGGAAAAAGAGAACCAGGAATAAGAATGATGTGGAGAAGTAAATATAGCAATTATTTTTGTAATCTTGTAGCTTGTTCCAACTGGATTTTATGATCTGAAAATAGAGACAATTTTGTGGGGCCTGCCAGAGTGAATGAACAAAGAACAAAGAGTAGGAATACTTGATAAATAGCATAAATGGTTATGAGCAAACCAAAGGAAGACTATCACTCAACTAGTAGCCTAAATGGCTGTCAGCAAAAGAAAGAAAAACTAAATGTCCATGACTCTTAAACACAATCAACCATTAAAATATCTTGCCTTGGCAAGCACTTGGTTACACTGGGCAGCACCGTAAATTTCCTTTTTTTCATTATGTTTTTATTTTCGTTTGATGAGACCAGTTTTAATTGCAAGGGAAAAGAGATGTCATTGAAATTTAGGAGTTGTTTCAAATTATCATTCATGATGAATAAAAAATTGAGATCCCCATGCAGTGTATCAACATAACCACGACTAGGCACAAATTTCACAAATTAACTGTGGGGCTCAACATCAAATGTAGCTTTGTACATGAATGCAAATGTTGCATGAGGGCATTTTAGAAAATAATGCAGTTAACTGCTGACTAGACAACGGATTGGTGCACCCATAGCTGGTGGACTTAAATGTAACAGGACTCAAAAGATGCCCTTCACTGCACTTCATCCAGTAGGACCGGGAGTCATTTTTCAACTGGCAGTGTACAGATTGCGGAGGGGCAAGGTAGTCTAAGGCACACCACTGGAGTCTGTTAAGCAGGAAAACTTGATATGAGGTGGCAAATGCTGAACGATGGGATAATATACAGTTGTACCTGCTGTATGTGGCCACCCCTTCTGCCAAGAAAAAGTGGCCCGTCACCACAGGTAAATTTTACAAAGAAATTGACTCCTATGTCCGAGCCTGGGGACCACAAAAAGCAATTCGGCTGCTCACAGGAGTGGTTGCATACAGCAGGTACCACTGTATATGTGTTTGAATGTTTTCGGTTTGCATTAAACTACCTTATGCATATACAATGTACATGCACCGAACATGCAGAAGTGTTTTCTTACATGATGTTTTTGTGAAGTTGCAAATAGGCCACCAGCATTGCACATGCCACACTGTCACACTTAAATGCAAGTTTTAGTTTTGGAGGAACCTAAAATGTTGCAAAACTGAAATATTATGTTTTAACACCATTATCTTATCACAAAATGTTACTTTCACAACAAAGCTTAAAAGCATAGGCTCCCTGTCTAAATATTTCTGTCTGAATAAAAGAGTGTGTGCATCAATCACTCAAAATGAACATTGTCATCTTGACAACTAGGTAGTAACAATCTCTGTGATCTGTAGTCTGTTACTGAGCGCATGTGAGAAAAGATTGAAAATACGTCTGTTAGTGGGCAAGTAGGTAGGCCCTGTAACATCGCCTTGAGTTCTGATATAAGGAAAAGACGTGACAACAGCCTGCACCCTTTTCATTTCACGGAAAATGTACACTCTACAGATCATTACATGGTCAGGATTATGATGTGCACAAATACCATGCACAGACATAAAAATAGGAGTGAGATGGCCCCTTACAAATATCCAATCACCAATGTGATAAAGACAATCTACAGAGAATTGAACAGCTAATTTGGAAACATTCAGCATTTCCACCGAATCATTTTCATCATGAAAGGACCAAAGTACACCAAGGGGAGGGGTGCACTGCAGGTGCATGCTTTTAATCATGTAATAAAATTAAGTCACAAGTGAACTTTTTTTCTTATCATCATGGTGATGCATTGTTTTTCTGACCAGTGTATGTATTTATCCGTGGCAGCCTGTCATATTGGTCTGTGATTTTTTTTCGAAATAGCAAGGATATGGGCAACATCCCTGGAATTAGCAACTAAAACCTACAGACAATGTATGAGAAAATAAATGATGAAACTTACGCGATGCATTTAGTGTAATACTGTACATTCACTATATATATATATATATATATATATATATATATATATATATATATATATATATATATATATATATATATATATATATATATATATATATATTCTTAACATCAGATCAATAAAAGAACCAAACAAGCGACAAACTTATTCAGTACTTCCAATTTTTTTCTGTGAAAAAAAAAAAACAAATACCAAAAGACAAAACCGTGCTTTTACTTTTTCATAGGGATGGAGGTGTACTGGGAAAGAATAAAGTAAATTTATCCCTCTTGCTCTTGGTTATTTATCAGGGATCTCAGTCTCTTCTTGAAAGGTGACAGAGAGGGGGCAGACACAACATATAAATCAGGAAGAGAATTCCATTGATCCATTTTATGAAAAAGTATTTGAACGTGTCAGTCCTAATAAGAGTAACATGCCTCTTACTCTTAGCAAGGTTGAGTGGTGAATGTCCTCTTATTGATAGAGTGTGAAAACTTTCTCCGTGCATGCATACGGGTATTCAAGTTTAAAAATGATGAAAATGTTGAATCATCACTTCCAAAATCCACTTCAATCTGTGGATTTTTTTGAATGAACCCTTCCTGTTTTCATTGCACAATTGTAAAAAAGTCCACTGAAGCTTAGGCCTAATATACGGTCAATGAATAAAACAATCAGGGAAGTGCATACAGATTATGGCCCCAGGCCAGACGATTATCTTTATATTGACCAAGAGTGAACAGGTATAAAAATCCCAAACGTTTTAGAAACACGATATTGCATTCCTTTGTATTCTAATATATCATGTAAAACGTACACGGCTTCTACACTACCAAGTTTCTCCACTGCCGTGCTAACGCGTCGACGTCTGGACTCGGGAGTCAACTTTGTGGCAGAAGCACCACGACCGCTCTTGGGTCCCAGGACACTGGCCACCTTCTCAGGGGTTGGCTGTGCCTGTGGCTGTAGTGAGGGCATAGCACCAGGTATAATGTCGATGTGGTATCGAAACCCAGCAGCCTTCATCATACCACCGACAAACATAGTCTTCAAAATATTTAGTACATAGCACGCTTTAAATTATAATCGGAGGCGTCTTTCCAGTCGACCGCAAACCTGTTCCATGCCGCTCGGAGGCTAGGCCTGCGGCCCGTCTTGTTGGTGTTGCTACACAACATTACCACAGAGAGCGATGGGCCATAGCAGTGAAAAAAATAATAAGCTAGGTCTAAAAAATTAATTTGGTGCCAAAACCGATATTTCGCGCATAAAAGTTAGAGATAATCTAAAATTTTGAGTCGCGACAAAAATGTGTGTCCTATCACGAAATGGCCACGACTGCCCAGGTCGAATGCCAGATTCACAAACGTGTTCCCGCTGTGACGTCACCAAAGTGGATCTTCCCGATTGAAATTTTCTCGGACATCCTCGGTGGCGCTATGTTTGAAAGCACCAAAAAACTCATTACACATATTGTGTGTAACAAATGTACCTGATTATTGTTATTTTTATATATGATCTTACGTCTGGGGCAACAAAAACGTTGTTTGCAGCATGTTTATATTTTCCGAGACCTGCCCTTTAAGAGGTTATTGATGTATGAATTTATGGTATTCAGATATTTTCTTACAAAACAAAATCAATGATTAAATTGGATTAGATAAATTAAAAAAAACCTTCAAAAACACAATACAAATCAAAATGAATAAATAAATAAAATTAAACAAACCTAACTATAAATAACATACACAAACGTCATTCCAAGTAATTTTTAACATATGAAAAATATGGACCTTAAAATACAAAAATATAGTCATAATATTTTTTTAAAGAATCAATAAAATGCATAAAAATAAAATGAACAAATAAAATAAAGGAAAATAATATGAAACTTACTCCTATGTTCACCAACAACAAAGATGACAGTATTTTTGGTGACACATCATACAATGCACCATTTACTTGCTTTTTTGTTATATATAATTTCAACACAGTGTCCCTGTGTATTACAAATATTTCCAGTCTGTCCATATCTGGCCGTTTATTTCCAATATAGGGCTCCTGGAATCCTGTATCAGTCTTTCTTTCTGATCTTGTGTCGTCTTTTTCGTTGGCTGGTATTTTCTCCCTTTCTGTGTTTTGACAGGGTTTATTTGGCTCTTTTGCCCTATTCTGGGCTTTGGTCTACAATGCAATACCCTGTGGACGAGTGAAGAATCTTCCCTTTGGCCGTGTCATCGAAAAAAGTGACCCACTTGGACCAATATCTTTCTTGTTTCTGATAATTTCTGATGTCATCAAAAGCTCTAGTGGCTTGTGTCACCACTTATTCACTTATACTTATACTATTTCTACACCATGAGGATTAAATTCTGTATCCATGGACCTCTATTATCGAGCACAAATTGCAAAGGTTCTGGAAATCCAATCTTTCCCTCATATGGAAGTATAGTCATGCAAAGTTTAAGGTTTCTGCGCATAATAATTTTCAAATAAAATGTCGGACAAATTTGGTGAGGAAGAAAGAACGAAGAAACAAAGAATGTCTGAGTTGGCACACAGACATAATTAAAGTAAATATACACAATGAAAGATTTCACGATATGAGACATTGAAAAGATGAACTGCATTTTATCATTTGAAACATAGGCAAATTTACATATAATTTTCTTCTGGTTTTTTGGGGGGGTGGTGGTGTTTTGTTTTGTTTTGTTTTGTTTTGTTTTTTTTTTTTGTTTTTTTTTTGTTTTGTTTTTTTTTTTTGTTTTTTTTTTTTGTTTTTTGTTTGTTTGTTTGTTTGTTTCTGTATATGCCCCTATATATCACGAGGGTTCTTTTGTGAATTAAATGAATGAATAAATAAATGAATCAGCCAATCAATCAGTCAGTCCATCAGTACGTCTATCCATCCATCCATCCATCCATCCATCATCCATCCATTCATCCATCAGGGGAACTCCACAAGATCTCAAAAATAGATAAGAGATTATAGTCCAACAGGTGTGAGATAAGCTCAAGACGGGTTGAAACTGGTAGGTTGCATGACGTTTGACGTCATAAATAAGTTGTTTAAAACAGGCTGAATTGTAGAGGTGGTCATCAGTTGTTCTGGAGCTGCAATAAATTTAACATGGATCGCAAAACATGCATGGGCTACTGACCATATCATGAGAGGGCAGAATATGCCAAGCCATATTTTACTTGTACTTTGTGTAATGCTACCTTGAAAAACATACCTGCAGATTTTTTCATGCCAAGAACGTTATTTTGCCACATAATTTTTCCCTAAATTGCATGTGTTCTCTTATGCAGTTTTTCATAGTTCAGTTTGAATGTGCGAAGCAACAAAACTGTGCTTTGTAGGGACACAGACAGATTTGCTTTGAAGCAAATCTTATTTTCTGGTTTGTGCATTTAACTTTACGGCTTGCTGGTGGACTACTTGATCAAAGCAAGTGAAATACTGACACCTGTTGTTGGACACAGGAACTAATGGTGTAAATTCGATCGCAGGCCACGTCGACCAAGGAGGTAAGCTCCTGCCAAATTTAAACACTGTATTTGTGGTATGCAGGCGTCTTTTAACTGAGAAAAGTTTCGTGGCATTTATGTATGTAAAGTTACAACAGTTTAAGCGCAATTTGTTTTCGGTAGCCAGGTTTTGTGTGAAAGTGCAGCAAAATTAGTCGTCACTTCATCCATTATCGCCCCCACTTCCCGATTGAATTATCAACAATACCTGGTCATGGACATGGTTACAGTATCAGTATGAACTCGTTAATAATAGGTCCATGGTCCCAGGCAAAGACATAGTATGTGGTAGACCTGCGATAGAGGTTGATACGGGCTCAATGTCTACCTTGTGTTTCGAATTGAGAAACAAATAAAATTGATGTGATGCAGACGCATATTCAGTTTCAAAGTCGCGTTCAGTTCACGCCCGGATAAATCACGGTTTAAAACCATTGCCAAGGCATTGCAGACCTGACTACAAAGTTTGCTTCAACTCCATGGTTACCACATCTTCCATGCATGTATGGTACACTGAAAGTGAAACTGGTTTCCAGCTTCCAATACGGCGCCTGCTTATCCGGCTTCACCCTCCGTGTCATGACGCTCCGATCAGATTCATTATATTAATTTAAAGCGTATCATGGACGTATAATCATGCAGTGATTTTATTGCACGCCCTTGAGCGTCCTCTGGCCCGTAGCCAGGGGGTGTCGATCGACACCGTCATCAGCGCCAAAAGGTCCAATAATACCCCCCCCCCCCAAAAAAAAGTCAAATAAAACAACACCAAATAAAACAAAACCAGACAAAAACAACAAGAAAAACGGAAAGGAATAAGGCAGTGATCTCTTTAATACATATTTACATTAATTATTCTCTGCATAAGGTCTGCATAAAAATTCATTCTACTTATCTGATTGATTATAGCACTTTAAAGAACGGTTTGCAGTTTGATGAAACCATTATGCTGTTATTTCCGCATTGGTATATTCATGTTCTATTACATTGTTGTTTCTGATCAAATATTTTTTGCTTGTTCTTTATACCATAACGTAAACCAAAGGGGACTACTTAAGCTTGTTTTATAATTTGTTGATCATGGCCATTTGAATAATATATACTTTCCGTGAACCTAGTTAAGGAATTATAAATTAGGTGTAAGCTTCACAGGGTGCTGAGGCAAGCTTTGGAGTGACAGAGTGGGGAAAGGGGGCTTGGGTTGAATTGTACGGTCGAGAGGGCGCCACTGTGGTATTGAGCCCCTTTGTCAAATGAGAGTGCCTCCCAAATGGTATAGTGTTCAATTATATGTATGGAAGTTTTGATATATCATCGATAAATAACTGATGAGTATATGCGTTTGGCTGTATATGATTTTTTCCATGTCAGTGAACCAAGACAGCTGCTGTTCTATTCCAACATGTATTGTTTATTACTCAGGTATTATGACGTGAAACTGATATTTATATTTTAAAACTAGGTAATATTTTCAATATTTTACCGGATACACAACAACACTATTGATTGTTCTGCTATTTTTCATAGATTGGTTCCTTTGGCAATGTAACTATGGGTATTGCGATGTCAAAGTAATGTAATTGGGTTCCCATAAATTGCATTCATTTAACATATGATCTTCAAATATTTAAGACCAGTCTAAAATTTATGAATATTAAGAAACTATAATAACTTTCTGTTATAAATATATAGCACGTGTTTGTTTTATACATGCTGGAATCAGGTTTCAAGTACATAAAACCTCGTCCATGTAAGCAGTTTAAGCATAGAAAACATTAATTCTATGTTTGCTGTTTTTCGCTCTGAAATATGGCTGACTGCTTAAACTGAAAGTTATAATACATTGAAAAAACCTGTGGAAGGAACTAGCAGACAGTACTTTTTATGAATTTTATATTTATGTATATTTTTAGTATACCTCAGGTGATCTTGGGTGTTTGGAGTTGGGGGTATACTTTCAATTGAATTTCATGTGAAGTATATAAGGTCAAAGTACGTAGAGTAAGGTAGATTAGCTAGATAAGAATTATAAAGAATAGGATTTGTAGTGAACCAATATTATCGTCGGAAAATTGAACACCGGGTGATTGGGTCATTTTGTAATCAAAAGGCAAATTGTTTGGGTATTCAATATCCAGTGTGTATTTCATTGTAGCGCCAAGTGCGCCGATGTTTCCGTCATCGTTGTAATCATTATATGAACGTAAGCCTATGGCTCTTGCAGGCACTGATTCATTTATAACCCCTTTGAACACCGTCTCCAAAAGGTAACATATACAAGTCAAATCCACCACCCATGGGTGGCACATTTCTGTCGGTCTGTCTCTGTGTGGGCTTCAAAACATACAGAGATGTTGTGAAATTACAGAACTGCAAATCTACAGTCGAATGATACTCTTATATTGCATTTCTCAAAAGAATATCGCTGCACTGAATCGAAAATCAGAGATTCCGATGGTTAAAAACTCGGAAAGGGAATAAGTCAAAGAAAAAGGACCATTCGTAATTACATGCGTTGATAGACATGCATGCGACACGGAAATGAACACTATAGGTGGCTGGAGATATATTGTTGCTCAATCGTGTTTGTACTGAACGTCCAGAGATGCCAACGTTCAAAATGCCATTTCAGGAACATTTAAGTGAGAACATCAGGGACAGAGGATATTTAACAAAAAATATATAAGAAAATACTCCATTTTGATGTGGGACAAACACTGTAAATTAGTCAAAATTTCAGCTAATTTCAGGGACTGCCCTGATGATGAGGGACAGTTGTCATCTCTAAATTGTCATACAGACGGTATTGTGCAGTGTAAACATTCTGAAGTTCATCACTGTACCCGAGACTGAAATCAGAGGACAAACACTATGCGAGCCTTTCAAACCTCTTGCTCAAAATAAATTATGTCTTTTATTTAGTCAACTCTTGATGGTATACCAAGTAAGGTATTCTTTACTTTTAGTAACAGTGTCATGCAGAGCAATGGGGAAGAAAGACGTTACTCGGGCACCACCAGTGGACCAGTATAGGAAGCAGATTGGTCAGTTACGCTCTATGTTACATGTGCATCTGACGTACTGTCTAGCTTGAAGCAACGTTGGGCAGTCGATTACTCGTTGGTACCAATATATTAAAGACAAATAGAGCATCGGTACCTTAGCAATTACATTTTAGCCTGGAAACAAACTCATGCATTATTTTAGGCCGTCTAATTGAATGCCCGCACCACCACCCTGTCTCGAAAAGGTTACAGGTACAGTAACAACCATGATACAACTTGCCGCCTTCGTATCCTTGGGCTGCATCCCTTATGTTACAACAAGATCTAAAGGTAACATCAGGTATTAAAAATTCAAATAAGGCATGAAAACATCTTTATGAGAAAGGTAATTGTTCTCTCCTGTGCATGTCTAATAGGCAACTGTCTCAACAGTACTGTTTCTTGTAAAACATAATTTTGTTGGCTTGAAATGCATATTGATGACTACCCCTATAGAAGACTGATATGATTGGTTGTATGGAGTAACACGTTTTCTTTATTCAGGCAAGCAACAATGGAAGGCAAGCAAGAAAGAAGTGAAAGCAACCAAGCAGCGTGCAGAAGCCAAGAAATCAGCTCTAGGGATAAAGGTATGCAGCGGCCAGTAATGTGGATGTTGGAGTATTACAAATTGTGGATGTAGGGGTCTTGCGAATTATGGATTGTGGGTGTTGGAGGCTAGGTGAACTGTGGATGTTGGGATCATACGGATTCTAGGTGTTGGGGGTTAAATGAATTTTAGATGTTGGGGTTATACAGACTGTGGGTGTTGGGGTCATATGGGCTGTGGGTGTCAAGGTCACACGGATTGTGGGTTTTGCGGGTCAGATGAACTGTGATGTTGGCGTCATACGGACTGTGGGTGTTGGGGGGTAGATGAGCTGTGGATGTTGGGGTAATACGGATTGTGGGTGTTGGGGGCTAGTTGAACTATGGGTGTGGGGATTCGATGGCGTGCTTTAGTGGGTACATCGCGTACATAAGATGGCGCAGTGCAATACATGGAACATGCCCCCCACCCTCCACCCCCGTGGTAATATTGGCATAAACAGACCCCCCCTCCCCCCCAGCAAACGGGACCCAATCCACTCTTTCATTAAAGACCATTCCTCTTTGATGGTTAGATTTACTACTCGTTTATTTTAGCTGCAGTGATAAAGCAAATATATATCTACTGCTAAAAAATTATAAAATGTATTATATTCTGTTATCATGTTTCGATGAAGCTGACGGTGAAAAGCAGACATATTATCATATATTTTAGCAACTTACGAGCCTACTTTGATAATTGCTGTGGTGTCATTTGTGTAAGGCTAATATTATGAGCTTAGACTAGGCTGAGTGGCCGTTCAGTCTAGAGGCTAAAAGTCTGACCGGTTTCGTTGATTAGTTCATCTGATCAGGGACGGTTATGAAGACTGCTCAGGCCCTTACATACCTGTATGGCGTTAAGTTTGTTGTCACGTAATACACGTGTAGTGTATTTTCGTTTGAAGTGTCATAGGCCATGAATGTTTGTTTACGTCGCTTTGATCCATGTTTATTTCAAACCCAAGTCTGTTTCAAAATTTTGGGTCTCCCAAATAAGGAAATCAGGTCTGGGGCACAACTAAGATTAGTTGTTGTAGTTTCGGCTGGGTTGGGTTCAAGCAAAACAACTGTTTCATTGTGTGATGCCCATGATAGGGACTAGGAAATATAAGGATTACAATTTCTATGTAATGAAAGTGTATTTGCAGTGTTTCATTTGTAACCTCACACTAATATGTGGAAATTGTGCTTGCTTATTATGACAAAGACTAAAGACTGACTTAAAAGAATACACAGATGGATGGCATTCTGTTCCAGTGAACTAAGTATTACCAGCATATTATTTAAAAAATGAGGGTCGATTTTTTTGTGTGTTATGGCATAATAACGTGAGTGACTGAAGCTGACATCGTGGGCGTGGCGCGCCTTAACACACAAAAGCGACCCTCATTGCTTATATTTACATTTCCCCCTAATTTGTTTTGCTCAATTACACGAAATTTAGAGATTCAATACATAGAATTAAGAGAAATGACCAGAAACTGGCCAGAAACTGATTTGTCCAACATTTTCAAGTGTTAAGTTCCGGAAATCCAGGTGGGCGTGGCTTATTGCAATGTGGGCGGGACCCATGTGTTATGGTCCGATACCACACTAGGCTCATGTGTTATGGTCTCATAACACGCCAGGCTCTCTCCTACACTTGCAATGTTAAAAGTTAGATTGAATGTAAATATTGTCAGTTGAAAATTGTTTTATGTCCTTATCCTTCCATTTTTGACAAAGTTTTGGGGGACATTTTTATTTTGAGAATCAAATAATTAAATTCTCTTGGTCATGGCATGAAATGCTGTTTGTTTTACAGGATGTGGTGCTGGTGGTG
This sequence comes from Hermodice carunculata, assembly GCA_964020975.1. Lineage (NCBI taxonomy): Eukaryota > Metazoa > Annelida > Polychaeta > Eunicida > Amphinomidae > Hermodice > Hermodice carunculata. The sequence continues at coordinate 76,694,282 of OZ026624.1, forward strand.
ACTGCGTTTTTCGCTTTATTGGTGGGCATATACTTCCTCTTCTACATGTACTTAACGAGAGATGATCAGCAACGGTAGTGCGCAATTGGAAAGGTTTTTATAGAGGCCTGATGACGACAACAGAATCGCGCGACATGACGACAGTCATCGCAAAGAGCAGGAAATCTTCGTAGATGCCTGGTTTATCCATTAGTTTCCAACTTGTATACTTTTTTCTGCCTGAACACTTGCTCAACCTGAGAAAATTATTTCAAAGCAAATTGCGCTTTTAGTGATGATCAATCAGAGTGGAACACGTCTTATCGATCTGTTGTGTACTCTATGTCACATTCATGTTTTATCGCCATTTGTAGCCCACGGTGCTACTGGTCACTGATCAGGGACTTGATAATTACATGACCATACTATTCTCTTAATCATACAAATGTATAATGATATGTAGAAAGACGGGTCTTTTCGTGCAGACGAGTATGTCCAGCCTTTTGCCGCATTTGTTGTTTGACACATCATTTAATTATTCCGACGCTTTTTCACAAGAAGGAAGTGTTACCCAAATGTCATTCGTTTGCCTGGTAAGCTAGAAAACACTTTAATAAGGAAATTGAAATATGTGCAATAAAATATTTAGATAAAGAAATTCAAACAACACACTAACACGCACACACACACACACACACATATATATATACATATATGTGTGTGTGTGTGTGTGTTGTTTGAATTTGTTTATCTATCTATCTATCTATCTATATATATATATATATATAATTCATCAGGACTAATTCAAAGTTGTCCTGCAGGGTGATTTTTATCCTCATCAGAGTCTTGCCAGCATTGTAATCGCTCATGTTAATTTAGATAGAATTAACCTATTTCACAGGAAATCGGCTATCTGACCAAGGGAATGACACAACATATTGCGGTGGGAGGAACAGAGGAAAGAATTGTTATAAAACCTATAAACGGATTTTGTGCGACTATTTCTTACAAGTAGTGCTGTATTGTATCATACTTTATTGTTTTCATATCTATATTTCAGTTTTTCAAATGGTCGATAACTATTGTGACTCTTTTTTTTACATTATTTCTTGTTGTGTATTGAATCGTTTTGATTTGTCCTGACGCTGACAATACTTAATTTAAGTTTAATAATTGTCATAATACTGTTATGACACTGCCATGAATTGTTGGGTTTTTTTGTAAATTATGTGTATATACATTCTCATCAAGCACGAGTTCTAAGTTGCAGTGCTGGGGGAGGTGGAGAAAACGAGTGCATTCAACTTAACTCATTTTCTTGTACATAGGTGGCATTTTTTTTCAATTCAATGTGAAATGATGTGTGGAATAATCAGCAGCAGCAAGCACATGTCTGGAAAGGTAAAGTTGTGCGCCAAAGCAGAATGTCGATGTATATGTGCCAGCAATGTGCCCTGTACAGCCGTAAGAATGTGAATGGATTGTAAGAAATGACACATGCTTACCAACGAATCCGTGAATTTAGTGCAAAAGACTAGTGCATGATATGTATATATATAAAAAAATCTTCGAGTCCGTTGTAGACAGGGTGTTGTGTCGTATGTGTTTTTTAAATAAAAAGATCTGAATAACAATTATGCAAAAAGAACATATCAGCAATGCAATATTGAACATACTGTTTTAGTGTTTTGACATAAGGGACACATAAATTTACCCAAATCAGAATACAAAATGGGTACACAGCATATTTCGGATTGTAAGTGTTGCGGACAGAATGTTTTGAAAGTTTAACATTCCTTTAAATTTTACATTTTTATTTCTGAGGGAAACTATAAATAATTTTATAATCTTTAGATCTGTAATCATTGAGGTATAGAGCCTTTCTCCAAAAATCTGACGACGTTACATGTCTAAATAGCCAGAGCGAAAGTGATATGTTCAAAATATTCCATGTGCAACATCCTTATTTCATTTCAAAACTAGGTTTAAATTTCGTAAATTACATGTTTTTTATATGCTATAAAGATGGGACTGTTTCACAGAATATGATTTTTCTCTTCTAAAGGTGTACATGTTTTGAAATGTTTAATTTATAAAAAGTCAAATGTTGCGGATGGACGTTTCGAAATGTTGACAAATATTGAAAAAAAAATATTCAACTTCATGGATGTCAAACAAGTTCTGACAATATTTTTACATAATTACTCTTCTCTATTGTGCTTTTGCAAATATATCAACGAAACTTACAAAATAAATACTTCTTTTGCAATGTCGGGTCCCCAACTCAAATATTCAACACCAAGACATCAATGAAGAAGACTTTGCTGCATGCTTAACTTTGCATTACCCTTAAATGAAGGAAATTAGTCTCCATAAAATATTTTGAGATACATCTTAATTTTGACACTGCCTGCTGTGCCTGAAAATGTCTCGGACATAAGCCAAAACAAAATAGTACCTGTATTTTTCCTTACCGGCTGGAACAAAATAGGGTAGGCATGTAGACATATTTCATTTATTTTGTTTATTTTATTTCTATTTTTAGGACAGTATTTGTAACCAAGGGAAGTGACACGTGTCACACAACATGCTAACATGGCTGTGAAAGGCTAAAAGTAACGTTCATGTTCATTTTTCTGTCAAATGTGCTTGAGGGGGTCTGGTCAGGAGGAAAACGTGTTCATGCATGCATACGTGGTCGGTCGGGTAAGGGGAAACTGGTATTTTGTTTATCCTCCTCAAACACCGGTGTTAAACTTTGATGGGGTCAACCTGTGTCCATAGAACCAGAGCTGTGGCGGGCCATGTTCCGGCCTGCCATCTTGATACTGGACTGTCACTGTCCCTTTGAACGAGTTTACTGGTCAAAACTTTGGCATCCACTTTAGTGTTTCCGCTGACCTCCACTTCATCCGCGATGGTCCGGTCCCTGAGTAAATGAATCTGCCGTTTGCGTGACTGAAGTGCCCCTCTTTTTCCCACGAGTACAGCCTTAAAAATTGGAACAACGGTAAATAAATATTCCACTCCAACCAAAGAAGGCTTTGTAAAAACCAACGTATGGTCATCTTTTCAAAATAACGTGGAGCAGATAACGCGTAAGCAATAACCTGACTCTTCATAACAGAAATCATTTGCATTAGACAAAATGAATGAAATAGGTTTGTTGATCCCCCGGTGGCTGCACCAGCAACTGTTGGATACAGGGGAAGTTATCTATTGGCATTTTGAAAGGTAGCAAATGCGAATTGTTAGTTGGGTAAAGTTTATTTGTCTGCATTTTGCTGATGTATCAATACACTATGCAACATTATCGGTCTCTTAGGACACGACCAGGTTGATGTCGTGTCGTATATGAGCAAGAATACCAATAACCACAGGATATTCACAACAATTGACAATTTGAAGACAATGGCGATTATAATACAAATCGGAACAGTGAACATGTGTTGTCCACGAATGTGGAAAAGAGTTGGACTGACATAGAAACAAACTGGAAAGGAAGGTGCTGTTTCTCCTGAGATGTGATGCATTGATATCTATTGTTTTGATTTATCAGGATTTAAAGGGACCAAAAAGTCCTAAAATCGCTCAATAAATTGGAATAAAATTTCAGTGTGCTGTGTTATTATTGGATTCTACATTGTCTAAACAGACCGATCTCTGTGGTTTTCTCCACTTAACTTGGTTTGGTCTTAGGCTACGTGATCACAATTTTAGCCCTGAAAAAGTGACTTGCTTCGTGATTGGTCTGCATTGGTTACCGTAATTAGCGGCTGCAGCGTACTATGGTATACATATTGGCAATTTCCAAGGTGACAAGTATCAACTTCGTGCTGGGTTCATCAGTCATGAATAGTGGAACCGTGCATTTGTATTACCAAAACTGTACAAATCTGGTAGTCCTAAGACAGACCAAGGTAGAGTAGATACGGGTAACTCGTTCCACCTTTGGGCGCGACCGGTACTTTTCGAGTATAGATAGCCCGTAACCTATCGCCCGATGTAACATCTCATTTCTGCTTCCAAAATGTGCCATTCAAATTGATAGCTAGTGACATCTATCGGTAAATATAACAAATACAATACAAGCATGTCACTTCTGGTGCAGAAATTGCGGAGCATGGTCTGCTTTTGAGGCAATGCCGCGACCTATGTAAATCGTATATAAAATATCTGAGAAACTTCTTTGTTATTATCAGGTTGTGTCTGTAGCATTAGCGGCCAACCAAAATTATCAACATTTTCATAAAGGTACATAGAGTACCTTATTAACAGGACCCCCTCCGCCCTTGAAATTAGTACTTTAAAATTTAAGACTTGGAAACTTTAACATCTGCTCACTCCACAAAGACTCTCTAATGTATAGAAATTATCAGAGGTTGACACAATTATTTGATCTGAAGCAACTTATACGAGAGCCAACTCGAATAGGCCAAACTTCTTCATGCTTGGATCATATCCTTTGTAACAATACTGAAAAAATATGTCAACATGGTGTAATTCCTATTGGTCTCAGTGACCATTTTTTGATATATTGCTCCAGGAAGGTAGTTAGAGGTCAGCTGAGTACTAATAACACAATTCAAATACGCTCCATGAAGCACTACTGTAAGACCACATTTATTGGTTTTGTTGACTAAGGTTGACTGGTCGACGGTCTATAAATGCAATGATGTGGATAGTGCATGGGTCACATTCAGACTTCTTTTTACCAAAATTTTAGATATTGTTGCCCCAATCAGGGTTGTAAAGGTTAAAGCCAGATCCGAAGCATGGATGACAACTGAAATTTTGGACATGATAAGACAAAGAGACTCCTGGCTTTACAAATATAGAAAACACAAAAGAGAGGAAGACCACAAAAATTGCAGGTTTCAAAGAAATAAAATTCACAGAGTGATAAGAAACACCAAAACTGAATATATGCTAGACAAGGTCGAAGAGCACAAGAGCAACCCTAAAAAACTCTGGAAATACCTTAAATCTCTAGGATACTCTCAAAACCAGAGAGAGCGTAGTCATATTGCTCTTGATATAGATGGCAATATTATGTTTGAAGAATGTAAAGTAGCAGATTATATCAACAATTTTTTCACAAACATTGCAAACAATTTAGTGAATACTCTGCCTGCTGTGATCAAATACTATGGCGCAGATTCAGAAACTTTTCAAAGGTATTATGCAAACATCAATACAAATTTTACATTGAGTGAAGTAAGTAAAGATTTTATTTCAAAAGAACTCCGTGAACTTAACCCTTGCAAAAGCACAGGCTTAGATTGCCTTCCTGCAAGGTTCCTAAAGGGCTCCTCTATCATCATCAGTGATCCTATCACATTTATCATCAACTTATCAATTACCACTGAAACTGTGCCAAATGAAATGAAAATGGCCCGCATTACTCCCATCCAAAAGAAAAAGAGTAAGATGTAAATAATTATAGACCAATCAGCATATTATCTGTGACATCGAAGATTCTCGAGATGGCCATTTTTACACAACTGAACGATTATTTTACAAAGCATAGCTTATTATATCAATATCAATCAGGTTTCCGTGGAAATCATTCAACGGACACCTGTTTGATATTTCTTCAAGATTATATAAGGCAGGAAATTGGAAAAGGTAATTTGGTTGGCATGGTGCTCCTAGACGTCCAGAAAGCCTTTGACTGTGTAGACCATGACATTATGTCAAAAGCTTTCTGCACTTGGCACCACATCCACCAAATGGTTCCAGTCCTACCTCTCAGGAAGGAACCAAGTTGTCACTATTAGTGGCAAATCGTCACAGCCTAAACAGATTGTGAAAGGCGTTCTTCAAGGTAATATCTTGGGTCCGCTTTTATTCCTTGCCTACGTGAACGACATGCCAGGCAGCGTGCAATGCCAGCTCATCCAGTATGCTGATGACAGCGCTTTGCTTGCATCTGGAAACAATCCTTTACAGCTATCAGAAATATTAGAAACCAATCTGAAACAATGCGATCACTGGCTTATCGAAAATCAACTTTCCCTACATATGGGCAAGACAGAGTTAATTCTTTTTGGGTCAAAGCGCAAATTGAAATCCATTAGGGATTTCAAATTAACACATAGAGGCATCACCATCCATGCTTCCCCAGATGTCTCCTATTTAGGTGTATATTTAGACCAATGTCTGAGTGGTAGTAAAACTGCCAGTAATATCATAAACAAAGCAAACTCTCGCTTAAAATATTTGTACCGACAGGCCGGAAATTTGAATAAGCATGTAAAGAAAACATTATGTTCTGCTCTGATCAGCTGTCACTTTGACTATTCTATCTCCTCTTGATACCACGGCCTACCACAACAGTACCAAAAAAGCTTCAAATTACACAAAATAAAGGCTTGCGTTTCATAAAGGGATGGGGGCCAATGGTACATGTGGGAGCATCTGAACTGGCATCAGAAGGACTACTTAACATTGAAAACAGGGCAAAACAGCTGTGTCTTACTCATATGCACAAGGTATATAATGACAATTGTCCTTCTTATCTTAACCAGTTTTTCACTAGAATCTCACAGATACATACTCATCATACACGCAATAACCAAAGAAATTTCTTTCTCCCACAGGTAAAATCTGTCCAATCAGCTTCTTTTTCTAATGTAAGTGCCAAACAGTGGAACTCGCTCCCTTTGGACATTAAAACAACACTTCATCTGGCCACATTCAAACAAAAGGTGAAAAAATTCTTACTGCAAAAAAGCACCACAGACGAGTTATCTTTATTTACCCATTAAATTGTCAATTTAAAGCTAAATGAAGCTAGCTGGATAAGCATCTTATTCAACTCATTCATCACAACTACTTATTTCAAGGGCTTACCGAACCATCAAGTCTCATCTCCATTCCATTGCATACTTACCATCTGGATCATCAACATGTCATTTTTTATTTTTTTTGTCCAAAATCTTCATAATTTATTGATATCTATCTCTCTCTCTCTCTCTCTCTCTCTCTCTCTCTCTATATATATATATATATATATATATATATATATATATATATATATATATATATATATATATATGCATGTATCTGTGTCTGTGTGTATGTATGTGTGTATGTATGTATGTGTATGTATATATATGTATGTATATATATATATGTATATGCATGTATATGTATATATTCTGCATAGCTACGGTTTTTAAGGTATTTTAGTTTATTTTAGTTTAATTTCATTTAGTCACATGTGCACTGAGTTTTACGCATACCTTTTATATATATATATATATTAACCTATTGTGAAACTATGTTTATATCAGTGTTATTTGCCAATGTACTGTAAAGGCAGACTTTTTATGGGACCCCCTTGGAAATAAACCAGTGGGTTTTAGGTCCTACCCCAGCAAAATCAATGCTTTTATTGTTATGTAAATCACACCGTTTTTATATGTATTGATTTTGTGAAATAAATCAAATCAAATCAAAACTCCAAAAAAAATGTTTGATTTTTCAAACCAAAATGCAAAGGTGTATTGTTTGGCCACATGTTCAGACCCTAAAGCCTGTGCATCAAATGTTTTTTAAGCTTCTTATACAAATATTACCATGAATATTTAAGTTTTGAAACATTTATTAGTAAGCTATAAGATCAACATTTTCATGAATTTATGAAAAAAAAAAAAACGTACATTGGCCCTCAGTCCCCCCCCCCAAAAAAAAAGGTGTACTAATGCGAAAATGTTGACATTTTTGGCTGGCCCCTTATATTGATTTATATGATGTGTTTGTACATGTTTGCATGTGAGACAAATAGGTAAGTACTGACCTGTAGTTTTTCTCAACAAATTTACTTCCGTACTGGTTTACTCACTTCTATCCCCGTTTTCATCCATTGTTCATTTTTGCCTCGGGGAGGCCTTTTTGGGCGAACACTTAGGAAAGGATTGAAGAGGTCCCGGTGTCAAAATACAAAAGCACCTGGTCTTTAACATCAAATTGTTGCTCACCAATATGTGTGTGAATTGTGAAAGTTTCTTGATGCATATATGGAGTTGTAAGAAGTGTGACATTTGGTTTATATCTCCAAGTAAGATTTCACAAAAAGAAGCATATATATATATATATATATATATATATATATATATATATATATATATATATATATATATATATATATATATATATATCGTAATGGCTTTTGCTCGTTGTACCTATATTTCATATAATTAGGTAATAATAGGAAAAATGTGAATATTTTTTGCACTGCAAAATGAGCATGCCAGCAAAATCTGCCAGGCCATGAAATGGTGCCAACCTCATTCAGTTTCTCCAGGAGTTGCATTAAGGAGCCAAAAGAGAAGGAGGGAGACTTGCGGGTTGTGCTGAGACTATCCATTTTGGGTTTTGTACTGTTTGTGAACGTATTAACTCATTCCATATCAGTCCCTGATTTTTTCGTATAGTTTCCTAGATTTAAGACAATAATTGCATATTTAAATTCTTCACGAAAAGAGCTTTCGTTCAAGTACAAACATGCCGATTGTCTGAAGTCAGTGGTTCTGGCACTGCCTAGCAAGTCATGCTGCAGCTGCCACAAGGGCAGCTGTTGCATGACTTGCTAGGCAGTGCCAGAACCACTGACCAAGCCTGTGACCATTGTATGGAATGAGTTAAATTTCTCTGTACATTTGAAGTTCATACTATGCACGTTCAGAAAGAAATTTGCCGTGTACATCTGCATGATACCCACAACTGCAATGTTTGTAAACAGTGTCACTGTACATTTTGATCGTGACACAGGACTGGTTTTTGGCGGGTAAAATGTCTGTCCAGTAAAGTATATGGATGTAACGGGGCTTTGATTGGTTACATAATCTATTTTTTATGAACTTAATCTGCCTTCTCGCATATACTATTAAGAAGTCTGTTTGCCGCGAAGGTCAAAGAATAATTGCACTTATTTTACAAGGAAAGTGACAAAATTTCACTAGGACAATGCAGGAATTTTACTTCAAAACATCACCGGTGGGATTTAAAATGCATATATATCAACTGAATGGACCAAGACAAGGGAAATGAGTGGTACCCCAACATTAATATCGTTGCTGAAAGAAGTTTTCCCTGCAGACTCTTTGGCTACGTGGTGGAGTACATCATCAGGATCTCGTACTCTTGTGTGAAATAGTGCTTAGTATGTGATCATTTACCTATAAGTTAACAGGAACAAGTATGTATGGTATATCATCTTTTAGCTCTGCTGACCAAAGGTCGCAGAGCTTATGCGACCGCTAATGTCTGTCCGCCCGTGATACAACATAAATTAGAGCTTAAGAAAGAACAAACATGGACAAGTAAGAAGAAAAAGAAACACGTGAATCCTGTGATAATACACTATGAAAATCCAGCTATCGAGTTCATAAATCTACAAAGTATTCTTAGACTTCAGGAAGTTGAAAATTCAGTCAGCAACTTTATTGAGGAGGATGTCACAGTTGCTTATAAATACACTTCTAGTATTCGTAATAAGGTCTTCAACTACAATCAAATAATAAATGATGTGGACTTAGCTGGAATATGAAAAGTCAAACTTGTCAATGTGACACTACTTTCAAGAAGTATATGGATAAAGACCACAAACATGTAATCACGGGTGATTTAAGTATCATTAAAAACAAGAAATTGAGACATTTGTTTTCAAAGAGAACCAAACTATAGAGAAAGACATAACATCAACTTCACAAAGACAAGAAAGGAGATTAAAAGAGGACTCCACTGTTTCATTTGGAAACATAGTAATAAAAAAGGAATCGGTATCAAGGCATTTGATGGATCGAAAGTTAAAGAAATGGAGAAAGTGGATGAAAGAATTAAATACCTGAGAAAGGGACCTCTTCAAAAGTGGAGGCAGATTAAACAAGTGCTGGAGGATTCACGCTGTAGTCAGAAATTACAAGACTTGCATGACAAGTTTGCCATCACACCTGTTGACAAAGCTAGCAATAACATTGCACTAACTTGTAAACCATACTACATTAATGCAATACTGAGTGAATTAAATAATGAAAGTTATCAACAGGCAGGAACCTCTGGTACTGTTATCAAGTGGATAAAAACAAGGAGTTGAAATGCATTGTCTCAAATGAGGACAAGAAATAACCAATTATATATGCAATTGTCAAAATGAATAAAAACCCTGTTAAATTCAGGTTCATCATTGCAGCAAAGAAATGTGTTTCGAAACAAGTTGCCAAACGACTCACCAAAGTCGTCAACTTTGTCAAAAATTCACATACTTACTACTGCAAAAAAGGTGAAAATGTACACAGGAGTGAATAGAATGTGGATTACAGATAGCACAAGTGATATTCTACCAGACATTGACAAAATCAACAATAAGAATGGTGCCAAATCAATTCATACTTTTGATTTCTCAACATTGGATACAAAGATCAACTTGACAGACTTAAACAACGTGTTAATTTCAATGTTGGATAAAGCGTTCAAAGGTGGCACATGTCAGTATATTAAAATATCTGGTGCTGAGGCTAAATTTGATAAAGGTAAGAACAAAGGAATATCTTACACGAAGCAAAAGTGTGCTCAAATGACAGAATACATTATCAACAATGCATACTTTTGCTTTGGAACCTTACTCTATCAACAAATACTAGGCACATCAATGGGAACAGGTCCAGCCCCATTTATTGCCAACCTTTATTTACATTTTTATGAATCAAAACGGATGGGGGAATTGGCAAAAACAAACTTTACCGCTACAAGAAGATCATATTCTCACACAAGAAGATTTATAGATGAACTGTGTGCTTTAAACAATGGAGATAAAATAAATGGAAATTGGAAAAATGTATATCCCAAAGAACTTATATTTTACAGGAGGACTTTATTAACATTCTCGGTGTAACGTATTCGCGGGACAATAGTTATAAACTGCATGTTTCGGACCGCATTTCCGCGACCAGACGTTGTATGTATGGACTAAGTAGCTCTGGGTTTACTTACCCGGGACTGGACACATATTCTAAAACTTATCTTTGGAAGACTACTGGTCTACGTTGTCTTACTTATGGCTTGGAATGTATATGTTTAACAAAAAGGCAGATACAGTCGCTTGACTCTTTACAGGGTAATATACTCAAATCTGTTCTAGGGTTTGGTAAACGTTGTCACCACTCTGATTTATTAAGAGCCTTAAATGTTACCCCGATTGCTGACATTATCTTGAGGGACACTTTTTCATTACTTAACAGAGTCTTTAAATGTGCTTCACTTTATAGATCTCTTTGTTCCCATTTACTGGGCAAGTATATTGTTGACGGTTCTTTCAATGTTAGTACTCTCGTAGGCAGGATAGTCTCATGTGGCCAATCACCTTGGTCTATTATTACCAATGATTTTACGAATCCTTCTACTTTGTCAAGTGTACCTTATGGCGTGTCTGACTCTCTCAAATATTTAATTAACAGTTCTCAATTTAATATTCGTAATAGCAGGGAACACCGTATCGCAACGCTGCTTGTGAACTCCTTTTAACCTTGTCGTGCATAATCTGTTATCTTTCGGCTTTACTTTCGACCGTAGCTTTTATTTCAACACTTTGTGTTTAGTTTTACTTAGTTATCCTGCTTGGTCGGATCTCCGAGTGGTGGCGCGGGTGTCCGTCCTGGTGATGCCTGCCCCACCACGAGGACACATGACCCTGCCTTCGTCCTGTGGGTGTGTGTCTCCGCTGGTGAGGGCCTCCTTGGTATTTACCGGGTCCTGACCAGAGGAGACACCAAATTTAACCTCTTTTGAGTTCCGTCGTACTGTAGTTTGATTATTTTGGTGCGTGTATTACATGTTTGATCTTGATGTATATGGTAAACGTATTTTGATGTACGTATATTTTTCCTCGTTTTCGGGGGTTTTAATAAATTATTATTATTATTATTATTATTATTATTATTATTATTATTATTATTATTATTATTACTATTATTATTATTATTATTATTATTATTATTATTATTATTATTATTATTATTATTATTATATTGAATCTGGAAAATGAAAGTGATACAAAAGCTACTTTCCTTGATCTGGATATAGAAATAAAGAACAACCAGTATGTAACAAAAATATGTGACAAGAGAGACCAGTTCAAATTTGATATTATCTCCTACCGTGATCTGACAGGAAACATTCCAGAGAAACAAGCATATGGAGTTTGTATTGGACAAGTCATACGTATTGCCAGAAACACCACACTTTTTAGCGATTTTTCAACAGGGTTAGAACTGTGTTGCATAAACTAAAACACAAAAGTTGTGAAAACAACAACTACACAAAACTCTGTTGAAATGTTTCGAAAGATATGACCAAATACCTAATAAACACAACACCCACTCAAGAACATTAGTCAAATTATGTCAAGGTGGAGTTTGAAATGACAAAATATAGTCCTAAAAGTGTTTAGAGAGGTAAGAGGGAAAGTACCCGGGGTAAAGTATACTTAACCCACCCAGAGAATTTTCTCTAGTCCGTCTTAAGTCGGAAAACCATGATCATACTCACTTTTTGCCGGATTTCTTTCTTTTCAATCTTCATCCAGTACAGTGGAACAGGTGGCTTTCATCTAATACCTCAGTACACTTTACCTCATAACACCTGTAATCAACTTTATGGTGCTAAAAATTGTATTACTACTTACCTGTTTATACCAGTGTCGGTATGGTGGAATAGTGTATGAAGCTTTTAAGTTTCAAAGGAGACGTCCGTAAACTTTTGCTCGTTATAGCGCGACACCGTCCACAGTTTTCAAGTGAGCCCAATGTAACTTCCAAGACTTACAGGGCGAATGAAAATCTAGGCCGATTTCGATATTGGTGGCGCCACCTACATTATGAAATATACGGGTCAAAATGTGAAAATCTTGTGAACACTAGCATCTTTAATTTTTGGCGGATCTTCACCAAATTTGGTGGGATTGTGGGGAAGGTCAAAGTTTAAGTTGCTAATGATACTAGTGGCGCTACCTGTAATTCAACAGAAATTATTAGCCGAAATGTGTTTTAAGATGTAAAATTCCATATTTGGAAAAGTAATTGGATAAAGCTTGCCAAATTTATATGAAATATAGATCATGGCCAAAGGTAGAATGTTATGTATTATCAGTGACCTTGACGTATTTTTGTGAGGTCACCATTCCTGTAAAGTTGAAAAGGTGATTTTGTAATGGCCGGGTGTAGCTTGGACATCAATGGCAAAGAGATTTGAGCCTCCAGATCAAAATTGCACTTTATTACATAATGCATAAAACTGTACTTGGTGACCTGCTTTTTGGTTCACTAAGACCCAGTAATTATGCAGTTTGGCGGTTGTCCAAGTTTGTTGTTTTTCCTCAATAACTCGAAAAGTTATTACCCGATTTGAACAAACAGACTATATATGGAAAGCTAGATGTTGGGCGCACATTTTGTGATTAACAATTTTTTAATCCAAATTGAAGGCCAAGGTCAAATGGCCAGTTGGAATATTGGGGTCATCTCGTGAATGCTCTGCACCCCACAATTCTTGAGATAGGCCCATGTAGCTTTTAGGAGTTATAAAATGTAAAAAAAATAATCTTTGTTGACATTAATGTGGGTGGCGCCACCTGTAGTATTATGCAATATACAGGTCAAAATGTGAAAATCTTGTGACCGCAGTACTGTACACAGTTTTCTAGTTAGCCCATTACAACTTTCAGGACTTATAGGGGAACAAAAATCTAGGTTCTTTTCGATATTGGTGGCGCCACCTACAATATTATGCAATATAGGGGTCAAAATATGAAAATCTTGTGAACACCCTAGCATCTTTAATTGTTGGTAGATCTTCACCAAATTTGGTGGGATTGCGAGGGAGGTCAAAGTATAAGTTGATAATGATACTAGAGGTGCCACCTATAATTTGACAAATTATGAGCCGAAATATGCCTCGCCACGAACCGCAATGATTATCTAACCTAAGGCTTTGAGAGAACCTGGTGCATACATTAATCCTGTGCTAACCCAGGTGATTGTCTTTTAACTAATGTCTACACCAATTGAAAAGTGAGTAAAATAGAAAAAAGAAGAAAAAATTCGAAAGTCAGGCAACTCGAGCATACCTTCAATATCTTCTTCCCTTTGATTAATGTTGCCATTTCCATATAAAAGAGCTAGTTTGGTACAGATACCTATTATCTATAATCAAGATCACAAGGTTAACATGGTTTTCCACGTTAATAAAACAGTATTTTCTGTATTTCCTCATAATGTATTGGGTCTAGAAATCTCAAACTTCGACATGTGACAGGCAGATATTTCCTCCAAAGCAGACCCAAGCTGCGTATTTTGTCTACTCTGCTGGGGTCTGCCCTTTTTGACAAGGTCAATGTTTTAGCGTTGGAAAAGGGACTCTATTTCTAATCGGTTGAATATGGTTACTATGGTAACAGGCTTCTGAACACTAGGGACCAGAGGCTGCTGCTGTTCTAGGCTTAAGGATGAACTTCCTGATTGGTGTCTTAGTCTAGGGAGAGGGTCACAGTACATGCAGTTTTGTTTCCCTTACTATAAATAAAATCCTGTCAAAGAGGGGCAAACCATGTGTAGTAACACAGTGTTGCCAACCCTCCCGAATTATCCGGGAGTCTCCCGAAAATTCAAGCATGTGCTGTCTACTCTCCCGACTCCTGATTTACTCCAAGAATCTCACGAAAATCACCACAAATGTTATTCTAATAACATAATATGGTAAACTTTAATAAATATGCTTTTCACGGTGACATTTTTTAAGGCAAATTTAGCTGCTGTGCATCTCGTGGCATACTGAAACTTGAATCCAAGTACCCTCATATTCCACAAAAATGCATATTTTGATGTCTTTTTTTCGGGGAGCAGGCCCCCGGACCCCCCTAGGAGGGCTCCGCTGCTTGCCGCGCTCGCCATTTCATAATCTCCCGAAAATATGTATGCACCAGGTTGGCAACACTGGTAACACGGAACTTGGATTAGTAAAGAAGTTTGGAAAAGTCCGATAACACGGAACTTGGTCTGCTTTGCAGGCAAAAGCAGATATAACAAAAATATCCGAAAATAAGCGAAATTACTTACAAGTGTCTTGACATTACCTTAAGTGTATTTTATGGAACAATTCAGGTTCTTCTGATCTATAGGTACTGTTGCCTGGTGGCCTCAGTTTAGGTGTACTCGAATGTTCGATTGAGGCTGTTGAGTATCTTGTGCAACTTGTGTAACCTACTCTCCGTGTAATTATCCTTAGTGGGTCAAGGAAACTAGAATCTGTTCAAGGTAGAGCAACTAGCTATACTCCGAACGCTCCTTAAAGTGATTCATACAAAACCAGACTTCAAAAATGCAAAACTCTTGCCCCTTTTCTACTGCAGGGAAATATCCAACCTCGTCTTCCTGTGTAGAAGTATAAATGCCACCTTCCACGTAGTCACCAAGCACTCATCCCGGCACGAAACCCAAGCCGATCCCTCAGAACATCCATTGACAATACCCGTTTTAATATCAGCTGTTGCAACACCGAAACATTCCTTCCTGTAAACACAGTGAAGTATTTATGGACCAACCTGGCTCCTGACGTTAAACACTGGGCATCACTAGCAATATACAAAAAGCGATTGACTTCCCATTACACCAACCTGTTGATCGAATCTTTTAATATTGACAGTGTTTGTAGCTGGTGAGCAGGTGTAGGTGTGTATATTGTAGATTTTAATATTTCCATGTTTATATGTTTTTATTTATTTTACCTTGATATAACCAATCCCTCATTACTCCATCTCATGCATTTATACAATGCCTCCTTTGTTTTCTCAAGGGATATATATGTCACCTGCTTACACATATATCCCTGCTTTAATTTCCGTGGCTAAATTTCAACACAGGACTGATATGCTTTGGTGAATACATTTTAAAACGCATTTATATTCATGAAAACAAAGAAGGCATGGTATAAAAAGGATACATCCCTTGTTCTCGTGATTTATCTGGAATCCCTTGAACTTGGGATGTATCCTCTTCTTAATCCCCTGTGTACCGTTCTACCATCTTTTCATTTCTCATCAGAGGTTACCGGCGAGTCAGCTTGAAGAGCCGGGTGATATCACCTGTCTGACTCAGCCTAATGAGCAAGATGTATTATATTGTGTTTTTTTAATTATATCATCAGTTGATGTAGTTTGCTGATAAAAGTTAGATAAATTAATTAATTCATAGATCGATTAATTAATTAATCTAGGACAGCACTGATCTGTAGGTACTTAGGCCTGGTGGTATCTGTGTACGCAAACATGGGGAGCCAATTCACGCTCTGACTGATTCATAGTGACCAGTGCCTGGTGGTCTCATTAATGTGCTTGTTGGATCAGTCCAGTCTCTTATTATTTATAGCTTCTGGTGCCTGCTGGCTTTTCCTGAAGTGTACATGATAAATCAATCAGACAACTTGCTGATATATAGCTATTGGTTTGTAATGCTGTCACTCTTTGGGCGTGTTAGTTCCTGGACTCGTGTATCGCTTGCGCAAGAGCCTGTCTAATGTCTAGCAGTTTTGGCCACATTTATGTCTGTGCAAGCAAACGAGGTATGAGCAGAATGGATATTTCAAATTACCGCACGACAGGTATAAGAGAAAGCTGTAATATAGATAAGTAGGAAGCCAACACAACACGTTATGCCAGCAGAATGCTGTTTTACATACAAACATAATCTGAATTTCTTTTGCGTCTCAAAGAGATTGGAGGGGACATCATGGGAGACATTTATCCATGATTTTAATGGATAGAGACCTGAAGTTAGCCAGTTTTTCCTAACCCTTACCCTGTTTCAAACCTGGGAGGGGTACATACTCAACATCAGGGTGGGTGTGTGCCCCGGACATTTATATACAATACCTTATTTTAGTCCTACACCACATGTAAAAAGGTACTGTTAGACCCTGTTAGACCCCTAAATGTAAACACGCCCCTAAATGTAAATTTACATTTAGGGTTGGGTGTCAGACCACTAACTGCAAAGAGTACCGTTAAATGTAAACGCAAATTTGCCGAAAAAAGGGTGCTTCAACCCCTAACTGTAAACACGCCACTAAATGTAATTATTTGGGAGGTGGACACTGGATCGCTAAATGTAAATGTACGTGAAATGTAATGACTTCATGCGTGTCAAGAGTCTCGTATCGAGGCTTGAGACTGGCTCAACAGTAGGGCTCTGTAGGGTATCCCGGTACCCGAATCGACAGCTGTTACCCGTGGAATCAACGGGATTTATGTATGTATGTATGTATGTATGTATGTATGTATGTATGTATGTATGTATATACATATATATATATTTATATTTATATATGATACATAATATATTTGGGACATTGGACCCCTGAATGTAAACATATGTATTACCTATATTGTGTATATATGTATATATATATATATATATATATATATATATATATATATATATATATATATATATATATATACATATATATATATATTACATGTGCATGTTCACCATCCATATCTATAAAACATTTATAACATCCTCGGGGGCATACCCAGAATGGGGGGGGGGGTCTAGAACGCCAATTATCTGGGTGGTGTAAATTATACCAAAATTCATGTATATCAGTTTTTCTTTAAATATCTTTTTTCAGAGCCTCTAGACAGTTTACACACAATTACCTCTCACTTACAAAAAAAAAAAGAAAAAAAAGAAACTTTTCAATTTTTCTGACTCATTAGTAATTCTCACCATTTTACTGCATTTGAACTTTTTAATTTTTTTGTGAAGAAAATGGAAATATTAGTCAGGGGATCCGGGGCAGGCCAGGCCCCAAGAAGCTCAGGAGTTCTTGATGCTTCAAACGCTTTTTCCTGCTTATTCAGATATTAAATTTATGGATTTTTTTCACACAAGAACAAACTAATTTTAGTTTTACAGAGTCTGTCTATGATGATGATGATGATTATGATGATAATGATGATGATGATTATGATGATGATAAATTTATTTACCCTGATATCAGGGGATAATCACATACAAACTCATCAAGATTAGAAAATAAAGTAGAGATAAATGAAATAACTAAAAGAACAATATAGAGTAAAGTCAAATTTAAGTAAGCAGAATACCTCTGAAGGTCTGGCACTGAATAGTACTACTACTACTACTACTACTACTACTACTACTACTACTACTACTACTACTGCTTATAATTTTGTTTACGCCGATATCGGGAAAATAATCATACACAAATACTCGAGATTAGAAAATAAAGTGCAGATAAATGAATGATCTAGAAGTGGAATATAGCTCACAGTCAAAGTATGCAGAATACCTCTGAAGGCCTGATACTGTCCCCAATTCAGGGGTTTTAATAAAATAATAATTATTATTATTATCCATACATTGGAGTTGGACAGTGACTGATAACTAAACCTAAACATACAAGTAAAATCTTACAACTGGCTCACAGATTTTAGTTTGGCATAACAATGGGTAAATTGGCATGTGCATGCCTATATCACACTGTAACAAAGAGAGTTAGAGCAACCAACCTAGTGAACTTTTTTCTTTTTCTTTCTTAAAAAAAGTGGGAAAAGTGAATGTATACTAAACATGTATGATTTTTTGGAGGGGGTGTTCCAGGCGACACAGAAACCCCTGAGTACGCTTCTGATCTTCACACATATTGTCCAGATTCTTTATAGGCAAAACGGGTCACTTGCTGGGTATACAGCATCCCTCCACTATTTCAACAAAAACAGGTTGTATTTGTCAGTAAACCTTTTATATGTTTAGTGGTACAATACTGATTAACAGACGACAGACCCTTATAGAGGGGTCAGTGAACATCAGTAGATTGGAGTGAGAGAGCCAGGAGGTTGGTTTGGCTTCATGGGTAATTGAGAGGCAAGTGTTCTCATTCATACTGAAATTACTAAAAATTCCATGTATTATTTACGTTACATTACCTGTCAATTACCGTTGCCTATATACAAATGTATCGGTAGGAGAGTAAGGCTACAAGTGAGTATACTGTCCAAATACCACACGTATGGTCTTGAGTGACCTAATAAGTCCTTGTGTGGAGGCAGGAGACAACATCTGCTGTAGAATCCCCAGGGTCAATGCACATGGGACCATCTGCAGCAGGATTTCGAGCTGTTAGGCAGGATCCCTGCCTTACTGGCCTGCTGTCAAACAAAGCAGGCTCCCCAGTGGTAAGCCAAGCCTGGAACTGGCTTCGAGCTTTAGGAGTCATATTTGATTCAATGTCTGATAGTCAACCTCCCAGTGTTATGAAGGTGGGTATGCCTGGGTGTTTTTGATTTTATAAGACACTGTACTCATTGACTGTGTACCAGGCCTGCTTTGTTGGGGTGACACTCGGGCAGCTTGTCAACAGTGTTGATCTACATTCATATGACTCATTTCATTATACTGTCTGTACACATTTGGGAGGTGATCTAGAAAGATCAGACACATGTCTCACACAATGCATTGGGATGTGTGACTAATTGGAAAACTCTGGAACAATGGTGATATTGCTTTGTCTCTATATGTATAAAGTCAATATTTTCCTGAGGGAAGGGAGAGAGAATTTTGAAGATCTGACAGAAGCTGTGTGACTTCAAGCAAGTGGGACTGTGAGTTATTGTTATTAGCAGTGCAGTGTGGACAGTGTCTTTGAGTGGACTAGTATATTTGGTATTAATTGTACCACATTGGACCCAAACTGCAACTCTGTTGGATTGGATCAGCACCACACCCTTCAGTACCCTATTGGAACCAAACCGTACCTTTGTGGGATTTGTACCAGATCATGGCACCTGTCATAGGACTTGGAACTGTGGTACAGTACCTGTGGGTAATCTCACCAGGGATTTGATTTACTTAAAACTGTTGAACTACTTAAATACCAGTGGAGATGAGTTTACCTACTTTGTACTGACTTGGGCTGTTAATATATTGTTTTTCTTAACGTTATTTCATTGTTGTCATTCTTTCAGTTCTGCTAATATTCACAAGGTGTGCATCATAACGCCGGGCATAGGTGGAAGCTGTTTGGCTCTCAGATAAAATGGCAATAACACTGGGGTGTGGTCAAGTAAGTACAATGGCAATAATGAATAATGTTCTGATCATATGCAATCTAAAACCTGTTAAGCGACATGGATTCAATGGACTTAAACCACAGCTCTGTAGGCACTAGAACGCCAGACAGAGGCTGCCCAGAGAGAAGCTGGTAAAAGGTCCACACTAAAAGGCCATGACCTAAGCAAAGGAGCATTCCAAGCCAGCAAAGCCATAAATGCCTTCCGCCAAGATGAGCATGTTCTAAAGGTAGTACTCATCAAAGGTGATTGGAGACCTCCAGTGACATGTCCCAAGAATGTGAACTACGGTGACATTCCAAAGGGCCTGCTAGGGGGCTTTGAAGGCTCATACCTTGTGAGCTCTAGGACTAAGTTTCTTGAGAACTGCTGGGTGGTTCTGCACAGTCTTTTACGCTTCGAGCATGGTCTGTTTGATCCACAAGGAAATAATTCTGCTGACTGTGTGTTCCCATTTCGACTCATCATTGCTGAGGAACAAAAATGTTCTCCCTCCACAAAATGCTTCAATGCACTGGAGATACCAGTCTAGGGCTCTCAAAGGGTGCAAAAGGGGGAAGAGATATACCCATAGCATGAAGGGCGAATCCTTTAAAGGAGTGGTCAGGTAACCATTGGATTTGGTCATGCACTAAGGCATGGATCTCACTTCATCTAGCCCCAGACACCAGTGTTTATGAGAAAAAAGGTGTCCATATCCAGAGCTTGAGGTCCACCTCAAGGTGGTCAAATAGCATGAGACCATCACATGTGAACATTGTTGTCCAAAAACCAGTCCAAGTCAAAAACTGTCCAAACATTCACAAGCTGTCAACATGAATATAACTGTATATTTAGCAAGAATTGAATATTCATAAAGCAATGAATTGCCAACCAAGATCCAAATGCAACAAGACGTCACAATGACAACATAATTCAATAAGTGCCATGAAAAATAGAAGGTAACACCAGTTTTCGATGATGCCACAGAAACTGTCCCGAAATTCTGGGTAAATAAGAACCATGCATATACATACCAATCCTACATTTTATATATTATCAACAACCATAATAAAAGTGTCTCCATGTAGGGCCACCTCTTAAGCATGGTCAAAATCTGCAGGGGGTCTCACTCAAAGAGTACTTGCCTAGCTGCTGGTCTGTTTGTGAAGAAGGGGGCAATGAGTGCTGGCAGGTAAGGGTCTTTCCCAATCTGACTGTCCAGGACAAGGGTGAGGGTGGAGGAGATAGCAGTATGGAACCCTTCAACTGTCCTTGAGGTCTTCCCAAGGAACTCCTACTTAATCAGGAAGTCTATGATGTGGGTATCTTGAGGTGACCATGGATTGATGTTTTGCTCTGCACACCAGCATGTGAAGACATTCCAGTGGACTAAATAGACAATTATTCTCGATGACCTCCTTTAACAATCAAACCTGTGACCAATTCCAGGAAACCACAGGCATGGACAGGCTGTGTGATAACCACCAAACTTGAAGATTTAGCACCTGAGTGTTCTTGTGGAACCTGTATGTCCACAGTTGCATGAGCAAGTTTGGCCATGGAGGGAATCTCAGTGGTGGCTTGCCGCTTAGCTCCAGTGGGTCTACTTACTACTCTTCGAGTCCACCAGGGTCAAACAGGATGAGGTTGTAGTCATGAGACCTTATCTTCTGCAGGACCCTGGGGAGGATATGTGGGGGGAGAAAAGCATGAGCCCTTAGGTTTATCCAGGCCATCACTAGACCACCACTGCTAGGGCCTGAGAACGCCCTCTACTAGCTGACCTTTTCAAAAGGGTTGATTGGCTAGGACATTTTGGAGGCATGGCATATGTCAGACGTGTACATGCCATTCACAGAGCACTGTAATCGTAGCCAGCCCACCACTAGGGCAGTCAGACTCTTGGACTATGTGCAACTTGGCTTGTTGAGGTATGCAATCACAGTCTTACCGTCACACATGACAACCATGTGTTTGTGTTCCACTAGATGTTGAAAGTGGAGGAAACATATTGCCTCCAATTCCAACCAGTTTATGTGGACAGCCTTGTCCTGTGTCAACCAAGTGAGAGTCCATGGAGGATAGGAAATCCATTAATGTCCTACAACTTTGGCTCATGGTTCATTGGATGCGGCTTTGCCACAAACCTATAAACTGAAGTTGGAATGGCATGTTTATGTATAATAGTTTTGGAGATATTCAACTTTGAATCTTTTCAACTTTATTGTGAAGAAAGGATGGAAAGAAAGAAAGAAAGAAAGGAAAGAAAGAGAGAGAGAGAGAGGGAGAAAGAAAATTCCAATGTTTACTAATACAGTGAAATCTCTCTGATGTGGGCACCCTTGGGACCAGAGAAAAGTCACCCATGGGACCAGAGAAACTGTCCATTCCTGAGAGGGTCAGTCTTTCTGGGCAGTATGGATGAGTATGTGTGCATATATATGTACATTTTTCATACATGCACATATATATGTACAGTGTATATATATTATAATAAAACAGACTTCATCTCACTGGTTACAAGAAAGCAAAGACATGAAAGTGTCTACTGAGATGACACAAATTCTACCCTCCTCAGTCTGGCAGAAGTAGCTCTGTATTTAGTCTATTTTAACAGAGGGTACACTCAGGCTTGTTCTGCGTATAGGTCTGGAGCCTGTGTTCCCTTAGCACTGATAAGACATTGCCTCAGGCAAAAACAGGCCAGCTAGGACACCAGTTTTAGTTATGGGTACATTGACAGGTCTGTTCTGCACAAGTGGAAACTATAGTCTGCCTGCTACACATGGCAGCCTGGAGTCAATCTGTTCCTGAATGAACAGAAAGAGATACTCTGTATTTTATTGAGAGCCTCATTACAGTTGTTGGGAGCTTTTAAAATTTCGATAGTCCCTAATTTGCAAAACTTTAATCATGATGACTATTCCAAGTCGGGTGCCTAATTCCACTGGTAGGTCATTTACCATGGCAAGTTTGGTGGTGTTCGGAAGAGTAAGGCCCAAGAAAAACTTCAGACGAATCTGGTCGGAAAGAAAGAAAGAAAGAAAGAAAGAAAGAAAGAAAGAAAGAAAGAAAGAAAGAAAGAAAGAAAGAAAGAAAGAAAGAAAGAAAGAAAGAAAGAAAGAAAGAAAGAAAGAAAGAAAGAAAGAAAGAAAGAAAGAAAGAAAGAAAGAAAGAAAGAAAGAAAGAAAGAAAGAAAGAAAGAAAGAAAGAAAGAAAGAAAGAAAGAAAGAAAGAAAGAAAGAAAGAAAGAAAGAAAGAAAGACACACAGTCGCTGCACAGTGAGGCAGGACCCAACGACTTGCCACGATACAAGAGCTGAGAAGACATCACGGTTGGACCAGGACAGATAGGGGGGCTCAATACGTTCACAGTAATTAATAATTTTGCTTACCAGGTACATAATTCAAATAAAGTTTTGAGTAAGAAAAACAAATATTTCTCAACCAATCCCTGCTTGTGTGAATCTTCTGGAGAGCACGATAAAATCTTGAACTACAGAGAAAATTTGGGTGTTCTCTGTCAAGGTTGCAGTTAGGAGAATCATACAGTACAATTTCCAATGTAAGAGGAGCATAAACTGAATTAATACTGTGTATTTGGGATCGTATAAGAGTATACCTTGGACAAGAAAATATTTCTCAACCAATACCTGCTTGTGTGAATCTTCTGGAGAGCACGATAAAATCTTGAACTACAGAGAAAATTTGGGTGTTCTATGTCAAGGTTGCAGTTAGGAGAATCATACAGTACAATTTCCAATGTAAGAGGAGCATAAACTGAATTAATATTGTGTATTTGGGATCGTATAAGAATATACCTTGGACAAGAAAAAAAATGCCAAGCATCCTCATTATTTGCATCATATTGACAACTGCCATATTTTTTGACACCAATCTTGAACAGATGGGATTTCAGCTGACTGCTACCCAAGTGGAGGCGATCATGCAATACTAAACTATATCTCTCACTAAAATTGTAATACTCTGGACGCTTATTTGACCCCCAAAGTGATCACGTAATCTAAATTTAAATATAGGTAAAGATTGCAAATTTCGAATTTCCAAAGGTAATTCATTACAGAAGCGTATAGTTGACAGAAAAAAAGAATCGTTAGTAAAATCAGTGTGGGCCCTGAAATGAGGCTGATCATATCTTTGTCGAGTATTATAATGTGTGGGAAATTGGTTCACATTATCTGGAATAATAGATTTCAAATAGTTAAGTACTAATTCATGAACTATTTTATACATTAGTGATAATTTGGCTTCTTTCCTACGAGAGGCCAGGGTTTGCCGTCCAAGCTCTTCATACAGTTTAGCATTCGATGTGCCATGCATCGCGCCAGTAAATATTCTTGCAGCAGTCAACTGAATTTTTTCAAGTTTATCAGCAACAGTTGATGTGCAGCCATGCCAGACAGGACTTCCATATTCTAAAATATGTCTTTAAAAAGCAAATAGATAGTTTGTAAAGTTTGACATTCCAGGCGAAACTGGAGGCTTTTCATAATGTTAAAAAGCTTTCCAGTTTTAGCAGCCAGGTTGTTAACGTGGTCAAACCATCTCAGCTCAGAGCATACAGTAATACCAAGATGTTTGTGGGTATTGACCTTTTACAGTGTGTGGCCCTGAAAAGTAATAAATGGGTTGTCGGGACAAACAACCTTACGTGTAATTAGCATACTATATGTTTGTTTTATGGGCATTATGGGCAATTAGCCAGTCGTTTGCGCATTCGTCAATGGGGCATTCCGTGGTAATGTGGACATGACCTTCAAAAATTAAAAATAGTTGAAAGTTGTTTGTATATAAAAAAAATTTAAAACTAAGATATTATATTTAGAGGAGCAGAGATGAATTTTCATATCCTGCCTTCACTACTTTAAATATTAAAAAAAATTGAATTCAAATTAAAAAAAAAACTGGCATTGCGGACGGAACATTACAAATTATGTTCTATCTTGTATGATTTTGTGATTTTTTGCAAAAAAAACTTTCTAGACAAATGGTGATAGAGTAGGTGGATATAAAAACCTTGTTGCACCCAGAGCAAAATTTAAATTTAGAATTTTAATGAGTGTCAAATGCTTAAAATGTCCAGTCCGCGACGTTTGACTTAGTAAAGTTAGCCTCATGCAAAAACCAGGACATATTACAAAAAGATATTCTGGGTCCTTTAATAAGAACATAAGAACTATATAATAAAACTTTTATAAAAACAAATAAATTTAAACCCTGATTTGAAAAAAAAAAATGTCGCGGACGGGACAGCTTGCATGGAACACTGCTATATGTCTGGACAGGACGTTGCAAACTATGTTCTATCTTTTATGCTTTTGTGATTTTCTGCAAACTTTCTAGACAAATGATGATAGAGTAGGTGGATATCAAAAACCTTGTTTCACCCAGAGTAAAATTTAAATTAAAAATTTTAATGAGTGTCAAATGCTTAAAATGTCCAGTCCGCGACGTTTGACTTATTAAAGTTAGCCTCATGCAAAAACCAGGACATATTTCAAAAAGATATTTTGGATCCTATAATGTGTTTCTGTACTAATTAATAACACCGTAAGAACTATATAATAAAACTTTGAAAAAAAGTGAATAAATTTAAACCCTGATCTGAAAAAAAAATGTCAGGGACAGGACAGTTTATTGCAGACGGAACAGCTTGCATGGAACACTGCTATATGTATGGACAGGACCTTACAAATTATGTTCTATCTTTTATGCTTTTGTGATTTTTTGTTTGACGGAGAGTAAATTTTAAATCAAAAATTTTAATGAGTGTCAAATTCTAAAAATGTCGAGCTGTGCTTTGTATGGTTCATATCAATCAAGTTCATTCATTCATTTCTCTTTATTTATCTGCTTGTGATGATATTTGAAAGCATCTGTTGGGAACAGTTTTAACTGTTAACACAATACCTGGTAGTCACCATGCAGTAGCAACAACACAGCAGTCTTAAGGGCTTATGTGTAGGAGTCCCTACTTACTGAGGCGAAGAGTGTTAACAATTGTTTGTTCGCACATAGCCTCCAAACAATTCTGATCTTCCCATAGTGACTCTTTGAGGAAATTCACAGTTTCCCAACATGTAAAGAGCTTGAGATTTACAGGGAACCCAATAAGCAGAATAATATATATTGATCTAGTTGCAATATCAACCAAGCTTTGTCAAGTTTAAAAGTGACACTCATTACAAGTATTCCTACCCTTACATGAAAATGCTTGCTATGAGCAGGAAAGACTATTGCATCCAACTTAATGTCTTCCTGAAAGCACAATGCATACATGCTAGACTTACATGCATATGGTCAGTGTGTTAGCAGACACAGAGCCGGCAAGATGCCTGCCTCTACCTGTGAGAGAACGAAGAAATTCAGAGAAAAGGTGAAGGAAGACAGTCAAAAGTATTCCCTCCAAAATGAAAAGGACCGAGTCAGTAAAGCAAAGAAGAGGGTTGAACAAAAGTTACAATTGTACCAGGATATGCAATCCGCAGACTTCAGTCTGTGAATTACCCAAGTGTTTCTGTCTTTGGCTGCATGTGGCCAAAAGTGTCCCTTCCGCAACGCTGGATCCTGTCCCATTCGCGACGTGGCTAATTTGCATTTTTCTAAAGTATGAAAACATTTAGAGTTAAATTTTTTGTATAAATACTTGGGAAAACATCTCAGGTATCCTAATATGGACTATGAAATGTGAAATTATTGTTATAAGAGCAGAGTTTTAAACTTCAGTCCTTCAAGTTCAACCTCAAAACCTATGTCCGAAATGTGTCCCGCCCGCGACGCTAGTGTTTTGGGGTGTAAAATGAAAAAAAAAGTTTTTTTGTTCATCAGTTGTCTTAAGGGGGTCATATAGTTACCTTGATAAAGAACAAAGAAGTTTTAACTTGAAAATGATGAAGCATAGGAGATAATAAAGTCTGCCAAATATCCCGTAAGCGATAAAAAAAAAATACCACGGAATGCCCCCAATGGACCCAAGATCCGAATTTATAATTTCACTAGCAGTTGCAGGATCATCCACTATTAAACAAAGAGGTATGTCGTCGGCAAATGACATGATATTACATCTGACAAGGTCAACGATATCATTAATATGATTAAAAAGAGAAGAGGTCCGAGTACAGAATATTGTGGAACTCCAGCATTCACTGTTCCCCAGCTAGAAGATTTTCCTTGAATCCCAACACGTTGCTGACGATTTGAAAGATATCTAGAAAACCATCTCACCAGATCCCCACAAATTCCATTTTTCTCAAGTTTTGAAAGTAAGCCAGTCTTATCAAAAGCCTTGCTGATGGCTAGGAAAACAAGGCGTACCTCTTTTGGCTGATCAGCAGCAAGACATAACTCGTGATATATAACAAATAACTGATCTGCTGTTAATCAGTTACTTGTTGCATATCACGAGTGAACTGTTAAGTCGCCCAGTGTAAAACCAGACTGGCTAGCTAAAATTAATAGATTGTCCCTAGAGAAGTTGAAAACATGCTTGAAAATGACTTTTTCGAATACCTTACCAATGCAATTTAACAAGGAAACCGGTCGATACTTATAGCAGAGATTTTAAGCGCCTTTCTTATGTAAAGGTGCAGCTTGGTTCCATTTGGTAGGAAACGTATTTTTATTCAAAGATAAATTAAAAAGTTTTGCTAGTGATTTATGAATGGAAGGCACACCTTCCTTCGAAAGTTTGCCACTGATGCCATCGGGTCGGGTGGCCTTACAAACATCTAATCTACGTAGAATATCCAGAACTTCTTTATCTGAAAGTGAAATTGAGCGAATTGTATTATTGGGATGTAAAATGTGCCCAGGAAGAGAGGCAGATGTAGAGTCAAGTGTGCATTGTTTGAGAAAATATGAATTGAAAATTTCAGCCTTAGACAGATTGTCAGTTATATGATAATAATTTACTAATACCGAAGGTATTGAGATTATATGGTTACAGTTTAGAAAATACTTGACTGTGTGCTACCACCTTTTCTCATTTGGATTAGGATTGTTTAAAGAGATGCGGAGTTTATCATGATAATTATGTTCGGCAGCTCTAAGTTGCTCTTGATTCCTTAATCTACAATACGAGGACCGCATGTCAGTGTCATGACTAGGACCGTTAGCTTTGACCTTCTTATATGCCCGGTGCACATTAAGACGTAAGGATCGTAACTGTGAATTGTACCAAAGGATGTCAAAAGGACGAATATCGATGGCTCGGTTTTGGATGCAGTGTTTGGCAGCGTCAAGAAGCATGTCCGGCCATAAATCACAGCAATCGTTAATATCATTAGACGGGAAGCATAGGTCCAAATTTAAAGTATTGAGATAGGTCTGAAATAAATTAATACATTCCTTGCTATAGTTCCAAACATGTCTTTTGTATATCGGGTCTCTTTTACGCCGGAACAATAGACCAGCACCTACCTGAGTGGTTGCAATTTCAAATGGGTGAAAGAATACGCACGTTTGAGATAAAATTAGGAAAATTGTTAATAATCTGGTCAAGACATGTTGCAGAATGTTCAGTGATACGGTTTGGCTCATTGATGTGGAGCGACAGGAGATTGAATGTAACAAATTGGTCAAGTTTAATACTGTGCAATGTGCTCGGATCAGCGTTGATGGTGCCAGCTATAATGATATTGTTGATGTTCAAGGCTCTAGCCAATTCAATACTTTCTTGAAATTTATCCCAGAAAGAAGCAGGGGAGCCTTGTTTTACCTCGCTATTATGCAGAAGCTCTGTGGATACAAAGATCCTGTTTCTAAAATTTATAGGCAATGATGTACCCTCCAATGGCCTGGAAAATTGCGCAGGTGGAGCCTCCTCACATCTCGATTGCCTGTATAGACAGATCCATTGCACTGCGGCAAAAATAACTGTACTGTGTTTCAGCTTAAAGGCAATAAAATCAATTCTATTAAAATTAGGGCGAGTCACTCTGTCCAGATTTGTCAAGATTCGAAAAAAGTAAAAACAGAGATTTTTGACGGCGCAGAACTACCACGTTCAGTCCAGTAGGGGCCCTGGGTAATGGAAAAACGGAAAGGGGGTAATTTTCCCTGCTCCCCTCCAATGTTGGGGCACTTGCTTCCCGGTACCCCTTTCAGAGCCATCATACTTTTGAGTAAGGCTCTGTCGGTTAGTGATTTTTAGTACCCGGGTACCTGCCAGAGTGGGTATTAAAGTACCCGGGTACCCGCGGGTGTTCACCCGCCACATTGGATTGCATGATATATTCCATTAGTGCCACACATTAAATGCAGTATATTTATCACCAAACCAAATCCACGCACACATCAATCAAAAGAACGAGACCACAGCAGGCACTTCAATCAAACAGAAAAGTATTTTATTAAATGTATCAGGGAGGTGCATACAGATACATGTACGTCCCTGAATGTATCGACCTTGAGTGCACGAGTGTCACTTTATAGTCCAGGTTACTTTTTATTTGGGTTGCTCCTGTTATAATGGAAGAATATGAGGACTTCAGCCATTTCAGGTGACAAAGAAGCCCGCTGCTTGGTTATAAATAATTTTCGGCATCTGAAAGCAGTCTTTCACATGGCACGCTGGTGGTGGGAACTTCAAGACATATTTGACAAGTATTTGTATGCAATAACATTCTAAAGCCGAAATCAGAGATCTCTTTGGAATTTTAAAAGTTCCCGCCTGTTGTGACGCATCACACTATCTATCTATCTATCTATCTATCTATCTATCTATCTATCTATCTATCTATCTATCTATCTATCTATCTATCTATCTATCTATCTATCTATCTATCTATCTATCTATCTATCTATCTATGTATCTATCTATCAATCTATCCATCTAATATATATATATATATATATATATATATATATATATATATATATATATATATATATATATATATATAAAATACCCTTTGATTCCATGGGAAATAGCTGTCGATTCGGGGACCCGGGTACCGGGATACCCGACAGAGCCCTACCACCGAGCTAGTCTGAAGCCCCGACACGAGACTTTAGACACGTATGAAGTCATTACATTTAACGTACATTTACATTTAGCGGTCCAGTGTCCACCTCCCAAATGATTACATTTAGTGGCGTGTTAACAGTTAGGGGTTGAAGCACCCTTTTTCGGTAAATTTGCGTTTACATTTAGGGATGCTGTTTACAGTTAGTTGTCTGACACCCAACCCTAAATGTAAATTTACATTTAGGGGCGTGTTTACATTTAGGGGTCTAACAGACCCTTTCTTAACCCTATAAAGCGTTGAAAGGATCGCTGCATTAGTGCATCCTGGTGCATTTTGGAGATCAATATTCCAATTTCAAACAAGGTTTGGCATATTCTTACTTCCCACAAAAATTCTTCCCAAAGAACTCCTTAATTATATCCTATATCCCCTGCCTATATACAAGATCAATACATTTGTTTGAAAAATGAATAGACATTCAGTTCACTTATCTAACTGTTTCCCCTATCCTAATCCAGCTGTGTACATTTGGGGGGGGGGCTTTATCCTGGTATTAATTAAAAAGAGGGCTTTTCCTGGGGCACATACCCAGTACAATCCTACATGGGGGTCCCCCCCCCGCAAGTAAACCCAGGCTGAGGTAAATTGTGTAATGTTTTCGTGTTATTAGTATCGCTGTTACTAAAAACAGTTCAGAAGCGAATTGTAGACGCGCCCTTTCATCGAAGTATGTCCCGTATCAACAGCATTTCTATGGCCGGATTGTGCTTAAAGCCAAACCCATTATTAAGGAAAGCTGTTGACTCAGTCTTAATTCTAGGGGAAAGGGTTTAAAAGGAAGACTTAGACTAATAAATACATACAGTCCGACGAGCAACTTTTCTTTCAAATTTAGCATTGGGGGAATGTATTATGCTTTTTTTTACAGGAGTGTAGTGATGGCACTGAAATCCAGATATCTTCCCATATATATTTCTACATGTTCCTTTGACTGGTGTTAGATATACATTTAAATACAACAATCCTATCTTCAAACTCTGGAATTGTGAGATGGTGTAAGGGGGGGGGGTCGATTTTCGTCACCCTCTGTACATAGTACGGGTGGTTTGTCCCAGCAACAACATCTATATGTACTTTTCACACCAAAACAGGTTGAAAAACGGAAACGACACAATAAACAATAGCAAGTCCGTGTTTGTTCCTTTAGAGTTCCTTGGATGGGATTTAATACTGCAGCTGCGGCCTATCTGATTGCTGCATTGATGTCCCGTCAGGTAATTTTCGCCCATGTCGAAGGCTCACGTTAGCCTGTCATTATTTTCCAACAGGATGTTGCTGTATTGCTTTCCTGTAGCCTACTTTACGTAGCCCATGGTTCTCAACATTAAGAAATTTTTGACACAGAACATTACCTGCCCATTTCCTTTATTTCAGTACATGTTACCGCATTTTGACTGTTGAGATTGTATGACTTTACATCATTTCAGTCACATGCAGCACAATCGGAATAGGCCCAATTGTTCTAATACAACTCTTGACTATCTGTCAGAAAGCCTTAGTTATGCTTTACAAGGCTATTGCAAAAAGCCTATGTCCAGCTCAATGAAAAGTTACAAAAGCTAAGGGCAAGACGTCCCCGAGTTTGAAGTGGGTCTCGTCTAAAGTTTCGGAAAAATTGTACTTCGGTATTCCGATTTCAATCATGCTAAAATATATATTTGTCTCTCATTTGTCAAACACTGGAAATGATAGTAGCGTCACGAAATGTCCGTGTTTGGTGCAGTCAAGTCACATGGATTCACCATTACCAGGATATAAGTCAGCTTGGAAGATTTGCTCCCATCCCTATTGTAAGAATGCCATCATGTACATGCAGCCAGGGCATTGTATCGTATTTTTTTCTTTGAAAATCAGGAAATGCCAGAGGCAGCATGCAGTGAACAAATTAAGTGGGGATAGTGTCAAGGTACATTCGAATCATATTTGAAGAGAATCCAACAATCGATTTGGAAGAAGTTAAAATTTTGTGAACCCACAAAAACTCAAAAAAAAAAAGGAATAAATGTAGCCTTCCCTGTTTGACAAGTAAGGTCTAAGAGCTTCACAAGTGCCCGTATGTAATTTGGAAACAATTGGTTTAAACATATTTTATTGACACAATTAGGAAACACGGCGATGCCCTTTATTAACCCTTCTTGCACACATAAAGGAGAAATTAAAGAACACGATTGACAACACTTAGGAGTGATGCAAAGAAAATCGCTACGATTGTTCAGAATTTCGTACATGGACAGGTAGGCTATACCAAAGTTTGACTGTGGACGGGAAGAAGGATACATCAAAGAGATTGGTTCGAGTGCGTACTGAAGAAAAACTTCGATTTGATCGTACTTCATAAGAATTTCCATCATGAACATAGTTAGGCAGTGATTTTATAAATAATAGGGAGTCGCTCCATGCACTATTTTGTAAAATAAAATCAATTATCTTTTAGTTCGATAATTTTTCTAAACCTACCTCTTCATAAATCAGTTGGTGCTTTGTACCTCAAGTTGCACCTGTTATAATTCGTGCTGCTGCTGCTAGCTGCACATTCTCTAATCGTTCAGTTTCGATGATGTACATCCATTCCAGACAGCAGATCCATATTCAAGAATAGGGGGAATGAAAGAGAAATAAAAGATTGCTAGGGGTTTTCTACTGAGATTTTTTTTTTCATGTTTCAAAATATTAACTATTTTCATGCCTTTATTAGTAATTTCGTCCATGTGACTGGCCCATGTCAAATCTGTTCACAGTATAAGTCCAAGATGTTTGTGTTCAGTTTCGTTTTGTAAAGTTTTGATCGATTAATACAAGATATGTGTGTGTTCTAGATATTCTCTTCCTCGAGATAATCATAGATTCAGTCTTTGATGGATTGAATACAACCAGCCACTGTTCTGCCCAAGCCTCGATTTCCTGCAGATCGGAATTAAGAGAAGCCGCTGTTACAGCAGGCTCATTTACAGTTATGAACAAGGTGGTATCATCTGCAAATAATCTTATGGGTGATTATACTACATTTACCGTATCATTTATGAAAATTGAGAACAATAAAGGACCCAAAACAGAGCCATGAGGGACACCTGCTTCTACTCGGCCACAGGAAGAATACCTCAGAACCAAACGGAAGGTACCCAGATGTCAGTTGCCTTGTCCATCTCTGCCTACATCAGATTGTACATCGCACAGCTTTTGCTCATCGGACACTAGCCTGGTTCCCATGTCCACTCAAGATCCCCCCCCCCCCCCCGGCAAGGAACATTTCCACCAAGTTTGAGCACAATGTAAAAGGTGGTTTAGGAGAAGCATTTGAAATTAGCACAAAACTTCATTAAAAAATGTTGAAAATCGCAGCGCCATCTGTTGGACAAATTAAGCTCCCCCCCCCCCCCAGTGTCGCTATTCAATTTCAAAGCAATTGGTCAAATGGTTTCAGAGAAGAAAATTTTTTAAGATTTTGCCCAAAAATGAAATATATATATATATATATAAAATCCAAAAGCTACTGAACCATGACCATTTAAACAAATTTGGTAGAGACCTGCCCAAGACACATCCCCATCAAGTTTAAAGTAGATCTGGCCAGTGGTTTTGGAGAAGTCAAAAATGTAAATTGTTGATGGATTACCATTTTAATCCCCATGGCTTACATGGTAATCAATGGGAATGTATGCATTGACAAATTGACAAATTCGTTAAAAATCAGGGTTCACAGCCACTCCACCTGGTGAACAGTCTCGTGTGACCCTGCAACAAGGAACATTTCCACTAATTCTTTAGCACAATCTGAGAGATGGTTTTGGAGAAGAAGTCAAAAACACACAGAAAATTCATAAAAAAGGAAAAAAATTGCAGCGCCATCTGTGGAACAACTTAAGGTCTGGGGGTCCGGATAGGTGTCCCTATGCAATTTCAAAGCAATTGGCCAAGTGGTTTGGGAGAAGAAGATTTTTGAAGATTTCAGCCCAAAAATGGACAAACAAATTCATAAAAAAAATCCAAAAATCACTGGAGCATAACCATTTGAACAAACTTGGTAGACATAACCCAAGGTACAGTGCCACCAAGTTTGAAGTGAATCTGACCAGCGGTTTTGGAGAAGAAGTCGAAAATGTGAATAAGCATGAGAATGCCCACTGACTTACATAGTAATCAATATGAAAGGTGCATTTACCGATAAGTACCCGAATTGAGAAAAATGTTTAAAATCAGGAATCCACAGCAGTGCCACCTTGTGAGCAACTTTGTTTGACCCTTTCACATGGAACATATCCACCAAGTTTCAGCTTAATCTGAGTTACGGTTCTGTCCAAACTTGCGAAAACACACAAAAATTCATAAAAAAATAGAAAAAATTTGCAGCACCACCTCTTGAAGAAATTAAGGTCTAGGGGTCCCCAGAAATGTTCCTATGCAATTTCCAAGCAATTGGCCCGGTGGTTTCACAGAAGATTTTTTAAGATTTCCCCCAAAAATGAACAAAAAATCATGAAAAAAAATCACTGGACCGTGACCATTTGAACAAACTTGGTAGAGACCCACACAAGGCACATCTCCACCAAGTTTGAAGTGAAGGATCTGGCTGACGGTTTTTGAGAAAAAGTCGACAATGTGAATTGTGAACGGACGACGACGGACAACAGACGGACGACAGATGCCTCACCCTCCTAACAGCTCAGCTGAACTAAAAGCAATGATCAAACAACAGCGCCACATGGTGAACAGGTCAATGTCTAAAGGTCCGAAGGAGTGGCTCTGTGCAATTTCAAATCGATTTGCCAAAGCGGTTTCTGGAAGAAGGTTTTTGAAAATTTCGTAAAAATTAAAAAGAAACTTTTAAACAATTACAAAAATATGGCCATGTGAGCACACTCGGTAGAGACTCAGCCAAACAGGATCCATGCAAAGTTGAACGTGAATCTGAGTGAAGGGCTTTGAAAAGTCAAAAATGTAAGTATATTGATTGACGTTGGACGGACGTCGCAGACCCATTCTATAAGCTCAGATCACTCAGATGTCAGTTGAGCTAAAACTGGTGATGGTCACCGAATATTTTATCCCCACTTTGACCAGAGCACCATTTTTACCTCCTTGCATCATATTGATCCGGTACCTTTTGTATGACCATTTATTTATATTGGGATAAATCGCACGTCCTGAGCTTTCAGTTGCTGTATGACAGGTCTAGTTGTATAATTCTCCATGGACCGCCCACTCTGTTCTCCTTTACGGGTATTTTTAGTCACTTTGTGATTGACCAGAACTCCATTGATAGTTTCCAGATTTGCTGTTTTGATCATATTCTGACAATGCTACATAATTCTCAAGTGCAATACCAAAAGCGGCCGTATGAAACATGAATATTGAATGTGCATAATTATATTCCAGGGATTTTGTTCAAAGATTTTGTAATTATATAAACGAAGGAGGCTGCAGACAGTTTTAGAGTTTCTGCAGAGGTAAAAAACTCTGCACAGAGAGTTTATGGACGTTTTTACGAGTATTTAATTCTCTGCAGGTAGTTTATGTGTACGGAAATCTCTGAGAAAAGTTTCAAATTCTGTACAGAGTACTTAAATCCCTGCAGTTCTTCACACGTTCTTATGAGTTTTTTGATCGGTTTTTACACGTTCTTATGAATTTTTTATTCTCTGCAGAAACTTATATGAACGAAACTTTTGGAAGAGAGTTTTCAATTCTGTACAAGGTTTTTCATTCCCTAGAGGGAGTTCATGCAGGAAAGTCCCTGCAGGAAATTAAAAACTGTCTGTGCAGAATTAGAAATTCTTAGCAAACAATTTATTGCATATAAACACCCTGCAAAGAATTTTGAAAATCTCCCCTCAGAATTATAAAACACTATGCAGAGAATTAGTGAACAGTTGTAGCTTTAGATTGCCTCATCATCATTATGCGAAATCAACGGTCAAACACCAATAGTGATCAATGTATCAAATGAACGGTAAAATTCATAAGAATAACCATTTTAGTTTAAGCAATATGTCAAGGTCACCCATCCACAGTCTCGACCTTACATTAAAAAACGACCATTGTTATGTGTAAGTGCCAGCTCAAATAATTCCAGAGGTACCACCTGAACATTGAGTTCAATGAAGCTATTGTGAAACCGTGGAAATCCATCAAGGTCACTCATCTGCATCTCCGGTCCTTAAAGAGGACCATCATGAAATTTCATGAAAAATCCTAGCAACTATATTGGACTATTTATCGACACAAGCTCCCCATGTGGAACAGTGACCATACACAGTCAAATATATTATATGGTCGGGAGCCTATTATTACCTGTACGAAAAATTGCAGGTGCAGGTAATATGCTGAGACCAAGGACAGCATGGCATGGAAGGATGATGGGGGATATGACCTTGAGATCCAAGGTCAAAGGTTCATAATAATTTTTATGTCAGCCAACTTGTCGGCAGCCATAGGATCGTCAGTCTTCGGTCCACAATTCACATTTTCGACTTTTCTACAATCACTGACCACATTCACTTCAAAACTTGGTGGGGGTGTACCTTGGATGGGTTTATACCAAATTTGCTCATATAGTCACGCTCCATTGATTTTTTTTTTTTTTTTTTTATGAATTTTTCACTAACTTTTTGGCAAAACGTTAAAACGTCTTCCCCGATGCCGCCAAGCCGATTGTTTCGAAATTACATATGGACGCTGGTGTGGACGCTTGACCTAAATTTGTTCAACAGGTGGCGCTGCATATTTTTTACGACGTTTTGCTATTTTTGACTTTCGCTCTGCTTCATCACTCCAAAAAATTTTAAGGAAATGTACCTTGTGGTAGGGTTAAACAAAGCTGTTCACGTGGTGGTGATAATCGGGATCCTTGATTTTAAACATTTTTTTCAAACTCAGGCACCTGTCGGTTAATGCATGCATTCTTGGTGATTATACTGTGTATTACTAAGTAAATGAGGATTGCAATGGAAATTTAGAGACTTGGCACTGAGTGACCTACCCATGATACAACAGAAATTAATTGGACAAAAGTCCCCTGAATGCTGGGACATTTGTGTTTGGAAAATAATCAGGGTTAACTTATTAACGACCATGAAATGAAACAACAGCAATGATGGTTCACGGTAGCATAAGAGTTAAAACTTACAATTTATTGTCATTGACGACATAGGCATTTTGTGGTACATACTGTAGCATGCGTTATGATGACCAAATGTACATACATGTGTTAAGGTTAATGTAAGAATTTGGTACTGTAGTATGGGAACTGTCGAGTACTGATAGATGATATATGGGGTCAACGTTTTAATTCCGTTCGGAGAGTCGAGAATCTCTTGCTCTATTATAAAAAGGAAATGTATGATACGTAGTTTTGGTAACATGAAAAAAAAATTAAGTAAGCATGCCCAAAGGCAAAAGCTCAGTCTGAATATATGCCACTGCAATGTCGAAGGATTAGGTTGCCTGCAGGCCTTAAGACTGAGGATCATGCATTACAACAAGAATCAAGAGCCATGACATGGAAGTCTTAACGGAGACCCACCCAAATGAAAACATGAATATCGGACTTGAGGGGTATTGTACTTTACTCTATGTGTGAGGGTGAATTATTTTCTACAGTATTATTCAAAAGTAGTAACTCACTGTAGATCACATGACCTGTACATTGTTACAACTAAATTGTGACGCGCCTGCATCAGTCACGTAGTACATTAACACGTGGACAAAATCAAATGTACGCGAGGGATCTTTGATCATACGTCTTATGTGCCGTTAAGTAGCTACGACGAACGTGAACAAGCAAGGCACACCAGGTCGGCATTGAAAGTAGGCCCAGGGCATATTTTTTTGCGATTGTTATGAATTTGTAGAGGTCACTGTGCTCATTGAGTGTGTAGCAGGTCACAGAGTTTGCCTGCTTTGTTGTGGTGACTCTCAGGCAGCTTGTAAACAAAGTGTTAATCTACGTTCCTATGACTCATTTCATAGAACTGTCTGCACACATTTCGGAGGTGTTCTAAAAAGATCAGAGACAGGTCACTCAATAGACTGGGATGTGTGACTAATTGGAAACTCTGGAACAATGGTGAAATTTCTCTGTCTGTATATATATAAACCAGATATTTTCCTGACTAAAGGCAGAATTCGGGTATCTAACAGAGGCTGTGTGACGTCAAGCCAGTAGGACTGTGAGCCATTGTTATTACCAGTGGAGTGTGGACAGTGTCTTTGAGTGGACTAGTATATTTGGTGTTTATTGTACCACATTGGAACTAAACTGCACCTCTGTGGCATTGGATCAGCACCACACCTTTCAGTACCGCATTGGAACCAAACCGTACCTCTGTAGGATTTGTACCAGACCATTTGGCACCTGTCATAGGACTTGGAACTGTGGGTAATCTCACCAGGGATTAGGATTAGCCTTAGATTGTTTAATTATTGCAATACCAGTGGAGATAAGTTTACCTACTTTGTACTGATTTTGATTGTTAATATATTGTCATTGTTAAAGTTATGTCATTGTTGTTATTCTTGGTTAAGTTCTGCTAATATTCAGAAGGTGGGCATCGTAACAGCGATGAATACCCAATTAAACATAGAGCAAACAACAACTTACATGCCTGAGAATGAGTTTGTATTTTTCTCTAACTCGGGATTGTTTTTGGCGGGAAAAATCACACGTGACTTGCGGTCACTCAAGCTCTTACCCACCAAGAACGATCCCTAGTGAGAGAGAAAAATAGTAATTCATTCTCAGCTATGTAAGATTCTCTATTTCCAGGCAAGCAGATCTCGACACAAGGAAACAGAGAAAGACTCTGGAGGAGTAATAATAGTGCTGATCGTAAACTATCTCACGAAAGGCGTGACTTTTCATAGAAGTAAATAGCCAGACATAGTATGCGTCAAACTTAGTAAAATGGTCTCTGGTTAAGAAAATGATATTTTCCTTGGTGCAGTATACATGACCCACAGCAACTCCATTGATTCAAGACGTTTGGAAGAGGACTATTTTGAGATATTGGAACAGTAAGTCATTGAATATTAAGCAAAAAGGTGAAATTATGATGGTTGGGGACTTCAATGCCAGAACAGGTGGTCTAATTGAATATGTCAGATTTGACGAAGATGTACTAGTGTTAAATGAGACTACTACCGATATCCAAAAGGAAGAAATACAGAAAAATGGGCATCTGTAACTGGGAAAAGGGTCATTAAACTCTGTTCTGTTCAAATGCATATTTAAGAATACTAAGTTTAATACTTTAATAATGGGAGAGTGCTGGGGACCTGTGTAGGTGAATGATATGTCACCAATAGAATGGGTGCCGTCTTGTGAACTATAGCATTATAGACCAAGATATGTTGTCACGTGTTCAGGGGTTTAAAGTGCAAGTTTAACGGGATTTATTCAAAACATAGCAAAGTATATATGGACATGAAAATATGGTACAATACCGGTACAAAGGAAATTAAATTTGAATCTGTTTCCAATGGGATATAAAAGGGATCAGAATTCTACCGATTTGTTTATTGATGCACTAAGGGAGCCAGTGATCCAGTCTGAAATTGGAAGCTGTTTGCAAAATAATCTGGGGGAGCTGATTGTGAATGGGGAATATAAGGAGAGTGTAATCAGCAGTCACGTTCAAAATTTTACACGAAAACTTATTAAAGCTGCAGACTTGTCACTACCTCGGCGAAAGAAAAAGAAAGCAAAAAGGTAAACGGTGGTATAATGCAGACTGCAGTCAGTGTTGAAAAAATGAAATACTGGAGCACCATGCTACATGATCATCCAAATGACCTCAAACGTAAGGGGTTTTTTTTGCAAAACTAAGAAAAGTTACAAAAAAAATAATAAAATTTAGCAAAATAAACGACAAAGAAAAAATTGTCTCGCCACTGGAAAATGTGACAAACAAAATCCAAAATTGAATTGGGCACTGGATATGTTTTAAGAAAGGAAGAAATTACAAATGAAGAAGTCTATTTAGAACCGGGAGAACTAACTGAACATCATACTAGATTATTACAAGCCACAGATGAATCTGGTAACGCTATGTGTGGAGTAAAACGAGTTAGATAAAACAATTGCTGACATGAAACAGGGCAGAGCGCCTGAAGTTTTGGAGAATATCCGGGAGGAAGAGGTAATCAAAGCCATAAACAAACTTGAAAAATAACAAAGCAAGTGGACTCGACATGTTTGGCAATGAAATGCTGAAAACTGCGTGCAAATGGATATCCAAATCAATTTATAGCCTTACAGCTTTGAACAAAAAAACAGTTACTTGCCTAAAGAATGGAACATAATTACCATCCTTAAAGGAATGATTTGTGTGTCTGATCAGCAAAATTGCAAAGGTATGACTATTAATAATGTGGTAGATACTGCCGTAATTATAATCTTTCAAAAGAAATTGGGAACCTGCCTGGAAGAAAATATGATAATGCCAGACAACCAGATTGGGTTTAGGGAAAAAAAGTCCGCATTGCAGACACATATTTATAATGAAAACCCTGATAGACAAGTATACAATCTCAGAAAAACGACATATGTACATGTGCTTTGTGCACTTACAGAGGCATATGACAGTGTTCGGCGAAAAGGTCTCTATTATAAATTACTTCTAAATGGTATTAATGGTAAATTTTTTGACACCTTGGAGAACATGTATGATTGAACCCAAATGTATGTTGAGATATGAAACATGGTCTCAAACAACTATAAAACGAATATTAATGTGAAACAAGAAGATGTTATGAGTCCCACCGTGTTTGTCATATATGCAAATGACATGCCACAATATATTGGAACATTGTTTTACACTGACATGACACTGTTTGATAAGTTGATAAAACCAATTTGATTATGGGGCAGAAATATGGGGAAATCTCAAACTAACAGAAAAACAAATTAAAAAATCAACATTGGATGGAAAGAGGTTATCAGAACTGCCCGATGGAAAAGCATAATGTGAGTTTGAGTAACTTCCCTTTGGAAGTTAGCAGATGGGCAACCAATGCAGCATTTTGGGTGAGCTGGGGAAATACTCTCTGTGAATTCAAGTAATTAGATCTATCATGAGGTATTGAAAACATTTCGAAAAAAAAAACAACAACACAAAATGAATTGTTGAGCAGAGCAAAAGTCTGAATACAACAGAATAAGGCAAAAAAGAATCATGGATGAGTTTTATTGAGCATTGTAACAATAATCTGGGCAATAAAGGATGAGTTTTAGTGAGCATTGTAACAATAATCTGGGCAATAAAGAGTTTGGAGGGAAGATGACATTAAGATAAAGAACAGACAAAAAGACATTATACAACACTTTGAGAGAATAAATTTGGCATAGATTTATAAGAAGGAAATCCAGATACGTACGGGAAAATAAAAAGTAATTCTGTTTATGAGAATTATTTGGACGACATACAGAAATATAGGATAGCTTTGACAAGGTGAAGAATCAGTGCAAACAAACAAAAATTAGAAAATAGAAAAGATAAGGTATTCCAGACCAGTCGCAGCAAGGACGGAATAGGTCAATTTCTAATAAATAGTACAACCACAAAATAGTAAAAGATCAGACACGTCATGACTGCTTGTACACAAATAAAGAAAGAAAAAGGAGAAATGTGGGAACCCGTGTCTAAAAGGTGCAAAAACATCCAAAAAATGAATGAGAGCAATAAATGTGTATATATGGTGACATGCGAAAATGACATTGTGGAAAAGGTAGCCAAACCTTGTTGGTTGAGCCTAACATTAAAAGAACAAATCCACAATACCCCCCCCCCCCCCCCCAAGGTAAAACAGATATTATGCAAATAAAAGTTTTGTCATTTACAGAGGGGCAACCACAACAGGAGACCACATTACCGTCAAGTCTTTATTGAAATCCAGACTAGGATTACATAATCTGTAATCAATCAATCGATAACATAGAATACATAACATCGTATACATAAACATAGATAACATTTAAGTTACAATCACCATTTAAATCCTGGTATATATGACACATTCTCATATAACATTTTCCATTTCAATAACACTTAAATCTCCATTTTCCATCTTAAAAATAAACATCTACATCTACGTGTATATAACGTTCTCATTTCAATATCGCTAAACAAATTATAACTTGTAATATATATATATATATATATATGTATACATATATACATATGTGTGTGTGTATACGCCCCAATATTTCAACCACTAATTTAATTCAATGTAACACCTGTCCGTACAAAATTAACTCCAAACTCCGCCATATTATATAACATATTGAAGCCAAGGGCGAAAAAAAAAACTTTTGACGTAAAGCGTGTATAGTCTTCATCTTCAGGCAACACATTGAAATAAACTCATTTAGACGAGATACACACACACACACACACACACACACACACACACACACACATATATATATATATATATATATATATATATATATTTCCGAAGTGAATTATCATTTTTAGTTCTGTTTCTCCTTTCAAAGTCATGTATTTTAAAAAAGCTATTTTTCACTTTATTTGTACGTATCTCGTCCAAATGAGTTTATTGAGTTTAATGAGTACGCCGGCCTGTGGAAAAAGAATCTCGTTAAAACTGCTTCTGTTCTTGGAATTTCCAGCATTTTCGATGTTATGCCACGCTGGGATTTTCAGTGTGATATATATATATATATATATATATATATATATATATATATATATATATATATATATATATATATATATATATATATATATATATATATATATATATATATATATATATATATATATATATATATATCCCGCTTACCCTCCCAACACAAAATAAACATTTTTTACTTAGATATCGATTCATTTCATATCTTTTTCACTTGAATGACGTAATTCTTATGTGCTTTTGGCAATAAAATATTTTTTGGACATAAAAAATCTGATAAATGAAGCTATACTGACCCCCATTATACTCCCTACCACTAAAAATCAAGTTTGCTAGATGGAAAAACAAAGCTTATTGCTGATGTCATAGTCCAAACATTTTCGGTGACATGCACTTGTTGGTATTTCTATTTGGAAATCATTGATGTAATTGGAACATCTTCCAGGTCGAAATTACAAGAAAAATCACGTATGTTAGTGAATACATCAAGCCCCATCATAATAGCCCATTTTATGTCAATTTGTTCTGAGTTGCTAACACACAAAGATGTCCATGTTAGAATTTCCATAATTATAATGTCTGGTAACAAGGTGAAATTTGGAGACATAAATTTTACTCTGAATGCCACATTTAAAAACTCACCTCAGAGTACCAGTTTGCCTTCAAGGGGACCTGTACTTTATACCCTCCCCCCCCCCCCCCCCCATGAGTACCGGCACCTTTCAGCAAACGTGCCCAGACTTCAGCAAGTTGTTCCCTGATCAGTTTATACGCATTTTCGACACCCTGAAGCGCCATTTTTCCCACTCACGTCGCACCCAGCTGTCTTTGGGCGGGTATAAAAGCTGATACAGAACATAGTATAATCGTATATTATTGCCATTTTTTTTTAATTTTTTAGGGAAAAGATAGAAAAATGTCCACTCTTTGAACTTAAATCAAGATCCATCAAAACATATTTCAGCAAGAATTTGTTACAAATCGGATTTCTGTGCAAACTATGCTGACAACAAACGCGTGTGTAGAATGAAAGGCATGACTATGATCATGTTGAGGGGCAAAAAGGGATTTGAATTCAGACTGTAAATATTTTAATCCTCAATTGTATGGTGAAAATTTTCTTTATTGTAGGTTTACAGCATTCATAAATTGGATTGTATGTTGTAAAATTTAAAAAGGGCGATAATTACGTTCGATCATGTTTTGTTCTGTTCCGTTCCGGATTTTAGACCTTTTCGCTAACTACGCATGCGCTAACTGAATCTAATAGTTTCCTCGCTGCAGATTCTTTTCAAAACCGTCAGTTTCATTGAGCAGGGACACCTGTTCTCTTTTGTCGTCTGTTTTATTAAAAAATGGCATGTTTTATTTACCATTTCTATCTGTTTTGTTTTATTACTTTGGTTTTTTTTTACTGATAATTATTATGTTTTAAATGACAAATATCTTTTTTGTTTTGTTTTGTTTGTCTGTTCTATATAATTATCCAGTTTTAAATGAGAAGTACCCGTTTTCTTTTACTTTTTGTCCGTTTTATTTGTAATCATTCTGCTTTAAATGAAACTTATCTGGTTGGCATTTTTGTGTTTTAATTATGACTATTCTG
Source organism: Hermodice carunculata (assembly GCA_964020975.1). NCBI lineage: Eukaryota > Metazoa > Annelida > Polychaeta > Eunicida > Amphinomidae > Hermodice > Hermodice carunculata. The sequence continues at coordinate 76,738,695 of OZ026624.1, forward strand.
TTTTGAATGAGAAATATATTTTGTTTTATTTTTTTGTCGGTCTTTTTATAATCATTCCGTTGAAACTGAGAAATGTGTCCGCTTGGTTTTTTTTGGGTTTTTTTGGGGGGGGGGGTCATTTTATTTGTAATTATTCTTTTTTTAATGAAATATATCAGATTTTTGGGTCTGTTTTATTTATAATTAATCTGTTTCAAATGAGAAATGGGTTTGTTTTGTTCTATTTTTTTATGTCATATTTAAAATAATTCTGTTTTAAAGCCAATAGGAAGTGAGCTGAAAAAATGGGCCACTTTTTACTTCCTGGGAGTGGGGCAGCTCTTTACCTGTGATGTCATTCTACAATGATCATGTGATAATTAACTTTTCTTGCATCTCGGTGAGTTCGCTGGGTCAACCAGCTAGGGTGCCATCGGTTGAGATGTGACCCACTTCTTGAGCTGACAAAAGATCACGTATCCTGGCCTGTCCCATGCATATAATTAGCATGCAATTAGCCACCTGGTGGTAGCAGCACTTCTCATTTCCTTGAAACAAAGAATATGTTTATTGGGGGGGGTCGTTTTATGTAAAACTCTGTTTTTAATAATAAATGTATGTTTTTTGTGTGTGTGTTTCATTTGTAATTATTCTGTTTTAAATGAGAAATGTATTTTATGCGGTCCTGGTTTGCCACAATCAGCACTTTTAGATTTGGCAAACGCAGTCAACATGCTTCATTTCGCCAGTCAAAAAGCCTATCATCGATATCATTCAGGCTTTTCCAGTAGTCCACGGCTCAGATGCTGTAAGTGGCATAACTTTTATCTTAGGTGGGCATAGTTGGCAAGAGTCTTATAGCAGGTCCAGGCTGCGACTGTCCCTCTGATTGGTCTTTGTCAAAGCATTGGTTTAAATATAGTTTGTTTTTTTTTACGAAAAGACAATGGGTCAACAGGCACATTACCTATATGAAGACCTTTTTTACAAGCAGTGACGATACAGATATGGAAGTATGGAACTGTCAGGTAACCGATAATTGCCACATCACATTACGTACAGACAGAAGAAGAGGGGAAAAAAAGAGAATGCTATTGGGCGAGTACATATGATAAGTATAATCTACCACACCTTAGTTTAGCGATGGGATATACTATCACGTATCAGCTTGCAAGCTGAAAGAAACTAATCTTTAAATCTCTCAGTCGATTTGATGTCACTGTGAACTAATCGAAATATTTCATAATTGACATTCTTGTTTTTGCCACTTGTGCCAAATAGTAGGGTGTTTGGATTCAACGCTGGAAGGAGAGTAATTTCAATTTGGAGTTTGTCACTTTATGTGACATATTTGCTACATTGGAAGTGGAAATAGTCTTCAGCAGAATATCCGCAGGAACATTGTGGTAAAGCCCACAAACACATCTCATAAAAGTGTGAATGCAACTGGCTGAAACCCATTCTCATTCTGGCATGGATTATGCCAATCTTCTTTTTCCCAAAATGAAATAATTCGCTCTTTCCAGGTTTATTGATTTATTGTTATTTAATTCGTTTTTAAATTCGTCAATATTTTCATAATGTTTCGTTGCTTTCGGAAGAGGATTCCATTCTCTGATGACAGACCAAAGGAAAGGGTTATAGTGCACGTTTTTCTTAGCTGGAAGAGAAGTAATAGTCTGTTTTGATCTATTTTTGCCACTGGTTGGCTGAGGGTTGCCTCCTAAGCATCCCCCAGACTCGCTATTACTTTCTTATGTGGGCGCTCGTCGGGCGCCCACATAAGAAAGTAATAGCGAATCTGGGGGATGCTTAGGAGGCAAGTTGAGGGACAAATTGACAAAGATAATCTAGTGCAAGTCCGTTTACCACTTCATACATGAGAACTAATTTTTCTTTGCGCAGCCTTACTGAAAGGGTGTCCCAGCCTGTTTCTTCATATATTTTACCATGGCTTGTGACTCGTTACTCCTATTACCAGCCGGGCTGCTTCCAGTTAAATGCTTTCAAGTAGACCAAGAGCTGTCAGATAAAAATGTGACTCCCAAATGTTTGTCCTGTTCTATACATTCGATATTTGTTTGTTGGAACCTTAGGATTGGCTGATCTGCTGGATCCCTTTTGGTACTAAGTTGTAGTGTTTTAGTTTTTGCAGGGTTGAAGGTGACTAGCCATTGATTTGTCCAATCTTACATTGAAGAAAGGTCTTGATTTACAGTTTTGCCCCTTCAACTGGGTCATCCACGTTAATATATATGGTAGTATTGCCTGTAAAGAGATGTATTTCAGCTCTAACTGTATCTACGATATCAATTAAATAAATAAAAAAACATGAGTGGGCCTAGTACAGAGCCCTGCGGGGCACCTGCATCGATGCCGCCCCAAGCGGAGGCTTCGCCTTGGATAACAACACGTTGACGCCTATCAAAAAGATAATTTTCCACCCATTGTAATAAATTCCCACGGATCTCTGCTTTCTTTAGTTTATTGGTCAAACCTGGGTGATAAACTTTGCCAAATGTCTTTGTCATATCACAAAAGACTACACGGATTTCTTGATCTAAATGTAGGCATTCAGGAATCTCATGATGTAGTAAGACGAGTTGATTGACGGTGATGTGTTACCAGGGATGAATTCGGATTATTTTTCGGATAGAACAAAGTTGTCCCTAAAATGAAGATTGAACATGTATTTAAAAGCTGCTCGTTCGAAAAGTTTGCCAACACAGCCTAGCAACGAAATAGGTTTATATTTTTTACAGAAATCTGCTGATCCACTTTTTAAAAATGGCGACACATATGCCTTCTTCCATTCTGATGGAAATACAGAGTTACTAAGAGAGAAGTTAAACAATTGCGTCACAGAGAAAGAAATGCAGCAACCTTTAAGATCAAGGGACTGATGGTGTCTGTTCCACAGGCTTTTTGTACGTTTAGGGATTTCAAAATATCAAAAACTGTCTGTTCACTCAACTCAATTTGCTCTAGAGTATTCTGCAGGGGAGTGAAGTTAACATTGTTTTCGTCCAATATAAAAGTAGATAAATTGACTCGTCATTGTTGCAGAAAGAAATCAATGAAAACATTAAATTTGGTGTGTTGTCAAAAGTAATTGTATTTTGTGAAACTATTGCAGAAATTCATGATTCACAATCGCCAGAGACAACGCATTGATAAAAAGAATAAGAATGGCGCAAAACCATGAACAACGTTGTCATTCAGAGTGTTCAGTGGTCATTGTCTGTTGAAAAATGAGCAGAAATATATAGAGTCCAAGTTTTGTACTGCAGACTCAATAACTATTTCCTCATTCTAAAGATATGTAAACATGGTCCAGCATTGATTACATTTAACGGTATTTCTTATTTCGTTCTCTTGGTAACATAGTGTAGATGTTCGATGTGCAACCGGATGTTTGTCCCATGGGAAAGCCAGACGTCAAGCCATAGGGTTGTTCAAAATTTAACTGTTTCAATGCCAATTTAAATGCGGAACATGGCCACCAAAGTGATGAGCATGACCGCCACCAGCGGGCGAGCGGAGATCTGGAAAGCCGCTGAGTTCTCCCCTGTGACCGGAGTACACAGAGGTGTCTGTGTCGTATAAGGAGTGGTGATGTTGACCGAATATATCGTCTGACCGTCGATCTGAAAATTATGAAAACTTGCCATAACATACATAGGAATAAACTCGTTCACTCATTCAGCTTCCTTAACAATGTGCAAAGAAAACCGCAGGTCAAGATAGTAATTATCCCGAGGGGTAGTCCCCATAGAAACTACATCATTTAAGAGTTCTGTACAGTACTGTACAACGAGGTCCATTCCGCCTTCAAAAGCCTTTATCATCTAGCACTGCAAGGAAAACGTTATTGCTCAGGTCTATATTTTTCTAGAGTATCTACAGGGACAACGTTTTTGATGAGGATTATAGTATCCTAGAGAACCTTCATAAAGATCTCATTATTGATCAGGGTTTTTAACCATCCTAGTGGGTCTTCAATAAGGACAATATTATTGTGAGGGCTGTATATCCCGGAGGTCATCGTTATTGATCAGTGTTATGTTATCCTGCATGGTCTTTCCTATAAGAAAAACGTTATTTATCAGTGTTATGTCAATTATCCTAGAGGACCTTCTCTGCAAGGACCAGGTAACTGACCTGGGTCATTTTCTGGTGGGTCTTTTCCATAAGGACAGCGTTATTAGTGTTATGTTAATTACGCTGAAGGACCTTCTCCATAAGGACAAGGCCAGTGATCAGGGTCATTTCCTCGTGGGTCTCTTTTACATTGAAAACATTGATCAGTGTTGTATTATATTATCATAGGAGGACCGTTTCCACAGGGACGAAGTTACTGATCATGTGTATGCTATGCTGGTGGGTCTTCTCTGCAAGGACAACGTTTTTCATCAGAGGTATCTATATTCTTTATCGATCTTCACCTTTAGGATAACGATATTGATCAGGATTGTATTATCAACCCGTCTCAATTTAGGCAGAGAATAGAAAGGGATCTCAGGCAGTGTTTAACTGCCTGTTGTTGTTGTTGTTGTTGTTGTTTTGTTTGTTTTTTGTTTGTTTGTTTGTTTGTTTGTTTTTTTGAGGAGTGGGGGGTTTTGGGGGGGGCTGTTTTGCTTTGTTTTGTTTTGTTTTGTTTTGTTTTGTTTTGTTTTTTCATTATCTTCTCATAATCTCACATGTACTAGTATGCCAATAATGCTCTTTTCTGCAATTTTTAATGACATATTTTTATATATCTGTATACTTTACCCATTTTACTTGTTATGGGCCTCCATGCCTAAACAAAATTTTATTCTGAATTTGGATTGCCAATAAAACCTTGAGATCTTGAATCCTGTATATCCCCTTTATCTGGGCATCTGTATTAAACTAGCGCATACTGTTCCATGTAGTCATTTATGTAAGTAAAATGAAAAATTCGGTTGTGGTAATAGTAATATTTGAGATAACTTTTTTTTAGGTGGGAAGGGGGGCAATTCCAAACCTCCATCGAGGTATTAGATACGTAAGAAATGACCTACATAATTTTCAAATTATAACTGCAACAAGATATGATAACCAATGTTGTCATGTATATAAAGGAGACGTCTTTTGGATTTTCAGTCAGCCTTACCATTATGACCTGACATGTAGTTTATTATACAGTGTCGCCTCAGTTTGGGATTTTAGACCAACTTACCGGGTATTTATACGTCGAAGACATATCACAGGCCACATCTATTGGCCCAGAGGTGACCAAATTCTCGAAAGTTTGCAGATTTGAAGAGCTTGTCCAGTCGGTGTTGGTCATAACGTCAAATACGGTTTTGTCCTTATATGCACCATTCGTTGTAATTTTGTGATATGGATAGCTATTTGAACCTCTGCAATTATAAACAGCAATTTAAATTTACGTTTGTGCATTCACTTACTATACGACGTCCTAAGAGATTGGACACGCTTATCGATTTTGTCTTGTTCAAAAATTCTAAAAAAACATGGGTTTTGAATACGAAATCTTGCGTCTTTATAAGAAGACCCCGGGTTTTGTTAACACGACCTGGGTTTTTTGCCCAAACCTAGAGTTTTATAGCAAAATTGGCTTTTGATTCGTTACTTCCTTATATATTTATCATCTTGAAAATCTTAGGGCTTTGTAACAAAAACCTGTGTACTGCAAACAAACCATGGTTTTCTATTCAAATCAATGTGATGTATTGCATTATATTCATTATATTTCACACAACCTGGGTATTGTAATGAACCAAAGAAAAATTTTATATTGTTTTAAGTGTCAACAAATCCCGGAATTTTGTCTCTTTGAAGTATCTCCAGGTATTGCTTTACAAACTCTTGGTTTTGCCACCCCCCCCCCCTCCCCCGCGAAACTCGGGTTCCATTCATTGTACAGATATTACCGTGCGTGCGTGTGTTTATTTCCCTTAGGCATGCGACCAAATTGAGTATAGTGGAATTGCCTTTGTGTAGTACATTTGAAAATCTTGGCCTATTTCAGGTAGACGCGTGTGCAATCTGATAATGTGCTTCCCGGGTGCACTTACGTGATTTGAAAGTCTCCAGCAATCTTCATTGTTTGTGTAAGTGTTGGAACACTTTCGCATTTTGTCAGGTTTACTCTTGGGTAGTAGTATAAGTAGGTAAGACACATCTCGTCAGCACTCTTTATTCCACCCTGGAATAACAAGATATGTGGTTTCAGCTTAAAGTTAATGATCAAGTATTCTTAAACTCAAAACCACAGTGACTCGAATTCAGCTTAAGTTTGAAAACTTTTAAAAAGGTGCGCCGTTTAAGTCACACGGTTACACCGTGAACACAGGGTAAAATACGGTGGAAGTTTTAGTCAATGGGCGAACATATTAAGAGGGGTTCCCCGAGGAAGTATCCTTGGCCCTGTGCTCTTCAATATTTTCATGAACGAGTTTTTCTTCTTTCTTAAAGGCAAATGTGATCTTTATAATTATGCGGATGACAATGCCCTATCTGTCCATGATCAAGGTCTCAGATCCTTAAAAACTACTCTAGAAATAGCTGCTCCAATTGCTATTAAATGGTTTGATTACAACGACATGAAAGTCAATCCTGATAAGTATCAAGCTATGCTACTCACCTCCAAAACTCAAACATAATACGCTTCGTTATACTTTATGGCGATGCATGTGGAAAGAGCAAGGCACAATTTGAAATATTCCAATCGTAACCCATCGGAATGCATCCATTTGAAAATTGCTTGTTTCCTTTCTGGATTACTTTCTGGTGATTTACGTCTGTCAAATGCGTTCAAGATTGCACTGATAATATATTTATTCATATATTGCTAGAAGATTGATCTAGTCAAGGAATGCTGTATTCTTCACTACAACGCTTTAACTGGACGCACGATTCAAACGTGTTTGTTTCTGTTTTCTTTAAAAATAATCGCGTGGTGATACTAATTAACTTTGATATAAGATTAAAAATTGCAGCAAAGTGGCAGCCAACTATCAGCAAAAAAATGTAGGAAGCTATTTTCTGATTCACACTCACAGCCCTTTGTCCTTCACACTATCTATCCTCGCCTTTGTCTAGACAATCTATGTCCATACATAACGCATATTGTTAAATCAAAATTTTATCTACGACATTATTGGTTAACCAAACCACGTGATCAAGCCCACAGTAACTTCATTTAAAATACATACCACGGTGTATGTTGTTCTACTGGTAGTTTTGTAGTAACAGCTGACAATCAAGTCATCGGTCTGAAAAAAATCATACAGTAAAAGACATTGTTGGAAGGAGTAGCATCCACGAAAGCCTTTGCTTTCACAAAATATATAGGTAATGGCAACCCAGCGTCTGGGGGCGCGAATGCAAAGAACCTGTTGCGTGATGTACAGTGATCTCAGTTTGTAAAAGGGTTACAGGCTTTCCCAGTAGGTGGATTTACCTGATCAACAAATCCACCTCCACATAGTTTACACTCCATCCGTAAAGCTGAAGAAACAAGGGAACTATCTAGCAGGATACAGCATAAAAACCACCGCAGAGCTGAATATATTGCAGAAAAAACTCCAAAATACCCGTTAAATACCTCCCTGCAGATAATTGGCTGAGATATCACTTTATAAGCACATATATATTTATCATGCCAATTTCTATCCACTGTACTCACTCTAAAATACACATTTTCCCCATATAAATGTGTCTGTCTGTCTGTAAGACGGCGTCTCATAACCATCCACGATGCTCTTTGTAAGGTAGAGAAACATACTTGATAGTCACGTACATTACTTGATGAAAATATTTAGATATCTTAGTACATGTACGCGTATTGTATTCTGGCTTGTAACGACCAATGAAGATCAGAAGCAGAAAAAACCTACCGGCAAAACAGTAACTTCCTGCGACAGATGTCTAGTTTCTTGAAAGTTGAAATCATAGGACAGGTCTTGGTCGAGGGTGGGCTGCTCCACTCCATTCCTCACGTGGCTAACCTTGATTCCAGTTCCTACGAGATGGGTATGTACCATGGTGGCAAAGACTTTGATTCCTGTAGGCACGCTCGAGCCAAAAGCCTACAGCAAACAGAAGCATTTGTTCATGATAGAGCCCATTACGAAACCGAACCGGGTACTCGGTACTCGGTACACATTACCAATTCCGAACCGGGCACCGTTCGGGTTCGGATTATGCAATTCAAGCATGAAAACGTTCGACAGTGGTTTATAGCTGTTACCCTTTTGCACAGGGGCATTACTGTTGTTAATGTAATTAAGGTGATTAATGCAACCCATGTGACACACGTAATTGCAAAGTATCGTTTGTTGCATTGTTTAAAGCGTATGCAAGTACGAAAAGTAACCTCAGTGACCTTTTTATTTAACTTTATTGCCAACATTGACAGTGATAACCCAACCCGAACGTTTAGCGACGGTAAAAGCCGAACCCGAGCCGGGCTTCAATCCTGAAACCCGGTAAGCTCGGGTTCGGTTGTTGGGGTTCGGTCAGGCTCTGGCACAGTCAAACCAAAGGCGTATAACATGGCAGACACATTCAATTTTGTACATGATGGCACACTCAAGCCTGTAACATTTATCTTATCACAGATATATAATTTATGATGGCACGGTCAAACCAAAGGCCTGCAACTTGACTGACCCATGTGTTTTTGGTGGTTCGGATGATACAAGGGCCTGTAAGCTGGCAGACATTTGATCATGATGGCACAGTCAAACCAAAGGCTTGGAATATAGACACGTTTGTTCATAATTACGCGTTCGAGTCAAGCGATTCTAACAGCTAGCAGATACCTTTTATGATGGGACAGTCGTGTTAAAAGCCTGTGACATAACTTGCACATTTATTTATGATAACAGAGTCGTGTTAAAAGCCTGTGACAAACCTGACTCATTTATTTATGATGGCACAGTTGTGCTAAAGACTGTGACATAACTGACTCATTTATTTATGGCGGCATAGTTGTGCTAAAAGCCTGTGACATAACTGGCTCATTTAATTATGTAGGTACATTCGAAACAAAAGCTTATAATCCGTCAAATTCATTTGTCTGTGTTTAGCCAAAAACCTATGATGAATAAATGAATGACTTTATTACTGCACCATAAATACAATAAATGGTAATCTGTAACTCAATACCCTATACAATACACTATACCACAACAGTACAATACAACACAGTACATTACAACAATCCCTGATACGTATGCCTTAGGGGCAGCTCCCCTCCCCCTCCCCCTCTCCCCCCCCCCCAAAAAAAACCTCAAAGCATTGTCAGTTTTAAATGACTTTAGAGTACTATAGTGTACCCCTGATTTTCACTGTTTCCGAGATAAATTTTGTAAATTGCCATATAATTTCAATGTCGTCACATTTCATAAGTTTCATGATTTTTTTCTCGGCGATAAATGGTCAAAATCTACGATAAATTTACTCAGAGTATCAAATAATCTATTTCTGGCTTCTCTAAACTTTTGGCAATTTACAACGTAATGAATTTCATCTTCGACTTCCAAACACGAATCACATTTCTCTCATCAATGGGAACTTAACTGGTCTTCTATGTCTGCCTTTTTCAATGTTCAAATTATGTGCGCTTATTCGTAATATGGTCAAGTTTTTCCTTTCCTTGAAATTCTTTAATACAATTAGGTACTATTCTAGTTTGAAATCTGATTTAAATTTCAAATAGGTTCTCAACTTTTTATCTGGATAGGCTCAATTAAGGAAGTCACTCTGCCATTGAAGTATAAATTTCTCTTTTAATAATTTCTCTATTAAACTGTGTGAAACTTCCCCGTATTCATCACCGCCATTGTTCCAAATATCATTACAGCTTTTTAGCGACATTGTAGTTTTGATATTGTTCAACCAGGTCGAGTTATTCGATGCTAGAAATTCAACAGGCACCCCATATTTCACACCCGTAAAGAAAGATTGGAGGAATAAGTTTATGACACTCATATTACTCATGTGCATGATGTTTTAGACACCATTGCATGTGATCGCACGCTCGATCCAGAAACCTAGAACGTGTCAAAAACCCTCTTCTACAACGGCACAATCTAGCAAAAAGCTTTTAACACACATCAAACTGATTAGTTTTTATAATGATGCAGTCGGCCGAAAATTATAATGTATCAACCACTTTCATTCTAATGACACACAGGAGCTCGCGCTTTTAAATAAGATGGATTCCGCGGCAGTATGATGTTTAGAATCTATGCAAAAAAAAACCCTTGTTCTATTGTTCTGAATTTTCCATCAGGATTAATCCTAATAAACATTTGAGGTGAAAGCGAAATCAGAAGGATAACTAATGTTTAATGCATTGTTTCTTTTTTTCCCACCGGCACATGTGCACTTGTTTAGCCAAACTTCTCATTTCTCATTTCATTATTATTATCACTATGGTTGTTGTTGTTGTTGTTGTTGTTGTTGTTGTTGTTGATGATGATGATGATGATGATGATGATGATGATGATGATGATGATGATGATGATGATGATGATGATGATGATGATGATGATGATGATGATGATGATGATGATGATGATGTTAGAGTTTGGGGAGGTGTTTTTTTTGGGGGGGGAGGTGCCAACGTCAGGTATTCAATTTATAAATGGAGCAGAATAATGCCGTTGGACATTTTACCTGCGACAAACATGTGCTTGAGCAGAAACCTTTGTTTAAGAAGCTGCTTGCTTTGGGTGGAATGACATGTTCAGGGGAGACCTTCATACCCGTCTCCAAGACACCAGCATCGTTGCTACGTAATGTTGAGGTGTACCATAATCTCAAACCAGAAGCATCCACGTAGCCTGAAAGTGGAGACAGTGACAAATTGAAAGAAAAGCAGACACGACAAGCAAGTCAAAATGAAATCAGCACATTACTGGTCGCCCACCGGCTTACAGGAGATGCAAGTTTAGACTATTTTTTCACGATCTCTTGATCAGGTATGACAACAATGACACTCATATTAGTCATGTGCATCGGGAAAAAGATATTTTACTGTAACGTGAGGCTATAATTTTGTTTCCTCGGTTGCAACAAAGGAAAACTTCTTTCTGTTGGTGGTCGGCCATAGGTTATCTTTGCCATATCATTGGTATTGAGAAAATAAAAGGTGATATAAAGAATTGAAAATTTTGCCTGGGCCTGAGGAAATTAAAAGGGTCCCGAGGGACAGAAGTGAATTTCGACATTTTGCAGCAAAAATCGATTTTTTTTTTCGGGGGGGGGGGATGTAAATCAATTGTTTTTAGCGGTGCAAAGTGACACCAACTCGTAGCTATGCCACAAAAGGTAGCAGCGTATCTGTCAAAACCTTAACAAAAACTTAGTTTAAACATATTTTTTTACCAAGTGAAAAAGGATTTGAGATAAAGTGCAGAGCTTTTAAATGAACTCCTCTCCGCGAACATCAAATCAGCTTCACAATTTCGTCAACAAGATGGCGGATAGCATATACACTATATAGATTGTCATGTACAGTAATACTGACTCATAGTATTAATGTAATGGTTTCACAGAGGAATACATTTATGCAAGAGGTGAGATGAAACTTTCCATAAACACACTGACAAGTAAAAACGCATATAATAGTCTGAATAATGAAACCATGGGCTGTCCGAAATAAGTGAATGTTTACAGTTTCTGGTTGGTTGGGGTCGCCGTATAGTAGGTTACTGATGTTCAGGTTGGTGTGGTTAGGTAACTGACTCACAAGTATTGCTCGAGCATGTATATAACGGTTACATTCAAGAAGATAATTCCTTGTGGTTTCTCTGACGTAACCACAGGAACACCAGGGAGAGTCTATCAAGTGGTATCTGAACAGGTGGTTGTTCAGCGAGCTAGAGGACCTGTGGAGTCCAGCGTACAGTACCTGACCTCCTCGAGAGCCGCAGTAGAAGTGACTTGGAACTTCTGAGATTAAATCATTCAGCTTAGTCTTATATTTGGAGATACTGCTTGCTTCTTTATGCGAATATCCAGAGAATTTCATATTGCTATTGTGGCCGGAAAAAAGGAATTTTGTTTTATCATAGTTCTACACAGAGGTACCGGAATATCATTTTCATTGCTAAAATTGTAAGTCATTGGAGTGTTGATGGGGAAGCGGTTGCTTAAAAATTAATGGAGACAAACCGTTAAAAATTTTGTACATAAACGTCAATTTGTGCTTTTTCCTCCGTTGCTATGATTTTCCCAAGTTCCTTTTTTATCAAAAATTACACCGAAGTGCCTGTGATGCTCAAGTTCCACAATTTTATGACCGTTTAAATATACGGGTAAATAATTTGGTTTGGATTTGCTGATCATCAGCAATCCAGTTTTACCTAAGAATATCAGATTCCACTATAGATGCCATATCATTTATATGAATTGAAAACAACTAAGGACCAAGGGTGGATCCCTGGGGCACGCCTGCGCTAATATTTGTCCATGTGGAAGATGGCCATTAACAACTACTCTGTGTTTATGGATTTTTTTAAGTAGTTTTCGAACCAAGATAATAATATCCCTTCTATGCCAAATTGTCTGAGCTTCTGAATTAAACCTGTATCCCAAACTCTATCAAAAGCACGACTGAGATTAAAAAAAATAGCATCCTTCCCATATCAATAGCCTTGCATATTAAATCTTATACTTCAAGTACTTGGCAAACAGAAAAGTCACCCGGTGAATATGTACATTGTCAGCGGAAAAGTAAGTTATTCGAAACACAATAATTATATGCACGATTAAAAACATATTTCAAAGAAACTTTCTCCACACAACTTAAGAGCGAAATAGCGCTATAATTTTCTTTGTGCAGTTTAGAACTTTTCTTATGAATAGGGGAGATATTTGCCTCTTTCTATTTCTCAGGGAAAGTAGACTCGTCCACAGACCTTTTGAAAATAATACGCAAAACTTTTGCTGTAGGCTTTGCAGTGAATTTAAGTAATTTGGTACTTATCTTATCAGGGCCATTGCCTTTTCCTACTTCCAAACAAGACAAGATATCCAAAATTTGAAATTCAGTAAGTGGTATGTCGGAGAGACGAAGTTGGGTTTCAAAGTTAAGTTCTGGCAAGGTAGCAATAACATCTTCCACTGAACAAAGCCCAGCGGAAATATTCGTTAAACAGTCGTTTAACAGTTCAGCTCTCTCCGCACCGGTTGCTACGACATCATTACCTTCTACAAGAGGCGGATAGCTGGACGATATACTGCCCTTGTCACAAGTGAGTTGTTTTACGAGTTTCCACCACAGTTTTGGATTACATTGACCGTCGTTTTCTGTTTTGTTGACAAGAATGTCTCTGTACTGTTGTTTCGCTTTTTTTTTCAAATCATTAGTGACCTGGTTCTTGACTTTTTTATAACGTGATCACAGTTCAGGAGTGTCTTTTAATTTCGCTTTTCGGAAGAAAAGATTACGTTTTCGCATTTGTCTTCTCAAATCATTTGATAACTAGGGAGGATCACTCGGTCTGACTGTTATAACTTTGGTAGGTATCTACTTTTCCGCCACAGTAATAAAAAAATAATCCTTTTGTGTACATTTCATTGGCGTTACTGCAATATTCCAATCTATCGATACCAGCTCTTCGGTAAGACCATCATAACCTCTCTGGTCATAAATCCGATTTTTCTCTGAAAGACTTTATCAGTACTAACTTTAAATTTACCAAGGCAGATACACTATTATGGTCACTAAAATCCACAGCTGTTGTACCAATAGAAGAGATGAAGTCCGGAACGGTGGTGGCAATGACATCCAGACAAGTGGAGGAGGTAGCAGTAATACGTGTGGGAGCAGTGATGAGTTGTGTAACGTTGAGGGCATCTAGTTCAATCTGCAGTTTGTTGTTCAACTATAATTGGTCTTTATTGAAATCACCAGATGTCAAAATGTTATTAATATCTGTATCTTTCGCAAGTTCAAGAAAATATTCAAAATTTTCCCCAAAGGAAGTTGTTTCCGAAGGTGGTCTGTAAAACGTTCCAATAAGACACTTTCTGTTATCACAGCTAACTTCTAACCAAACACGTTCTACACCGGGAAGCTCTAAATCGCTCCTTTGTGTCGTACTCAGTGCTACAGATACATATATGCACACGCCCCCTTTGCCTCCGTTGGAGCGATCACGACTGAATGGATCCTGAAAACCGTGTATGCGAATATCATCTGATGTAATTTGTTCACTTAGCCACGATTCAGTAACAGCTTTTATGTCATGATCGAGTGCTTCAATCTCTAACACAGCGATTTTATTTCGAACACTTTGTATGTTTATATGTATCAAGGAAATAATCTGTTCCTTGGGTTGGTTTGAACTCCAAGTGAGGTTAAAGAGTCATTAATACCAGTTGAATTGAAATCACTTGACAGAGAGCTTGTCTCAGAAGAGGTTCCTGGATTTTTTTCCACGTCTCCAGAAAGATACAACAGTATTGAACAGCAGTATATGTATATAGAATCACCCAATCACAGAGTAAAAGTCGAGAAATCACGACACGACATAATATATATAAAGTACTTGCAATATTGAGTGCGACCCTTGGTTTAGAACGAGGCGCACTGGTCAGAGTAAAAAGCAAGTACTCGGGTAACACTCATGAAGATGTCATGGAGGTGTATTAGAGAAGTAAGGTTTGACTAGCTCGATTCGTTCACAAGAAACAAATTTTGTAAACTGTGTTTAATGACTCGTAGGTCCATGACCTGTAGTAGAACAGTAGCGTTATTTGACACTTAACCTTTGTGATTTTACACATGTTTTTCGTTATCAATAATAACCATGAATGAATCAGACAGCACATTTCATGAGAATCACAAGAAAGACCAGAACTCATGCTACTCAAAACCATGAATTTCCCCGGTCTCTGTCGACATTTTCGCCTATTCTACGCATTTCTCGACTTTGTATAGGATATGTATTGTCGACAGGACTTTTTTCCCGGAAATAGACACTTCGCAACAAAAATACATAAGATCTGAAAGAATGATGAAAATCTAAAATGGCTTGGTCTTCAATTTATTTTGACACCACGATGCGTTCATCCAGGATAGATTTCTTGGTAAAGTTGTAAATTAAATTAAATTAACAGAGAGAACATTTTCATACATTCGAATGAAAATGTTATGTATGATGTATGTTTAGTCCAGACCAAAGAGGAGTGCAACTTAGCCGAATACTGAGCTTACACGGCTCGTGTTTCCAAATGCGCGAAAGGTTCACCTTTCACGACAGTGTGAAAAGTTAATGAAATGTTCATTTAAATAATTATAATTACCTCCTGGCGTGGACCTCCGACCAGAAGAAAAATACAGACTGGAGTATGAATATCTATAAACTGTTATATTGAGTATATAACACGTCTCTGAACAAATTTCTGATCTTTTTAATTTTTATTTCTTTTGGGGGGGATAATATTTTTTGCTGAAGTTATATTGTCATAATTATATGGCCCCGCAAAATGGTTACCCCGGTAGTGTAATACTGATCTAAGGTTATCCAAAGCAGCTTGTATCAAAAATAAATACAAAATTCCGGAAAACAGTGCATCTAATCCGTTTAAAGCTTCACTTAAACCATTTTATACATTATGGGATCGCAAATAATTATGGAATTCTACCCCAGTGACAGATTTGCTAACTTGTGCTGAGTTATGTGGAAAGGATAAGTCAATAAATGCAATGATGTAAAAAGAGGGAGTCAACAAATGCACTGATGTAAAAAGGATGAGTCAACAAATGCACTGATGTGAAAAGGGTGAGTCCACAAATGCACTGATGTAAAAAGAGTGAGTCCACAAATGCACTGATGTAGAAAGGATGAGTCAACAAATGCACTGATGTAAAACGGGCGAGTCAACAAATGCACTGATGTAAAAAGGGGAGCCAACAAATGCACTGATGTAAAAAGGATGAGTCAACAAATGCACTGATGTAAAAAGGGGGAGTCAACAAATGCACTGATGTAAAAAGGGGGAGTCAACAAATGCACTGATGTAAAAAGGATGAGTCAACAAATGCACTGATGTAAAAAGGATGAGTCAACAAATGCACTGATTTAAAAAGGATGATGTCAACAAATGCACTGATGTAAATCTGATACCAATTTGTTGAAAGCGGAATATTATTTATTTAATAACGAAAAAAAAACTGCACTAGATGGAATTTAAAAGCACCTGTTTACAAAACAAGAGGCTTCAACATACCAGATTTCTGTGCTGGGTTGTCGTAATGTGTTTCCATGCGAATGTATGTTGGGTCATTTGCCCCACCCAAGGGATAACCAGAATGTGATGGGAAATAAAATTTCTGAAAGCACATAATGCGTATATTATGTTCAGTGCAAGAAATATGTAATGATCTTCGACAATAATGGTACTGTTTTGTCCCTTGCATCCACCGTAGCGTGAGGTTTTTCTTTGAAATGCTAGCAATTCTAAATGAATGTAAGCATACGTCATTTTGATGTGATGCTGCGAAGACATGAACTTAATGACATATTACGATAAGATAATTACTTACCAACAAATTACAGAAAATTTCTGACAAAAAGACTGCAGTGACTAATAACAACAGTTACTGCAAACGTATTGTCTGTTATGTGCTAGCAATCGATAGACAGTTAATCTTACATCACACATTAGTGTTATTATTTGGAATATTAGCATAGACTCTGGCAATGGTATCTACAAGAGAGGTGACATAACTTGGTACAGGTAAATCTGTTTATGCTTCCACGTCTGTGCATTTCTGAATTGTTATTTATCATTTTGCTTGTTAGAATAAGATTTCAGTCAAAAGCTTTCATTGTCGATTGGAGCAAGAGGATCGCCAAAACGAGTAGCTTGCATTATATATTTCATGCGTTCACAATAATTGCTTTCATTTAACTCATTCCATACCATTCTCTGATTTTTCCGTATATTTACCCAGATTTAAGACGACAATTGCATATTTAATTTCTTCATGAAAAGAGCTTTCGTTCAAGTACCAACATGCCTGTAGTCTTAAGTCAGTGGTCCCGGCACTGCCTGGCAAGTCATGCTGCAGCTGCCCTTGCGGCAGCTACAGCATGACTTGCCAGGCAGTGCTAGAACCACTGACCAAGGTCAGTCACCATAGTATGGAATGAGTTAAAATGTGCTCCGTTAACTCTTTCACTGCCAATTTTGGACTGAGTCAAGAGTTTTCCTCGGTGGGCATTGGGTGCGGTGCATCCTAAGCATGCCGGGAAAAGCTGTTGACCTGGACCACTCCTGTGGTCTTGGCTCTATTATGGTAACTGGTACTGGAAGGAGAGGTCGTTTTTCAAGAATATGAATCTAGTATCATTGTGTCAATTCGGAGCATCAATACGGAATCATCTTGCAATTAAAAGCAGTACTTCTCGCGTAATGAACATGCAAGGTGCTGAGTGGGGTCGGGGGAAGCAACCAAACTACTCAGTAACCTACCCCACCGCCGATTGCCCAAGCAAACATGACGCTGGTGCATTTGTCAATATCTCCTGGCATGTTTGCTGTGAAGCACTGCTGGCCAGCGTTGTTCACATCAGAATCATTCATGAGATGCCAACAGGAGTAGATCAAAATGTGATGAACAAGAGACTCGTGGCCGGCCTGCACTATTGGCTCTACCTGGAGGGAAAAAGCGGAAACAGGGGTTGAGAAAACATCTCTTCATGCTTTTGAACTTTGCAGCCTTCGTAAGTGTCAATTGCTGCAGAATAAGCTCCTTATCTTTTAATCTTTATTCTATAACACTTATATGTAATCGTCCATTCAAATTTCGTTTCATAAAAATGCCATGACTTTATTGGCCATCTGGTGGTTATGTTTATCTGGGTTAATTTGTGTTCCCACTTTTTTCTGATACTCCCTGAAATAAATTTAACTTTGTTTTCGCTTTCAAACAGTCAACATACACAGAGATTTTGTTCACGTTGAAGATCCATTATACTCGAAGCTTTGCTCCGGTAGGTAGGTAAACGATGCTTAGCGAAGAAACAAAGTTCAAAATATCTGAAAGCTATTCGGTATTTTATATTCAGGACCGTGACATTAAAATTGAGATAATTTAACTATTTTCTGAGAAACCAGAAGACTTAATATCATATCATGGTCTTTCAAATGACCAGAGAGAAGATTTGTTATGACAGCATGACCCTTTATGTATTAATAAAGTAGACTTGCTATGACTCCATGATGTTTTCCTATGATCACAAAGAGGACTTACCATGACGACATGACGTTTTCCTCCGAAGTTTGGGATTTTGAAACCTCTACACCAGTATGTAGTATCGGCAGTTGGTATGCTAAGCTATAAAATATATGAAATACTTACAATCAACATGCGAGTGTTATTGCGGCATTGTATTGAACTCAGAACTGTATTTAATCGTCAATATGTGCACAAAGTAAGTAACACAGAAAAAACACAAATAGTCCAAATTTAATGGACTTTACATTGTAATCTTCAACAGTGTTGTAATAAGGTGTTTTGATATTATATCAAAACACCCTCAGTATTACTAGATACGTCAGGATGACCCCAGTAAGGATTTGAACCCGCTGATACTGGCGCCACCTGGAGTGGCCCAGTATCAGAGGATTTAACGAAAAGAAATGAAAAATGTACACGATATCTTTAAGTTCATCAACAGATTCCGAACAATATTGTTCACTGCTTTTTCCCGGAGTTCAGGCTTTGTTTTCATTTTCTATGTCCGTAGATTGTAAAGATATCATGAATGTGTAGATCTCCGTTGGGAAGAGAGTGGAATGTTATCTCATAATGTTTGTACTATTTTGGTGTGCATTGCTAACGCACAAACCATGCAGAATAGACATGCGGTTTGTATGTTGTTCTGTTATCTTAAGGCTGGATACCATAACACTAAGAACGTTAACCAAACTGAAGATCAAATTGATTAGTTTGGCTTAAATGTAGCGTTCTCCGTTTTATTTTTTAAATTGCAATCATATTTGTTCATTTAAATGTTTTCTTAAAATTTGCATATGTTTTTATCACGCAGATTTGAATGACATTGGTTTAATCCCCATCTTAAACGTCTTTATAATTTATATCTCAAATACACAGTTCTCATAATATGTATACATCATGGAAAGACGGCAAATCACGACAAATTATTGTTTCTTACATTGGCGTTCAAAAAATCCATGTATTGGGCATTACTTGGCAGCGTTTGTGGTTGGGTATTATCGCTCAGTAGCTGGATACTTTTGCTGCCCCTCTGTGTGGCACCGTGGTACGCCAGAGAGTTCTCACTGGTCGGGTCTGTATCTTTGTATGAATATATCAGTCTCATTGTACCGGACTGGAAAAAAAAATACGATATAACATTCGACCAAACTGCACGTAGCCGACTAAATATTGAGTGTTCAATTGTCTGGTTGAATGCATTTTGACATCATCAAATTTTAGTGTCCGCACAGTATGCTGCTTTTTGTTGTATTTAAATACTGTCAATTCATTAATTTCTGCAATGTTCTTATTTTTTATTATTACACTGATGCTTCAAAACCGTGAAATTAAGAACTCGGTGAAAAAAGTTTTTAACATGGCACTACTAGGAAATGTGAGTAAAATAATGAAATTAAAGTCACACTGAAAGGTCCAAAATGCACAAACCGTGAAAATTAATACCCTTGAAAATAAATGTACTAACAATAGTTCAGCTGTACAACTCCAGAATTTCTCTGTAGGTACGAGCTTAATGTGAAAGATAAGTATCATTTTCTCAATTATGTGCCGCCAGAATAAAGCATTTTACTCACTGTAATGTCCAAATCGTTTGTTTTATCACAAGAAATCAGAGGTCTCCAAAACTTAAGAATCGTGTATCCACCACTCTCGGATCCAGAGAGGAGAACCCAGTTTTGGCTCGAATCGACCGTGGGCATCACTTGTCCTGTTGCACGGCGATCCTGTTAGGGAAATGAAACTGCAATGATATGCTAAGAAATTTACTGTGATTAATTTCGAGTTTTAGTATGCCGAATTTAAACAGGGTAAGACATTCAGTCAACCCGTTTTGGAGGGGCAGGTGGGTGAATGTGGCTACAAAATGAATATGACTTACCAAATACCCGTCAATTTCAGGGCAGCTTGCATTACTGTAACAGGGACACTTTGTGTAATACATCTGAACTGCTGATAGCAAGTTTTTGCTTAGTTCCATCGTCGTAATATCTAAAATGTACCTCCACATATCGGGCATTGATATAAAGACTCGCATTACCGCCCGTGGAAACAACCAGGGAAAGATTCCAACAGCAAAATTTATTTTGAAATGGTCCATGATTGTGGCAGTGCATACGTCGCTCAAAAATTCTGAAAACCTTGACAATTTAAAAAGAAAATTAAGCAAAAGCAAATCTAAATGGAACGTACTATTTTAGTATTGGTAATAGAATATGTTTAAACCGATGCTCTGTATCTTTAGTTTTCTGTGATGCAAGTCTAAAACTACAAAAAAGCAGAGATGCATTTTCTACTTAATTATTGAATATATCTGGCCAGCCATTCTTAATACTCTTTTTTGTTTGTTTGTTTTTTGTTTTTTTGTTTTATTGTTCATATCAGGAATATGAACATAAATTGGATTAGTTAAGATACATATTAATATTTTGAACCATGGGCAGTCTGTGTTCACAAAGGATTGCTGGTTTAATTTAAAAGTTGGTTCAAATATAACCAAAAAACCTAAGCTAATCGTTTATAAATATATGCCTATATATATCTGCTTCCATTAATCAAGACGTTGCTTTTTTCCCCTCATAGTGCGTCCTTGCCTCAACCTACTGCAAACAGAGTAGGAATGATACATATTTTTGGTTTTTTTGTCCCAGCATATCTGTTGATGGGTTTGAATCATTAACCGTCTTTACAGTTCTGTTTTTCTCGCAAACAAAGATGATTATTCGGACAAAAAACATTCTATGCTACGTAGGCATGCTGCCCCGGTATCAATATTGAACACGAGTTGCTCGTCTGTCATTACGATTTAATAGTCTCTTCCATGCAGCTCTCTCAGGTCTCGAGTCGCCGGAGACGACGCCATCACTCCGGCCACGTGTTGTGGCCACGGCGATGGCGTTGTTGACAGCCTTAAGTATCTTGTGTATTATAAGAATTTCATTAAACCCTGGGCTGACGAGCATGTCCTGGCTGTCCTGGCTGTCCTGCTGACCAGATGCTTCTGATCCAGGAGTCGGAACATGTTC
Source organism: Hermodice carunculata (assembly GCA_964020975.1). NCBI lineage: Eukaryota > Metazoa > Annelida > Polychaeta > Eunicida > Amphinomidae > Hermodice > Hermodice carunculata. The sequence goes on from OZ026624.1 coordinate 76,759,956, forward strand.
GTCTCCCCAGCCGCCCTCCCCCCGCTACTGCACCATTTGTCCTTATATTATTCCTCCCGCCTCCCGACAGTCGCCTGAATGGTCTTCATTGTCATCTTACTCTTAGTATACACTGAGGTTTTAATGACTGATCTTAACCAAAGCTTTTTAATTTTTGTTTTAATTCGCTATTAATTACATGTACGACGTTATCATTTTAACGAGTCACCAGTGGAGAGGAGGGGGTGGGCAGCGGTGGCGGCCGGACCACTGTGCGACCCGTAGCTCGACAGTCTCCTATTATAGGCCTGTCACATTGTATTTTTATCACGATGTACTCTTTATTTTTATCTTTCTCCAGACATGGAGGTTCAATAAAATTATTTTTATAAAATTATTATCATTGCCTCCCACTGCGAGCAAGTGGGACACTTTTCTCGTGCACATATACTGCCCCACCTCAAATAAATGGTGGACAAAATAACTTATTTAACACACAAAATTCCAGTGTACAGTTACATTGGGCCCGATTCTTCTGGGGACGCCTGGGGACACAAGATTTCGAAGTGTCCGTGGATGAAAGGGGTAACCTGTAGCGGCCATTAACATGGATCCAAACACGCCAGGCAAATAAGGTTGATTGAATTGGCGAGCCCAATCAAATATCGTTTAACACTTCAACAATGGATTAAATACTGAATGAGCTGCAACATGACCCCTCGTGCTTTGTGTGTGTGTGTGTGTGTGTGTGTGTGTGTGTTATATTTTGCGTTTAATTTTAGGACGTGGCTACTGAACCAGCTCCTGTTTCGGTTGTTGAAGCAACTACAGAGCCTGACCCGGTACCGCAGAGAATGTACACAGGAAAGCCAGATCCGGTACTCTATCCAATACAGTGATAAACCACTGGAGTGCCGGGTCCGGTATGTGGCATACTGTAAGAAAGCGCTGGAGTTCCGAGTTCTGTGCATGTCGAAAACGGAAACCAGCAGCAAGAAAATACACGTCTTAGGAGAGGGTGTAGAATAAGAGTCCAAATCTGTATCCTGGATAATGCATAACTATGAGCCCTAATCTGTATCCAATCACAGCCCTCCCGGTTCTGCAGCAGGAAAATTATCCGCAACCGGATCCGGTTCTGCAGACACTTCGTTAATTTTAATTACTACCACCAGTTTATGATTCGTCTTAGTTAAAAAAAAAAAAAAAAAAGACAAAGAGCATCGTAGGAGTGTTTCAGATTACCTTGAAGTATGTCACGCCGTCTTTGACCCAGCCAATGATCATATCCGATCCTGCCATTTGTCCGTTCGGTGTTATCCCAAAACCCACATAGCCCGATGTTTTGACGTGCACTTCGAAGGTAATGTTTTTGGAATCAAATTTCCAATACACGTAGTAAACGTCCGGACTAATCAGAATTGTGTTGTGTGAAAAGGTCTCTGATGGCGTAGGTGCGGCATGCCCTGTGCCGACCAATAAACAACATCCCAAAACGACCAGCAAATGCATTATAGTTTTTCGTATTTTGCGTACAGAAAATATGTACTTAAACTACAGTCCAAGAACCAAAAAAAAATGAAAATAAGAATCCAATACTTGAATGTAAGAAACCAATGCCTGAACCTGCCCGTCAGTATGGACTTAACGGCAGCTGAGCCACGGGCAGCCCTATAAAAAGAATAGATGAAACTGTTATAAACGTTATTAAAGCAAATGTACCGTTAATGTTTTGGTTGTTGTCTCTGTTACCAGTAGCAATGTACAATACTTGTTTACCATCGGACTGTCACAACCTATTGCTGGTATAGCGGTTACGTAACCGTATTGGGTCCCACTCACCCAGGTTGGTTCGCATATGTATCACGGATTAAGTGCATGTTTTTAATACGAAGCCTTGTTAGTCCCTGTATTTTGTTACACCATTTGCTTTCGATACGGTTGCCGGCTGGAGTGACCAAAATATGAAACGTACAATATTATTCTTGTGAGCGCTCCTTGTAAAACAAAACAAAAATCCCTTTCGCAAGTAGTGTGCATACTGTGAGTGTTTTCACAGTTGTAATTTGCGGATTGTCCGGTTTTAGCTCACAGAACTTTTGATTCAAGACGATTTTAGAGCATGAAAATTCATATCCGCATGAATGGTTATTTGATATATGATTTAATTTACCACGCATAAAGCTATGAAGGTCCTTGTACATGAACAGATGCAAAAGGCCTTGGTCAGTAAATTTTACATTGAAATGTCTTGCTTCCAATGCACTTGCTTCTGGACAAACACATTTTAAAAATGCATATATTTTGTCTTGTATGCCTTGGTGATATTTACACATGGAATGTTATTTGTGGGAAATCCTTCCCATAGTTCATAGGTCATGATAATTTTTTTAATTTAATAATTAATAAGAAAAACTTCCCCTTTACAGCGGAGGCACCAACAAAACGGGGAAAATTCCATGATGCGTCCAATATATATATATATATATATATATATATATATATATATGTGTGTGTATGTGTGTGTGTGTGTACATATATATATATATATATATATATATATATATATATATATATATATATAAGTAATCAGTCATCCCTTTGTCAAATAATATGTGTATGTTAAGATAAATCTATAGTATCTATAAATAATAATCTGTGTCCTCCGCACCAAAACTTGAGATAAAGCACTCAATTGAGACCAAATTCTAGAAAACTTTACGGCCTGTGCATTGGACATGTCTCATATACCATACAGAACACATGTACAAATCGATTACAAAATTGCCAATTAACCATAATTACATATTCTTGGTTTGTATAGGGGAACTGCTATCAGAGTTACGGGGGCAAAGCTGCGCAGGCAAAAAAAATACTTCGTAAGCATACCGGCTCTGCTGGTTTGATTCCATCTGTATGTTTTAATCATTAAGAGAGCACCATCATGTTACTTTGCGCCATTACCATACTTCCCTACTTAATTCATGTCTGGATGCGAACTGAGACATCTTGCTTTTCCAAGAATTCTTTCTTTATGTATGGGTGCCAACCCAGACATATTGTTTTTCCTCAGGTTCTTTATTTCTTTCTTTCTTTCCATGGCACCCAAATTTGTCCGGAGTTTCTCTCGGACACTATTATTCACAAATCCACCAAACTTGTCATGGTGACTGATCTAATAATTGTGCATATCGTTTGGAAAAGTTTTAATATTAAAATTGTGCCAGTGAGGGGCAAAATTTAAATCTTGACTAGGTTCAAAACCACTGTGGATAGTGAAGTCATTCAAACTTCAGTTTATAAGTTTGTGACATAGCCACATCCAATAAACCAATAACCAAAGTTGTAGCATTTTAATTTATACAAGTTTTGTTGAACAATGGCAAAGTGTAGCATTTCAAGCTATTCTCATTTTGAAGGCACCCAGACAGATTTGCTGTGCACCAAATCTTCTTTTATAGTGCTTTCTTTCTTTTTTTTTTCTTTAGTTTTTTTTCCTGGACACCATTTTCCAATCTTGTTCCTCCTTCTTCCGATGGTCGTAACCTTCGACAACCTAGTTCCACTGTACGCCCTATTAAATACCGAACTAATCGCTTTGAAAATTCTTTCCTTCCTGACGTTATCAAGTAATGGAATAACCTTCCTTCTGATATTCGCGATTCAATCTCCCTTCAAATATTTAAATCTAAACTGAAAGCATCCCTGCTTGCCGTGGATGACGTTCCTGGCTACAATTTCCAAGGCAACAGATTTGCCAATATCTGACATACCCAACTACGACTGGGCTACTCCAGGCTTAACTTCGATCTTTTTAAAGTCCATATCATCCCAAACCCTAGCTGCTCTGGTACTTATCCTACAAGAAGATCTGGAACACTATTTTTTTCTTCTCTATTTCTCCCTCTATTTTTCCAATCTTAGCTCCTGGTGTCCACCCTAATTTGATTATGCACCTTGCTAGTAACAGATTAATCGAAATTCTCATCTTTGGTAGCAAGGAATTGTCGGATCCCCTAAACTCTCAAAACTGTGAAGCGTTCCAAAAGTACATTGTGGACACAAGAAGGTTTCTACACTAAATTTGTTTGTTTGTTTGTTTATTTGTTTGTTTGTTTGTTTGTTTTTTCTTGGATCACTGTTCTGCTCTCTATTATAATGATATATGACTGTTAAAACAAAATAAACCAAATTAAATACTCCGGAAACCACCAGACTTGCCATGGTGACTGACGGACCAATGAAATTGTGCATATCGTATGGAATGGTCATGATGTTTAAAATTATGCAAATTAGGGGCTATTAAATATTTTAAAGCTCCATATATTCCATAATATTGCAGATAGACACAAAATTCCAATGTGCGTGTTTAGGTTGGTGACACCTGGTAGTATAATGGACACTGGACAGTAAATGAAAGTTGTAGAATTTTAAATTTTGCTAATTAAGGCATTCGAAAATTTAAAGCTTGAATCTCTCTAAAAGTGTTATAGATAAAGAGGTCATTCTAACTTCAATTTAGAGGCAGAAGCGCATCCAATGAACCATGAATCAAAGTTGTAGGATTTTAATTCATGCAAATTAGGTGAATGTGCAAAATTTATATCTTTTAAATAGCTTCAAAACTGTTACAGACAGAAATGCCATTCCAACTTCAATTTATGAGTTTGTGACTTAGTTGCATCCAGTGAACCATAAACCAAAGTTGTACAATTTTAATTTATGTAAATAACGTGAATACACAAAATTTAAATCTTGGTTTAAATATATTTTATTTCGAAGAAATACAATCGGGAAACAGGTCAATGCCCTTAATTAACCCCTCTTGGAACAGAAAATTAAGACGTTGCACAACCGTTAAGACAATGTTCAATAAGAGGTATAAACAACACCTGGCATAATAGATAGAGTGGTAATACCACACGATTTAAACATTTGCACCAGGACAGTACACCACAGACATTTCAAAGAGTTTGAGGGTAATATTTAAATTGAAATTTGTTCATAATTGTGTATAGTCTCAACTAGACAGACATTTGTGGTTTTACTATGCGTAGTATAATATGAATAATTATATAATGCTTAAAGGTTCTCTTGATTGACTATAGCCACATCTAAGCCATAAACCAAAGTTGTAGGATTTCAATTTATGCAAATAAGGCGAATACACAAAATCTAAATCTTGAATAACTTCAAAACTATTATACATATAGGTACCATTGCAACTTCACTTGCACGTTTGCGACATAACCGCATCCAATGAACCATAGTTGTAGGCTTTTAATTTATGGAGATTAAGCAAATACACAAAATTAAAATCGTGAATAGCTTCAAAACTATTATAGATAGTGGTGTCATTCAAACTTCAGTTCATAAGTTTGTGACATGGCCACATCGAATGAACAAAGATCCAATGTTGTAGCATTTTAATGTATGCAAATTAGACTAGTACACAAAATTTAGATTATGTTGAACAATGGCAACGTGTAACATTTCAAACTGTTCTCATTTTAAGGCACCCAGATGGATTTGCTGTGAAGCAAATTTTTTTCTAGTTATATGCATTCGGGGAGGTCTATTTATGAGATGTACATAGAGAAAGAGCATATAATATGTCTTTCCGAGGAGTCATTATGTGACTGTCTCTTGTAATGCCAAGCCTCAACCAAATATGTTTTACATGTGTTGTCAATTAGTTCACGGATGTTCTGTCCGAGATCATATGCATGCTCACCACTACTTATTTTCAAGCGAGGAGGTGGAGAAACTCTGCCATGCCTGTCCGTAATGCCCATCAAGAGAGCTGCTTTCCAAATTTCTAAATGCCACTAACCTAATATCATTCAGTGCTTGACAGAGAAATAGAAAATGTGCTAATCTTCTTTACTATCTTTACATAAAGCACACGGTCCATCTGATATACCCCATCTTTCCAGGTCTTCCCCTACGCCCACACACCCAGTGCGGGCCATAAATTTTAGTGGCCCACCGGCAAAGTTATTTAAATTAAACAAATAAATTTCACCGAAAGAGGACCGTTTAAACATTTGATAACATCTTACAGACTTTTGCAGGTCTATTTCATGGAAAAAGTCTAGTTTATACGCTACTAATGATGATTTTAAAAAGCATCTCAACCATTCGAGATTCCTTAATTCAAGGGCACGATCCATTGCAACGTTATTAAAGACATTTTTATTTCGTCACCATAGGCCAAATCTTTGGAGGTTTGTCATCATTTTTTGCAACAGAGTGTCAAAAATTTGCTTACATAACTGTGTGTCTGGCATCACAAATTCCATGCGGTGGGAGTATGATTACAGCTCCAAACATGACGTCACGTCTTTTTGTGAAGAGTAGTGATGATTTTGAAAAATATACAAATTAGGGCCATTTGAAAATTTAAATCTTGAATATCTCTAAAACTACTATAGGTACAGGTAGCCAATCGAACTTCAACTAGAAAAAATGATTTGCTGCAAAGCAAATCACTGTGTGTGTCTTCAAGCTTACTGGTATGACAACATAAAATTGGTAGTTCAGTACAACGGTGTATTATCAATAAGACAGTGTACAATGGGTACTTCAAGTACAACAGTGTATGATTGGTACGACAATGTTACGACAGTGTACAATGGGTACATCAGTGCTACAGTGTATGATCGGTGCGATAATGTTACGACGATATACAATGGGTACTTCGGTACTACAGTGTATAACAGATACAACCAGTTAGCATAATCAACTGGTTTGCAGGAACAATGTTGCAAAGCCAACAACCCCATATTAGAAGTTGGAATGAAATCTCTATCTATTATAGTTTTGAAGATATTCAAGATTGAAAATTTCGAATACTGCTAATTAGCATAATTTAAACTGCTACTACAACTTTTGTTTTAAATTCAGTAGATGTGCAATGGTCAATAACCATCTAGTAGAAGTTAGAATGAAATCTCTATCTATTATACTTTTGAAGATATTCAAGATTTAAAATTGCAAATGCCCCTAATTTGCGTAATTGTAAACATCTTTATTCCTCTGCATAAAAAGGCAAAACTCCCTGTATGGAGATACAATCATCCCAAGTTTGGAGTTTCTATGTATAACAGAATCATGAAAAGTGTCGGACAATTTCACTGATGAAGAAAGAAAGAAAGAAAGAAAGAAGGAAAGAAAGAAAGAAAGAGATAGAAAGAAAGAAAGAAAGAAAGAAAGAAAGAAAGAAAGAAAGAAAGAAAGAAAGAAAGAAAGAAAGAAAGAACAGAAAAGACTGTGTTAACACACACACTTTAATCAATACGTTTGTAACGTTGCACATTTTTGTAATTTACATGTGATCTCTGAAAGTCAAAAGTCAAAGTCATTTTGCCATTTGAAATTTTCTTTTAGCCATACTTCGTTCAATTTTCATCCAATTTTGACCACGTTGGACCAAAATTATATAGTATTGCAACACTGCATATTTTTGTAATTTACTTGTAACCTCTAAAGGTCAAAGGTCAAGGTTATTTGTACCTTTGAAATTTTCATCCAGTCATACCTTGGTCAATTTTCAACAAATTTTTATCCTTTTGGAGTCAACTTGTAGATATTGCAATAATGCATATTTTTTTGTTTTACATATGACCTCTAAAAGTAAAAGGTTATGGCTATTTGGCCCTTTGAAATTTTTATGAGCCAAAACTTGGTAAATTTTCATCTGATTTGGTTCATGCTGGGCTTAAAAAATTGTAGATTTTGTAACACTGTATATTTGTGTTTAATTTACATGTGACCTCTGAAGGTCAAAGGTCAAGGTCAATGTCATTTGAGCATTTGAAATTTTCATCTAGCCATAACTTGGTCAATTTTTATCCAATTCCAGTCAAGTCGGGCTCAAGTTGTAGGTATTACATCACTGCACCATTTTGTATTTTACATATAACTTATAGAGGTCAACGATCAAGGACATTTGGACCTTTGAAATTTTCATCCAGCCATATTTACAACTTTTGAAGGCACACAGATTTGCTTTGAAGCAAACCTTCTTTCTAGTTTTTCACTTGTAATTGTTGTTACCGGTAGTTGTAGCTACGGAAGTTGTTCCAGTAATAATAAAGGTTCTTCTGCCGCTATAAACATAATCTTTATTACAATTACTATCATCTCCGTCGTCTTCAGTGTCATTGTTACCATAAAGAAAAAATGAAAAGTTCACCCATTCGTGGGCTAAGTAATAATTCGACAGTCGATATAAAGCTCTTCAACATCCAGTTAAGTGGATTTGACGTATGCTTGTAATAAAAAGTGAAGATTATTATAACGCTATATTTTGACCTACAAGAGAGCACTATACAAGCAAGTTTCCAAAACCAACACAAAATCCGCTTTTAAGCCTACTGATTTTAATGCTGATCCAAGAATGTTTGTCCTTTGAAATTACGTAACATGAAAATTAATACGTTTCACGTATGAATGACGTTTATATTAGCCGACATTATGGGGCGGTACATTAACCCCTTTGACCCGTCCAATTCATTTTCAAGTATAAAATCACTGGTGCCAAAAGATTATGTGCATGTGATCACCCACAACGACCTATATTTTGAACTGTATTCGTTTGGTTGTATTTTTTTTCTGCAACTGCTGACTACAGAGAACGCAGTGACACGTAGAGATGTTGATACATGGGTTATCAGGAAGCCTGTGTTTCGCATTCCAAAATGCTTTAGCTACAATAATTTTCTTGAAAAAAGAAGCTACAGTGTCGTCAGAATAAACAGAATTTTCGCTGCCTTTAACAAAATACTGGTGATGCATACCACTGAAAGGTTTTGTTGGATCCTTAACAGGTAATGGTAAACGAGTTTTGGAAAATGTCACCATATAGTTTAGATTTCATAATTTAGAAGACTATCGCTTCATCTATTTTCTTCTTTATCTGAAGTTTTAATCTCAGTTAAAAATCGAAAATACCATTCAGTAATTTCAGACTTAAGACGGCAGACACAAAAATCCAACCACCGCCACCAACGCTACCACTACCATTACCAACCCATCCCTCCTATAACACAGAAAATTAGTCAGCTCACATCAATGCGTGCACCGAGTTTGTTTGAAAAACAACCAAAACAACTATATATATTGGAAATTTTCGTCGTCCTTGATGATTTGAAGGACTCCTAAAAACAGCGACTTTGATCTGAATATTCTAATATTCAATAATGGTGCGTAAATGTTATCGTTTTCTTGGTAACTTTTTTCCAACGAAAACTGCATTATGGGTCAGTTTATATTATATATGATTCAAGCAGATCATATTTAAATGCACTAAAAGTCAAGCTTATTGTGTAGCTTGTTTACAGCTTAAGATATTTTGCACTTCACAAACTTATTATCGTGGGATGTTGCTTTTAAAACCTGTATGCAATGTGTTTCCTTTAATTCCTTCTTGGTGATACAACCCAAAGAGCGAAAATATTGGGCCTATTCTTTGACTGACGTTGCAGTTACTTATGACGATTGAATAGTGCTCTTTAGGACCCTTGACAGCAGTCCTTGATGGTGTCCATTCGATTTAATTCTTCCTTCTACATTATAAAAGCTGCAGATTTATTGTGACTCAAATGAGCCAATAGTATGCAAATAACGCCATCAAGTGATGTTCTTCTGGGTCCTAAAAGGTTCTAGTCAGCAATGCTTATCTCAGGCAAAAATTGTCAGCTCGCAGTCTGCCGTAAACTATGTAGGTGGTTCTACTGAGAAGAACCTCTTTCCAAACCGCTGAAAGTATAAATTAAGCAACGAGATAGAGAGAGAGAGAGAGAGAGAGAGAGAGAGAGAGATGAAAAAGGACAAGAGACAGGTTCGACCCCTTTTTAACCAACACAGCGACCATGTTTCACCACAGATGTCGTTGACATGGCACTGGTGCGACGCATTATTTTCCATTTGGTCCACATTCTGCACCCGGTCGCCGACCACAGCTGAGGCCAATGTGATTTGATTACATAATGTGGTACTACATTTTCAGCGCAAGCCGAATGTACTTTTGCCATTGAACTTAAATGTTGTTACTCTGGCCATATTGATTTAGGATAAACGAAGCATTATAACAGACAAATATGTACACCATTAAAAATTTTTGTAGAGGTTTCGGGATTGTGCCGGTAAATCTGCAGACATAAAAGGTATATCGATTAATGGAAGTGTACTTATTTTCACGTGCATAAATTTTACGTGGGGTTTTGTATTTCAGGTATTATTTTCACTATTTTGGACATAGTTCCTATCAAAACAAAGTTTGTGCTACTTACTGGTGTTACTGTCAATTTCGATCTTGTGGAAAAATTTATTACTCCGCCAGAATTAATGGTCGAACGGTTTTACTTTGTTACTGGATGCACTGGGAAATTGAACTATGCGAATCTTTATGATTGCATTTTTGTTACTGATCTGCGGAGACCCCGGTTCAGTAGACTGCTATGTAGATCTTAGAATTTGCGCTGCAAACTTTAGCAGTTTAGCAGCAGATAAATTAAGTTGCATTAAAATCTCTTTGGCTGATAACTTTGATATAATAGCATTATCAGAAACATTCTTAACTAACTCAACTCAAGGTGATGATGATCTTCGTATTCCTATATTTCATCCAATTCTCAGACAAGACATGTGTACTGGTACCGGTGGCGGAGTAGCCGCACATGCATCACGAGCACCAGTTATTAAACGGCGTGATGATCTTCAAGTTTCCAGTTTCTGGAAATTCTCTGGGTTGAAGTGCATCTACACAATAATACGTTTTTAATTGCGGTATTGTATCGGTCCCAAAATTAGCGTGTGTCCTTCTGGGATGACTGACAGGGCAATCTCGACAGAGCAAAGAATTCGGGTGTTGATGAAATTTTATTGATGGGAGATCTAAATGCGGACCCTAGACCTAATCACAGAAGGAAACTGACTGATTTCTGTCATGCGAATTGCCTTAATATGCAATTTTCTGAGCCTACGAGGTTAACAGAAACTACTTCGCCATGTCTGGATCAAATAATAGCCAACATTCAAACATTTATTAGGAGTACAAACGTAGCTGTTCCGTAGCTAACTCCGATCAAAGTACGATAAGTGCAAATTTACTCTTCAAACACGGAAAGTGTGCAACATATAAAAGACTAACATGGGAGTATAATAAGGCGAATCACGATATGCTTAGAATTCAGCTGTCTCAGATTGACTGGGACAATTGTGTTGATACTACTGACATCGATAAAGTATGCAAAAAGTGGACGGATTCCTTCCTGGCTGCCGCAAAGGAATCTTTATGTATACCCAATAGCAGAAATTCATAGGTCCGCTTCTTCCTAATTATGTTGCTAGGCAACAGATCTATGCTTCCACCATGGTGAGGACACCTGCAGCAATATTTTTACTTAAATATCTGAAAATCACACTTTTTCTGCTATACCAAAAAACATTCTGAATATTTTAAGCAACATTTTATGGTTTGAACTACGTGAAAGACTTTTCTTAGACTTTTGCTTTCTCAGATTGCTACATTTTATCACCCAAACACATTTTGACCGGCTAAATACATGACTGTGCCCTCCTTCCTGTCAAGTTCCTTGTTGCAGCATAGGGGGCAGGAGATGACCACAATTACTTATGAATACCTCCTATAAATAAGTACCTATCAGGCCAAATAATTCTCCATGGTACAGTAATTAACCTCAGTGGTCAAAACGGAAATCGAGCATATTCATGAAAGAGAGAAAAAAATCCTTCTCTGTTCCCTTACTTCAAGCAGTTACGTAATAAGTATACCAACGACTTAAGGCAGGCTGAAAAAAAATGATTACAAAAAGCTTGAAGATTCAATCCATGACGTGCATCACATGAAAAAGAGCTAGTGTCACACAGTTAAAAGTTTTCTTAACAAAAACCAAGCCCATGACACCCTTGCATTATGTCATGATGATCAAACTTTCAACAACAAAGAAGCCAAGGCTCAAATTTGAATGACTTTTATCAATTTCAATGCACTGTGGATGGATTGAATTTTTCTCCACCAGCTGATATTCAGAACGACTTTGATACTATCGAAATTTTAACTACCAACGAAGGAGAGGTTAAAGCCGTTTTGGAAAGTCTTGATGTTTCCAAGGCGAGTGACCCGGACGTAATCAGTCCTCGATTCCTTGAGGAAGCTGGACCTGTTGTTGCGAAATCTCTTACCAAACTATTTAATATGTCCTTGTCCTGTCACAAATTCCAAACAGAATGGAAGAGAGCAAGCGTGGTTCCAGTCTTTAAAAGCGGGGACCCCAGTCTTTGTAGCAATCATAGACCTATTTCGCTATTGAGTTGCGTCAGTAAGGTGTTTGAACAAATAGTATTTAAACACGTTTATTATAGAGATATTGTTGTTTTATCTGACTGTCAGTCTGGATTCACCCCTGGGGACAGTACTGTCAACCAGCCTGTCTATTTGTATCATACTTTTTGTTAAGCTATTGATCTCCGAAAAAAGTAAGGCTTGTTTTTTGCGATATCACCAAAGCGTTTGACCGAGTTTACCATCCTGGTCTCCTTTTGTGTAAGAAGGTCGAATGCAACGAGTCGTTTTGCGGGGAGCTGTGTCTTATTGGGGTAAGGTTGAATCCCTCTGGAATTTGTATTGGATCCCCTGTTATTCTTAATTTATATAATGATATCGTTAATGTGGTAAACTGTTCTATTAAATTGTTTTCAGACGGTACAACCTTTTTCATTGAGGTTGAAGACGCCACTTTTGCGACCAATTTTCTGAATCTGGATCTGAAGGAGATAAAGAGTTGGTGGCATAGGTGGCCGGTCTCGTTTAACCCGTCAAAAACAAAAAGTATGGTTATATCTAAGAAGCGAATATACATTAATTATCCTGGGTAGTCTTTATGAACAAAACCTTACAGAGCGGACACGAACATAAGCATTTAAACTTCATTATAAGATCAGACTTGACGTGGACTAGTCACAGTTTGGTAACAAAAGGAACAAAAATTGTTAGTATCGTGAACTATTTACAATATCACTTATGTAGGAAGTCATTAGAAACTATTTATTACAGTTTTTTCCCTCCAATTCTTGAGTATGGTTCAGTTGTGTGGGACGGCTGTTCTTCACACGAGTCTCAACAGCTTGAAAATATTCAGGTTTCTGCAGTGACAGTAATAACACGGGCAACAAGGGGACTAACCACAATTTTCTTTCTGAGGAGAGAGGTTTTGAAAAGCTATCAGAGAGAAGAAAGAAAAGTAAATAGATCATATTCTTCAATATAATGCATGGTCTTGCACCTCAATATCTGAGGAATCTAGTTCCAACCATTGTGTCTGAACACAATAGGTATAACGTCAGATCAGTCCAAAATTTGTCAAATATACATATGCGAACAAAGTTGTTCGACAGTTCAAACTTTCCTTCCGTGATTAGATTGTGGAACAGCAAGTTGCCTTTGTCTGTGCGTAATGCTAAGTCTACTCATGATTTCAAAAAAAGTCTTAAAAGTATCAGTAATGTTGGTAAAGCAAACAAGCTTTTCCACATGTATATTAGTAATCCGGCGAATAGCCGTTAATAATGCTCGGCTACGAATGAAATGCAGCAACCTAAATGGAGACTTTTGTATGAAAGGGCTGGTGGACTCCCCTGAGTGTGCCTGCGGAAATGCAAACGAAGATCCTTTTAATTTTCTTTGGGAGTGTGACAAATACATATTACATAGAGAAACATTATAAACCACGGTTATTAGATTAGCGGTATTCACAATCCAGAGATTACTTTATAGCTCCATAAATTGCTCTTTTACCGAAAATGAAATAATATTTAGGCCATCCAACAGTATGTATATGACACAGGTAGACACGGGGCTATGACATGAAAGTTGGAATAACAATATATCTGTATATTCAAACACAAAGCAGCCATTATATGTAATATCCAAATCAAGATACAGTGTGAAGATTTACCCCCAACACTTTTGCTGTCTGTGGTGTCTTGTCCTGGTTCACTTCTTCAAGCTATGTGGCAGTGCCACTCTATCTGTATTGTCACATATTGTTACATCTCTTACAAGTGTATCGAGCAAGTGTATTGTCTCTCACGTTGATGCAATATCCAACTACTTCTCCTTTTTCTGCAGAAGGGATTAATACAGGGCTATGGCCTGATTCTCATTTTTTTTCAATTAAATACGTTTAAACCAAACCTATGTTAAAATACTATTTCATTGTATTTCTATTTTCACTTTTTTGTGCCATTTGCTAAAAAAGTGAAAATTAAAAAAAATAAACAGTATAAATTCTTGTGTTTCTCAGTAAATCACATTGTGTTATAAGCTAATGAAGCTCCTGTCTTTTTGGACAATTCCGAGAATACAAGGTACTCAGTCTGTTTAGCATGCAACAAGTTACGGTCGTTTGCTGTAAGGTTCAGGCGTCGCTACCTTAGCGTGGCAAAATGGAATAACCTGTCGAGAGCAAACATAGTACTTCCATAACTCAATATGAACCATTTCCCTCTCAAACTGCTCAGATTGTAGAAAAAAGTAGCATGTACAATATCTGAGATTCCCGATTGCGTTTCGCAGATGGTTTGGAAGAGAAAATGTTGGAAGCTTGAGCTACGGACCATGACGAGTACTAACTACTGCGTGGCTGTGCGAAGTGATTAATCACTTCCCACTCAAAATCTCCCAAAAGGTCTCAGATGTAAATTGGTTTAAACATATTTTATTAAGGCAATTGAAAAACAGGCATAGCCTATACAAATTCCTCTTGCAAAAGAAAATAAGGAGTAAAATACAGAGTATGGTGTGAAAGGTAATGGCACAAACCACAGGACAGTACATTAACGGACATACATCAGAATGCAAGATAAAGACACCACCAGACGTCACAGAGAGTGGTCCGAGTAATGAGTAGTTTGCATTGACTGTAAGAGATGAATGATACAAACAGTCTTTGAAATAGTCTTTTACAAAAGTAATGATGTTTGCCCGCACGTGGCCACTTAAATGGTAGGCCTACCCATATCTATATCAGATGTAAATTGTCGTTTTCTTTTATATTTGTAGGCAAATTCCTCGGTAATAGAGATTTGTATGGTGATACTTGTCAATGAGACCTATCAAGATAGCATGTCCCAGGTTAACAACTTCCCTTTGTGTGGGTTAGAGATAACCCGCGCCAAGCAATCTGCGGTCGATGCGGTCTTTTTCACATCAGGTAAGGAAAGGGTTACGTTTGCCTTGGCAGGGTCTTCGCATAAAAAGACCACTGAGAAATTCTCACCCTCAGAGATTGAGTTTGTTGAAAGACTTATAGCAGCTTAATCAGTTTGATCCCAATGACAACCCGAAAACAAAACCCCCAAAACATGAGTTAACTCAAAGGTGACTGAGCAGTGCAAAAAGTTATAATGAAGATCATACATATATTATGGACATAGTCACGGTACCGTGCCGACAGCAGAATGTTCTGAAATCACGGTACCGTGACGGCAGTTCTGTCGCTCTCCCAAGAAAAAATACTTGTGGGGTGACTGGGGAGTACATGGTCGACTTGTGGGGGAATTGCAACTAATGCGGTGATCCCCACAAATGAGTGGTGTTTAAAATGCTTCATGGTCATTTTCATCTTACTCGTGAAGTTTAAAACATAACCCCGCGCCCGAAATGGATAACCTGTCCATGCATAAAAAATACGGACAGACAGAAGAAGTGGGTGAAATGTATCCAGAAGGACCACTGCACTGGCGGGGATCACCCCACAAGTCGATCAGGTACTGCCCTATCACCGGACAAATACACCCTTGGGAGAGCCGACGGACGGACGGACGGTCTACACTGGACAGCACCAGTGCCATCTGGAGAGCACTTCATGTTACAAAGAGTCGGCTATTTTGTTTTTCAAACTTGAAGCATGCAAATGTTTCCAAGTTAAACACACACACACACACACACACACACACACACACACACACACACATTCCCATCCGTCACCCCACAAGTCGTAATTTTCATGAGTACCTATGAGGGAGTACGTCCGCCTATGGTCAAAGTACCGTTGTCCCAGATCGGATTGTTTGTGACAGCGTTACGGTTTGCCTGTTTCTGTCGTGACAATGCAACAAAACAAACCGTGCCTATAATGACTCCAGTGAAACATACTGCAGGGAAAGCTATATCTATGTTTGTAACAGGTGCCCCAAAGTCCGTGCGTGTCGGCAATGTTATGGTGCAGGAGCGCACAAAAGACATAACGGTCACATGAAAATTGTCAAACTGAACAGGTGATGGGAAAATTAATACATAATGTATGTCTTAAAAACAATTATCTGAGAGAAGCAATATGAACAGCTATGAAGTAGAGTTCACCTCTTCATTACTATTACTTTTTTTAGTATACCATTTTGAGTACGAATAAAGATATATATATATATATATATATATATATATAACAACTCAATGTGATGCTATATTTGCTAAACTTCCTGCTTCCAATTTGCCTCCTTAGCAGACTATCTCTGATCCCTGCCAGGGGCCAATAGTCTATCGCCCTCCAGAAAGTCTGCTTAGCAGGCAAGCTTCCAATACACATTACACGTAACGTGCACTCCACTTGCACCCCGCCCCACCCTTCCCCTGGCCCCGCTGTTGGACTCCAAACTGCTCGAGCAGCGAAGGCCCAAACCGCAAAACCAACATGGATACCGTTCTAATTTTGGCGCATCACTGTGCCTGTGTGCTAACATAGGCTTATCATTTTTGCAAGAGTTCTTTGTTATGTCTGTGTGCTAACACCCGACAACTGTTTTTCCAAGAATTAAAGTGTGTGTGTGTCAGCACACACTTTTCTGTTTTTCCAGGAATTCTTTATTTCTTTCTTTCTTCTTTCTTTCTTTCTTGCTTTCTTTCTTTCTTTCTTTCTTTCTTTCTTTCTTTCTTTCTTTCTTTACAGGCAAATTTGTCCGACATTTCATTTGAAAAGTATAACACGTAGAAACTCCAAACTTGGCACAATTATACTTCTATTGATAAAGTCTGGCCTTTTTATAATGAGAGGTCATGCTTTTCAAAATTATGCAAATGAGGGCTAATTAAAGTTTTAAATCTTCAATATGTTATATACCATACAGTGCATTCCAACTTGAGCTCTGGGGGGCCGTCTCATTAGTTGTGACCACAGGGCTGGTGGGCCAAACAGCCTATCACTGACCTCTTTGCCCTGCCACTCAACCCGGCTGCCATAATTAGTGGTGTTTGTCAACAGGTCCACATGGGTGCTGCTGTAGACATTTATATGGGTTTTATTTTCACTTTTGTAGCGTCAAATAATTCGATTTTTTACAAAATAATCCGGCTAAAGGGACACCATTTTACTGTGGAGCTGGCCCTACTATGTGTCTGCCACCCCACCAAACACACATGACCAGTGAAAGTGAATGATTGGTATCAAATGGCCAGCTTATTCCAAAGTCCTGGCAAGTGCAACCACATCAAAATAAACCCTACCCTTTCCGCCTTAAGTTTATGTGTATTTTATTACCCCAATAGATTTCACTCATAATCCACAGCTTTTATCAACATCGTAAGACCTGTGGGACATTTTTACAGGGGTGATTTAGACAAAGCAAGTAGCCAAGAAGAGGCAACTGGAAACTGTGTGACGCCTTTCGACCTGTCTAGGTCTCATCAGGCACTGGCAGAGATTTCAAAATGTTCCATATATATAGTAAGGGGTAACAAATGCGTTGCTAAATTTTTACAGGGGTGTCACATCTCAAGTAAACTGCAAACAAGCAATTATCCTGGTATATATTTTACAAGATGTGACATCAAAATGATCCTTTGAAAATGCGGCATCCCTTGACTCATGCAGGACAGAAGTCTTCATTTACTGTCAGTAAAACTTGTACCAAAGGGATATATTGAGTATTCTTATCTTTTAAATTAAGGGGTTCCAATGCAAATTTGAAAGAATTAGCAAAGAGCATATCCTTTGGGTTCATCACTGAATGAGTTAATTTTGTCATATAAACATTGGCTGCATTGATTGAATGGCTATGTCTGTTTGGTAATTTAATTGTAAGTTAATGTCTTCTTTCTGGACACCAGTCAGTTCAGTGGCTCTTAAAGAAAACATTTTGGGCCATATTATTCATATACAATTACACAGTCCAGGAAATGCTCAAGATCCCTGCTCATGCATTCTATCATTAAGGTGTGTGTGTGTCAACACACGCTTTTCTTTCTTTCTTTCTTTCTTTCTTTCTTTCTTTCTTTCTTTCTTTCTTTCTTTCTTTC
Organism: Hermodice carunculata; assembly: GCA_964020975.1. NCBI lineage: Eukaryota > Metazoa > Annelida > Polychaeta > Eunicida > Amphinomidae > Hermodice > Hermodice carunculata. Next base: position 76,778,254 of record OZ026624.1, read on the forward strand.
TTTCTTTCTTTCTTTCTTTCTTTCTTTCTTTCTTTCTTTCTTTCTTTCTTTCTTTCTTTCTTTCTTTCTTTCTTTCTTTCTTTCTTTCTTTCTTTCTTTCTTTCTTTCTTTCTTTCTTTCTTTCTTTCTTTCTTTCTTTCTTTCTTTCTTTCTTTCTTTCTTTCTTTCTTTCTTTCTTTCCTCCCTCCCTCCCTCCCTCCCTCCCTCTCTCTCTCTCTCTCTTTCTCTCTTTCTTTTTTTCTTTCTTTCTTTCTTTCTTTCTTTCTTTCTTTCTTTCTTTCTTTCTTTCTTTCTGAATTTGAAAATTTCAATCTTGAATATCATCAACAGTATAATAGAGATGTCATTCCAACTTCTACTAGGGGGTTGTTGACCATTGGCACCTAATCACCTAATGAATTAAAAATAAAAGTTGTGGCAATTTAAATTATGTAAAAAAGCACCATTAGAAATTGTAAATCTTGAATAACTTCAAAGCTATAATAGATAGAGATGCCATTCCAACTTCTACTCCTGTTGAATGGAATAGTTGTACATTGCCATACCTATATGCTTTGAAGACACACACACTGATTTGCTATGCAGCGAATCATCTTTCCTAGTTGTTCTTGCTTTTTTGCAGCCAATTTTGTCCGAAATTTTTCTTGGACACCATATCACCGAGAAATACTAAATTTTACATATTCTTGATATAGCAGTCAAAGTAAGCACCACCTGGTTTGGAATACTCCACATGTTGCAAATTAGGGTCATTTGAAAGTTTAAATGTTTAAAATATTGAACCATAACAAAACGTTGCAGAATTTAAATCGATGCAAATTGGAGCACTTGAAAATTTTAAATGTTTAATATCTTCCAACTGTTCAAGGTAGAGGTACCGCTCCAACTTTAATTTTTTGCAAAATAGGTGCATCCAATGGACCACAAACAATCGTTGTAGAATTTTAATTTATGCAAATTGGCGGCAGCGGGAAAGGTTCAAATTTGAGTATTTTTGAAACTGTTAAAGATAGAAGTATCATTCCACTTTCATCCATAGGTTAATGTTATGGGTGCATCCAATGAACCGGAAACAAAGTTGCAGAATTTTTACTTCCGCAAATTAGGGACACTTGAATAGTTTAAATGGTGGGTATTTTCAAAAGTGTTAAAGGTAGAGGAGCCATTCAAAGTTTAATTCATAGGTTTGTGCTATAGGTGCATCCAATGGACCACAAATGAGAGTTGCAGAAGTTTAGTTTATGCTAATTACGCACAAGAACAATCTGAATGAGGTAGAGGTATCCGTCATTCCTTCACTTCTTATGTTTGTGCCTTAGATTTAGTCGTACTCGTATTTTGAATGCATACTCGGAACGTACTTTGTATTAATTCAATGAGCAACGTACACTCACTTTTTTTTTCAAGTGGAGTTATGTGCATGAAGTCAGCATCTTAAAGACCACGGGTGTCATTCTCACATTCTAATATGTTTTGCTGCAGGTGCACCCTATAGACACAAAAGTCAAGATTGTAGGATTTTAATTTATGGACGCTTTGAAAGCACAGAGATAGATTGGCTTTTGAAGCAAATCTTCTTTTTCCATTTTTTACCCGTTTGCGTGTTGAACGCTTGTAAAAAATCAAATTGAGCTATCAGAATACAGTAAACCGCAAGCTTAAATATCCTTAAAAACTATAATCCGACAGCGCCATGTAACTTCAGGTTCCAAACTGCAGATTCAAATTTCTTTTATGATGAGTGAATTTATTATTGATATATTTCGTAAAATTTTATTTTCCTGGGCTACGAAATCCTCGAAAAAGAACAACTGACTGCAACATTTTGAAAATGGAGACATGTGAAATATTGAACGTTCATTCTTGGGATCTATCCAATGAATATACCAGTGATTTAATGTCAAAACACAATGACTGGCTTTTAAAACTTCCATAAAAAAATAAACATATTTAAAATGACTTAATATCTGACTCCTGTTCTGCTGGTACCCTACAATATGGAGCCCTTGAGCATCTGGAGTTCCTCTGCAGCCCGGAGGTAGAGAAATAAATCAATCTTCGAGCTTAAACTTCATAAGAAATTCGTATAGCTTAAATGCCTTGGTCATATTCTAAGTATGCTACGTTCATGCCTGTGTGCATCATTTCAGAATGTCAGTATCTCTGCTGTTTGGATGTAACCTAACATATACAGGGGTCCTATCTAAACTTAGGGTTGTTCTGTGGCAAGGGACACATAAACAATCCAACATAAATTCGCACATTATGAATACAAAAAAATGAAAGTACAATCTATTAAGTTGATTTTATAGGCAAGCAAAATTGATAAACAAGGAAAGCTCATACCATTTTGTTACTTCTTGAAACTTGTTCCATTTCTAGCTGTCCACCGTTGTGCAATGATGTGGTTCGATGTCCGCTTATGATCCCATGGTGAAACAAACACATAATCTGTAATGGTTCACCACGAAAGTGCACTTTGTCCTCCGGTCAAAATAAATAACTCGCGCGTCGCATTTTCTTGGAAGGTAAAGGTATGTCCTGGACTGTTTATCTTTGGTGGCTCTGGTATCCCAGATATTACCATGACACAAAGTAATATGTTTTGGCTTCAGAGCCAGCTGACGTCACAGTGAGCCAGAATACAAATTGTGATTTCTCTCAGTTGGTTATAGGTGAAGCCATTTGAATCACACATTTATCACCTAGAATTAAAACTGTGAGGCGAATACTAGCGACCATACAAGCCTAAAGTGGTTTACTTCATTTTTAACAAAGCGGACACAACATGTGAAGTTTGAAAACTCAATGTCTACCAAATCAGAAGTTCGCACTGGGGTCCCTCAAGGTACTATACTAGGACCGACCCTCTTCATTCTGTTCGTCATTGACATGCATCTACACACCACCCATTCAAAAATCTTCATGTACGCAGATGATACTACCCTATACACCTCCGCCAAATCTCTAGATAAGCTTGAACGCAAACTTTACCAGGACGCTCAAAGTATCGGCGCATGGTGTACTGCAAATAAGATGGTTATAAATACTGAGAAGACCCATGCCATGATCATTTCCACAGCCCAAAAATCCAGGCATCTACAGCGAAACAACCTAAACATCAATATCAATGGCGCCGACATAAAAACAGTCAAGGAGGACAAAGCCCTTGGGGTTGTCATTAATAACCACCTTGACTGGTCATGTCAGGTGAACAAAGTGTACAAGACTGTCAGCCGAATTCTTGGTCTCCTATGGCGTATCAAACATTATCTCCCAATGGAGGCAAGGATACTTTTCGTCCAAGCCTATGTACACCCTCACCTGACGTACTGTTGCAGTGTCTGGGGTTCCAGACCTCAGATAAACCGTCTTGAAAAACTCCAGAAGAGGGCAATCCGCCTAATATTTGACCTCAATCCCAGAGACTCTACCCTGGACTATTATAAACGATTGACCTGGCTACCGTTGAAATAGTACAGAAACACATGATCCACATTCATTAATTCCAAACCCAACAATGACAGCAAAGAGATTCCAGACTTGCCAAAGCATCAACATTTCTCTTCCAATACCAATGTAAAGAAACAAATTTCACTCCTGACATGAGACAGGCAGTCACCCATGAAAGGCAACTGGTGGCTTTAAACCGGTCCTCTCAACCTTAGAAATATTCATCATTAACTGCAGACACTAGTTCTTTTCCAAAATGTATAGGCCTAACCACCCAAAACACAAATTTCATTACTTCTGCCAAACATAAAAAGAGACCTGTTAGGCCTATCACCTTTTAGTTCTCCCGACTTGTCAGTCAGCTAATTTTACAGCAAAAGAGTAAAGTAGGCCTACATCGTTTTTGTGATATTTATGAACCTGGAACATTATAAACATACTCTACCTCCACTCTAAAGACATAATTGACCTCAGGACAGTTATCCTAGTATACAAATGCTTAAATGGTTTAACACCGAGTTACCTATCAAATTTATTTCATCCTCTTTCCAATACAACATCCAGAACTACAAGATCATCATCAAAAAGGAATTTGACTGTACCCCGACCCAGGATAGAAAAATTCAAAAATAGTTTCTTATACCGAGGCCCTTACCTGTGGAACAAATTGAACTATGAAACTCAAACAGCCAATACACTACAAATATTCAAAAGAAAATACCGAAGCCAGATTTAAGTCAATGACGGACACCTTAATAATCATTTGTATACTTCCGCCTTTTTAACTGTTTTTATCTACACGTGTATATGAATCTTACATGACTTTTATGTATTATGTCTGTATTTTATGTATATATTTATTGAGGGCCACTGGGGAGATAAGCTTGGCTTACAGTGTCACCCTCGTAAAATAAAGTTTCTATCTATCTATCTATCTATCTATCTATCTATCTATCTATCTATCTATCTATCTATCTATCTATCTATCTATCTATCTATCTATCTATTATCTATCTATCTATCTATCTATCTATCTATTTAATAGGAATACAAAGTAAGATTTATTGATATGACTGTTGAGCAATCCACACACACACACAAAAATGAATTGATAACTGGAAATCACGTCATCAAGCTACCACTCCAGAGGGAACACCTATCTTCACTTTGATCATTGTAGATATCAGAGCCAAGAAGAACATATTCCACCCCAATAACCATACAACACCACAAATGATGCAGGACGTATTAACCCCCACCCCCACCCCCACCCCCGAAAAAGCCAGAGTGTATGTAACATTAGCCAATGGCGTACTCCCTGCACTCAAGACTTAATGTATATTAAATATCTTCGTAACCTTTTCCTAGTGGCAGCCTACATCCTGAAATATGCATTCTCACGATATCTCCCTGCATGGAAGACATGAGAAAAATTTGCTTATTGAATAACTGCCCTTTGAAAGTTAACTTCAACAAAAACGAGGTTGCCTGAAGAATTTTGTCCAAACACATGACTATAACGTTTGATCTTATTAGAAACCGGACGTCAAATGATATCCTTACCAATATTTTGTTATATCTGGGTACAGAAAATGTACTCAAACTCCGGGGTTTGGCAAACTTTCCTTTGTTCAGGGTGAACACAAGCACCTCTTGTTCACTCCTTTTGGGCTGGGCCAAAGATAATCAAGCCTGCAAGTGCAGATATTTATCATTTGACACTGCAAGTGAAAGATTTAATGTTGGCATTAATTATAAAACTTGTTTATTGGAATGAAACGACACAGGTATTCCATCAGGAAATTAAACATAATTGATATTTGGCACTAAACATAGGCCTATTCATTTAAACACACATGAGAAAAACCGTTCGATTCACAGCATTCCTGGGGCTGTTGGAATGGTGAGCGTTTGTTGGCGCTGACATGGCATCTGTTTGGGGCTTGGTAGCTGTAGTGGCCCCAAAAACAGCATTACAGACGGAAAGACACACAGACAGAAAGTGAGTTGGGTTGTTCGACAAGGTCGCAACTGAAGTTCCCTCTTCCAGAAGCCAGATAGGCAGCATTGTGATAAACGTTATAATGATCTTTGTCTACTGTTATGTTATTTAGTATAATTGGTCCTGTGGCACAAAATTAACCAGGGCTAACAGATGGATCACCATTTGATGTTCCTGGCTGGCCTCGGCAGTTTTTATTGAAGTGCCTGTTTCTTTGTTGTATCTTTGTAAACGTATTTATTGTTACTGGATTGCCTAATAGCACGGAAGAGTACTCATCTGAAGTTCTCGTAAATGAACCTGGATCTGACAAGGTTAAACTGGTATTTGGTTTGGTCTCATCACTATCATTGAAAACTGTTATCCACTTCTCTTTTCATGGAACCCTTATATATTTGGTAACAATTTGAACAATCAGACATTTTCTGCACATATTACAATGCAGTAAGTGTTCCAAGTGTAGTGAAACTGATGTTGTTTTTTATAATTGTCTGATGAATATAGTTTGTTATTGTGAAAGTCATGTCAGGTTGGCTCAAAGTGTTTAATGTACTCTTTCTCTGTCTCTCTCTTGTATAAAATATTAGCATCTAAATCAACTGACTGACAAGTTGAACTACATCTGATTATAAATGAAAAAAATTAAAACTGTTACAGGAAAACAGTTATACTTACAGTTACCTTTAGGAATTTCAAATGATCTCTCTCTCTCTCTCTCTCTCTCTCTCTCTCTCTCTCTCTCTCTCTCTCTCTCTCTCTCTCTCTCTCTCTTCATAAAACCGAATTCTTTCTCTGATAAATGTAGTAGAATTTTACAATAATTAGGACTGTTTTACAATTTGACCTTTTGAACTTTATAGAACCACGAGTTAGATGTACATTATGCTTGGCTGACTTACAGATGACTTACAATGGCATACTACATTTTTGGAATTCTAAATTATTACCCTAATAATTGACTTATTAGATGATTTGTGGGATTATATGCTTTCTTGAACATTTAAATGTCCTTTCAAAAATACTTCTGGAAACCAACTTGAAATGTGACTGCTATCCTTACAAATTTTGACTATTGTAATGCATTTTTGACTACGTTTTAATGATTTGAGGCCTAATGTCACTTGCTTCTGGCTGATGTTTAACATTTGAACCAATGTACTTACTATGTTTGGAAATTCAAACACTTTTCTTTTTGAAATACTCTTAGTTTATCTCCTTTAAAACAACATTATGTCTTTAACTACATGCCTAAAGCACATCGTATTATATAATCATGTTGTTTAGATTCTTATTGATGGTCATTTTAGGCCTAGAGGGTTTTTCTGATGGATTGATGTTGGTGTTGGTGTCGCTTTGTGGACTTATATGGATGATGATCATTGTTGAGATGGTGGTTGCAAGTAGTACCTTTTTAAATACTGAATTTTATTGACATTTTCAACAAGTTAAGAACCTCCACTTACAAATTCTCTGATGTGCTGCAAATTTTGGTCCCTTTTCATAAATTGTATGGTCCTGTATATGCATGAATGATGCAAATGTTCATGCCAATTTACTGAAATAGGCCTATAATTTCAAACAAAACTTTTTGCATTCTGTCATGTGAAAACTAGATAAAGTTTTTTTCCCCCTATGGACCTTTGCACTTACGTTTTGGTCTCTTTTGGGTAAATACGAACTATAAATTTATATTTTTCAGCTATACATACCAAGGAACATTGCCTTTGGTCGGAATTGACTTGGATTTGTTTTGTTAGGACTACGGTTTGGATATGGTAATGACACTGTCTAATTTGGATATACTCCTCTGGTCTCTTGATGCATGTGGGCAGATGCTCCCATAAAGAGATTATATTGGAGGTACATAACTTTTACCATAACGGATCAAACATATAGAGGACATAGGCAGCCTCCTTTAAAGGGCCTCAGGAGAAACTTGACTCTGGGTGCCGGTCATGTTAATCCTGTTGATGATCAGGCACCACCAAACAGCAATGCCTTGCAACCTTGTAGTGTAGTTTTAGAAAGAATTCAATCACCACAGTCCAATAATGCTAACCATCTTATAAGACCACGCTTGAGACCTTGCACAATCAATCTGAATGACTGCCTTATCAATAACAGCCATCTACACAAAATATTACGTGTTCAGAATTGTGGTAGTTTGAGGTGTAAAACATGTCCCATTCTGGACACTCAAACTAAATTTAGATCTTCACTGACTCACAGCGAATACAACACATTCTCTCCTGATGTAGTGACTCCTTTAGGTTGTAAATCGAGAAATATCGTCTATTTACTTTCATGTCAAGAGTGTGGATTTCAGTATATTGGTGAGACTGGTATATCGTTGCATCAAAGGATCAACGGTCACCGTACTACTGTTCGTAAGAAAGAAGGTATCCGTGGTAGACATTTTGCAAAAGAAGGCCACAAGTTTCGCATTAAAATTATTGAACGCTTGGTTCCGGTTCAGGGTGAAACAATCACAGATTTCACAGCAAGGAGAGAAGAAAGAGAACTTTTTTGGCAGAAAGAACTTGGTACCATTTGGCCTTTAGGCCTAAATGATAGAATTAAAGGTGTTGGAAATGTATCAAAGAAATACTCAAAAATAGGTAATTCCTCCCAATTGATTGATACACATACCCGCCCCAATAGAAGCCATGGACACCGTAAACATCACAATAAATCATTTCATTATGTTACTGTCGACCTTATTAAGGATACTTATGGCAGAACTGATGGCCTTCATCTTTTACGCTCTCTACTCTATTCTATACCTCTTAATCTTCTCTCTAAATTACAGTCTGATATTTCAGCTTTATTCATTAGAAAGGAGATTATAAAACCTATTTTTCTCATTGTGACTGATATATCTAATCATCGACTTTTTAAGCCAGTTTCCACTATTAATGATAGTAAGAAACGAACTTTCATTAAAATGCTATACAAAGACAGAGGAATTGACTTGATTAATCTTTCTAATATTCTTCACAACAAAAAGGTTCAATCACTTATCCCACCCTATTTGGACACAAGTGTTCCCACTATATCTTATAAATACACAAAAACAATCTCTTCTTCTATTTTTAATCACGTGAAGACAGTGTCAGAATTTGAGGTTGATAGGTTTTGTCGTAATGAATATCCCTGTGAATGTGGTCAGTCCCCATTTTTATCAACTCATCATGGTCATGTCATTACAGGCAATCTTTCCATTATTTCCAATGAAGCACTCGGAGATTTAATTTCAAAAGGTCCTAAATTTAGAGAGCAGAACAAAATATCATGGAAAAGGGATAAACAAATAGTAATGGAAGCTATAGAGAATTATGCTAAAACATGGGCTAAAAAAGAAAATTGTGATGTTTCAGTTTTATCTGAGTGGATTAACGAGATTGGTAGTATAGTGGATAGAAAAATTGATAAACTGAAGAAAAAAACTGAACAACCACCTGATCCTGTCCTTCATAAACCTGATGTTAAAGCATGTCTACATGATTTACATGAAAAGTATGTTTTTGCTCCAGCTGACAAGGCTGCCAATAATGTTATTATCATTTGTAAACGGTTCTATCTTGATGTAATTGTCAAAGAATTAGGGCTACTCAACTCTACAGTTAACTCTACTACCTATGAAAAGGTTAACTTTTCTGTTGAACATTTAGTGGATGGTCACTTTAAATATTTAGAAAAGTACAACTTAACTTTCAGTGATAAATTCCGTAACTTACCAAGGATTTTTGCAATTCCAAAATTACATAAAAACCCATATAAATTCCGTTTTATTGCTGGATCTAGGTTCTGTTCTACTAAAGAATTGTCAGTTCTACTTGCTAAAGGATTAGAAAAGGTAAAGGAATTTTGGTTTAATTACTGTAAAAGAATTGAATCAACGTCAGGAGTTAATAGGTTTTGGATATTAAAGAATTCTGTAAGTTTACTTGATGCTTTACAAACAGATAATGTTTCACCTTACAGACACATATCATCTTGGGATTTTTCTACTCTCTATACTACAATACCTCATGCAGATTTGAAACGTAGCATTCAAACATAAGTTTTTAAAGTTTTTGAGAAAAATAAATTTCAGAAAGTTATAATTGGTCATAAACATGCTTTCTTTGGTGATTCTGCTAAGAATGGTCAACATGCATTTGACAATGATGAGTTTATAAAACTGTTTGAATATTTGATAGATAATATTTACATTCGTTTTGGTGATAGTGTCTTTAGACAGGTCATAGGAATTCCCATGGGTACAAATTGCGCGCCACTTTTGGCTAATCCTTATTTATTTTATCACGAATATAATTTTCTAATGAAAATGGCAAAAGATAAAAATTACCATGCTAGATCATTTAATTTAACTTTCAGATATATAGATGATTTATCAAGTGTCAACAACAAACATTTAAAAGATTACATAACATCAATTTATCCTAGTGACCTGGAACTAAAAGAAACCACTGAATCGAACATAACATGCTCATTTTTAGATCTACTCCTATTCAATGATGGTGGTATATTAAAATCAAAAGTGTATGATAAAAGAGATGATTTCAATTTTGATATAGTAAATTATCCATATATAAGTAGTAATATTCCTATCAATCCTGCTTATGGTGTCTATGTCTCAAGACTAACTGCTTTCGCAAGAAACTGTACTGATTTTAAAGATTTTGCTGATGGACATTAATCACTTTTTGGAAGACTTATTAAACAGGGGTTTTCCAAAATAAGATTAAAAAAGGTTTTTCTTAACTTTAAAGATAAATATCAATATGTTCTACAGAAATATCATGTTGATTTATATGAACATATTAATAGGGTATTTTCTGAGTGTCAGTAAAACACATAGGAATATGTTTATGTATTTTAATGTTGTAGCTGAGATTGTTTTACCATGAGCTTGATCAAGCTTTCAATACTGGAACATAAAATTTATTATAATTACAACAAATATAAAATGAAATAAGGACCATTTAAGTTCTCAGGCAATCATGTTGAACAATACAGGCCTTCTATTTTCTCATCCTTTTGAATATAGTGACAAAATGTAAGGAAAACTTACTCAGCTGATGTGAGTAATATTTTTGTAACGAATTTTAAGCCTATTGTGCTGTTTTTTCTAGTGAGAATGGAACATGGAAGAACTTAACCATGTTTCATAATAAATATAATATTAGCATCAAGTTAAGTTATCCTGTGTTCACGTGGAAACTTTTTTTGGTGTTTAAATTCAAATTTTGTCATGTTACGCAATTCTAATGTAAATATAGTAGTCTGACTTAAAATTCTTAATTGTCCTGTCATTGTTTGGATGATGTCTGTGAACTATGGTCAAGTAATTACCTTTTATAACTGTACATTAACATTAAGGGCTAAATTTGTTTTAGGCTTACTTTAAATGAATGTGAGTGTTTTCCAGAGTGGGAGGATTGGGATCCCGTAAAACTGGTTTAACCCACTGCCAATACGTTGGTAACCTGTTCCAAGTCAGGTAGAAGATACTCTCATTCGTTTAAATATCATTACTGTTGGTCATGGATTCTTCTGACGACGAACACTAGCATGTCTTACTATTTCGTAAATGATCCTGGATCTGACAAGGTTAAACTGGTATTTGGTTTGGTCTCATCACTATCATTGAAAACTGTTATCCACTTCTCTTTTCATGGAACCCTTATATATTTGGTAACAATTTGAACAATCAGGCATTTTCTGCACATATTACAGTGCAGTAAGTGTTCCAAGTGTAGTGAAACTGATGTTGTTTTTTATAATTGTCTGATGAATATAGTTTGTTATTGTGAAAGTCATGTCAGGTTGGCTCTTCTCTGTCTCTCTCTTGTATAAATAATTATCATCTAAATCAACTGACTGACAAGTTGAACTACATCTGATTATAAATGAAAAAAATTAAAACTGTTACAGGAAAACAGTTATACTTACAGTTACCTTTAGGAATTTCAAATGATCTCTCTCTCTCTCTCTCTCTCTCTCTTCTCTCTCTCTCTCTCTCTCTCTCTCTCTCTCTCTCTCTTCATAAAACCGAATTCTTTCTCTGATAAATGTAGTAGAATTTTACAATAATTAGGACTGTTTTACAATTTGACCTTTTGAACTTTATAGAACCACGAGTTAGATGTACATTATGCTTGGCTGACTTACAGATGACTTACAATGGCATACTACATTTTTGGAATTCTAAATTATTACCCTAATAATTGACTTATTAGATGATTTGTGGGATTATATGCTTTCTTGAACATTTAAATGTCCTTTCAAAAATACTTCTGGAAACCAACTTGAAATGTGACTGCTATCCTTACAAATTTTGACTATTGTAATGCATTTTTGACTACGTTTTAATGATTTGAGGCCTAATGTCACTTGCTTCTGGCTGATGTTTAACATTTGAACCAATGTACTTACTATGTTTGGAAATTCAAACACTTTTCTTTTTGAAATACTCTTAGTTTATCTCCTTTAAAACAACATTATGTCTTTAACTACATGCCTAAAGCACATCGAATTATATAATCATGTTGTTTAGATTCTTATTGATGGTCATTTTAGGCCTAGAGGGCTTTTCTGATGGATTGATGTTGGTGTTGGTGTCGCTTTGTGGACTTATATGGATGATAATCATTGTTGAGATGGTGGTTGCAAGTAGTACCTTTTTAAATACTGAATTTTATTGACATTTTCAACAAGTTAAGAACCTCCACTTACAAATTCTCTGATGTGCTGCAAATTTTGGTCCCTTTTCATAAATTGTATGGTCCTGTATATGCATGAATGATGCAAATGTTCATGCCAATTTACTGAAATAGGCCTATAATTTCAAACAAAACTTTTTGCATTCTGTCATGTGAAAACTAGATAAAGTTTTTTTCCCCCTATGGACCTTTGCACTTACGTTTTGGTCTCTTTTGGGTAAATACGAACTATAAATTTATATTTTTCAGCTATACATACCAAGGAACATTGCCTTTGGTCGGAATTGACTTGGATTTGTTTTGTTAGGACTACGGTTTGGATATGGTGATGACACTGTCGAATTCAGTACATAAAAAGACACACGAACTATGTACACATCACACAGGACAATATAGACGAAGCCATAAGACAGGATTTTGAGCGAACAAGCTTATATGCAACTGTTGGTTGGATCGGGTCAAAAAATAAAATAAAAAAAAAACATGTATCTCCATCACCGGAAGTAACACCCAATGATTTAAAAATATAAAGTATCTGGATTTCTTTATGAAAAGTAGTACCACATAAAAAATTATTATGTTTTCATTGTCAGCCAAATCTGTTTCCCTTTTGTAAAGTATTCAATCACCAAATCATTAGCCCAGTTCATGAGCAGTGAGGGGTTAACACCCGGTGCTAATGTACAAACCACAGTGTGGAGAAGTTTTTTTCCTAGGAGCGGCGTGGGGACAAAATAGGAAGTAATGTTGGTAGTCTTCACGGAGGTTAACTCATATACAGGCAGGTGAAGGAACGCCGTTTATTTTGTGCAGATGGTGTATCCATCCCAGACCACGCTGGAATATTATAAACAGAATGAAAGAGAAGTATAAAGATTCCAGCGCCTGTCTGTGCAATTTATATTGGAGGCTTTTTAGAATACCTACTAATTTCCTTGACTTTACAGCAATCGAATGTATGTGTGATGCCCAAGAGAGGTCGGTAGAAAGATGATGCTAAGGTGTTTATGATGTTCAACATTTTCAATATTTGTTTCTTGAAACATTAAGTCAGGGTGATCAACAGGTCTCTTTTTACGAGTAAAAAGTAATGATTTGGTCTTTGCTGGGTTGAAACTGACCAGCCAATCAGGCATAGAGGAAAGATCATCAGTTAAAGTGTTTGCCCCTTCGGTTGGATTATGTACTTGAATATATAGTGTTGTATCGTCTGCAAAAAGACTAATTTCTGACTTAACTATATCCACAATGCCATTTACATAGATCGAAAACATGAGTGGGCTTAGTACTGAGCCTTGTGAGACGCCTGCTTCGATACTGCCCCAAGTAGACGCCTGACCTTGGATAACTACGCGCTGACACCTCTCATGAAGATAATTTTTTACCCTATTTTAATAAATTGCCATGAACCCCTGCTTTCTTCATCTTTTAAACCAAACCCGGATGATGTACTTATCAAAAGCTTTTGTCATGTCACAAAAGACTGCACGAACTTCTTTTTTCATAACAACAGCTTTGGTAAACTCGTTATATAGAAAAACAAATTGATTAACAGTGCCGACACCAGGAATAAAACCAGATTGTTTTTCAGAGAGGGCGCATTTGTCCCGGAAAAAATTGAACATATGCTTGAAGACTGCTCGTTCAAAAACTTTACCTACACAGCTTAGGAGCGAAATGGGTTTGTAATTTTTTGCAATGTTCTGGTAATCCATTTTTCAAGATCGGTGACACGTTGGCTTTTTTTCCATTCTGATGGAAATCTCGAATCACTAAGAAAGAAGTTCAACAATTTAGTAAGGGAGGGAGTGATGCTAGATTCAGCCTCTTTTAATAATAAAGGACTAATGCCGTCTGGTCCACAGGCTTAATAACTTTCAGAAATTTCAAAATGTCATAAACTGTTTGCTCTTCTAACTCTACTTGTTCTAAAATATTTGCTGATGAGGAATATCATGCCCACCCAGTGTAAAGGTCGAGGGATCGACACGACATTGTTCAAGAAAAAAGTCATTAAAAATGTTTGCTTTCGTTGTATTATCGGAAGGGACTGCATTATCTGAAACAATTGCAGAAATTGCTGATTTAGATTCTCCAGAAATAAGGTATTTCACTATTTTCCACCAATTTTTGCTTTTGAATTTACCCTCATTAACAACTTTACATTGCTTTTTATGACACTCCTCCTCGGCTGTTCGCAAGTCACTTATATAAGCATTACGCAAGTCACAAAAATATCTCCATATGTGATAATTTTCATTTGATACCTTTGCTTTTTTATGTATTGTTCCACCTTCCTCTTTTGAATGCGCAATTTGGACCTGTGCCAGTGTACATCATTTGCACGTATGGTCGCATTCCTGTTTGGTGTACAATTTGTGCAACAGACAAGAAGGACTTGGTCCACATGTCGCAGGCCGTGTCAATACAATCACTATCGAAGGAGGCATCCCAGTCAGCCTCATTTGTTTTTGCCGGAAAATATCAAAATCAACTCTAGAGTGGTCCCATATGTGTCGGTCGAAACAGTTAACTTTTTGCACCCTGAAAAAAAACTTGGTGCAACAGTGCAGTGGTCGCTGTGTCACTCAGGTGGCAGAACGGTTGTTGACTTCATATATTGAGGCATGCTACTAATTATTTGATGCAAACAACTTGTCGTGTGTTGGGTTATTCTCGTTGGTTCTGTTACGTGAAGTTTTGAATTATTGTGAAGAACAAAATTACTAAGTTTTTTTACCATAATATGTTGTAGGTAAGTATTATTTCATAGGCGTATAGTTGACTGGAGAAAAGAATCACCAAATCGTTTGCTCGAAAATTTAAGTTGACGTTAAGTCGAAACAATTTCTTAACATGCGTGTGGTAGTTGATATCACAGGTTATGTCATTAACTTGTTAAGTGGGCCCAGGATCGAGCCTTGAGGGACTCCATCCTCTACCAGTTACAAAGAAGAGGTTTAGCAACACAGTGTGACCCGTTGGTCGCGATTTGAGAGGTAACTATTTATCCATCTTACAAGGAAGTCTGAGATCCCTAGTTGGCTATAAGTTTATTTATGGGTCCCTCATGCCAAACGCGATCAAGAGCTTTGGATATGTCCAAAAAGATCATTCTGGCGTCCTTTTTTTAGCTCGAAACTATTATAGATATCATAAACAATGCGAACCAGTTGGCAGACGGTGGAGTCGTTGGTTGTGCAGCCGTAATTTTTACCAGTTAATCGATTGTTTAGTGTTAAATACTCATACAGGGCATTGAACACTTATCTTTCAAGAACTTTGGAAACATTGTATAAAAGTGATATTGCACGATAGTTATCTTTCTTTCGTCTGTCAGCATTTTTAAAAACCTTTTCCATGAACCAGGAAAGCATGAAGAACCGAGCGAGATATTAAGTAATTTAGTCAGAGGCAGATAAATACTACTAGCTGCGCTTTTCAGTAAGAAACTTCCGATGCCATCAGGACAGAGCTGGTTTTCAATGACTGTAATACTTTTTTGACATCTAGTGTGTTTACAAGAAATTTATTTAGGCGGGCATCGGTTCGAAAAGTTAAATCAGGTAACATTTGCGCGTTATCGGGCGGTAACTTACACTGATTAGAAAAATATGTGTTAAAGATTTCGTACATGTGTCTTTGTTTCCGAAGATCATATTACTGTTTTCTGTAAGAGGAGGGACGTTTTGATGCACCTTAGAACCAAGAACAGATTTAATATCTACCACTTTTTCGGGTTAATGTCTTTCGAGTCTAAGTCTGAATGTGCTTTTGAAAAACGTGCTTTTGATCGAGCAGATTTTTTTATGGCATTTACAGCTCATTGCGCTTGCATTTGTAATGCTGAAAGAAGACGATTGCAATTCATTGTGTCCAGATAAGTAAGGGTCTGCATGTTTGCAATGCATTTGAATCTTTTCCATGCCCGATTGCGATGTCTCGACAGCCTTTTGATTTTAAAGGTGATCCAGGGTTTGTCATTGGGTCTTATTATCACATCGAGGCATGGAATAAATTGTTTGCAAGTGCCAATAAATATATTTGACCAATAAGAAGTAATATCATCAATATCGTCGAGAGAGGAGAAACCAGTGTCCCGTGATGCTTCGAGTAAAGCAGTATGTATATTGTCAAATTTACCCCGTTTGAAGTCCCATATGTTATGTTTATATGGCTTGTCAGATGTATGCAAAAAATGATAAAGTACAAAATATAACAGCATGGTCTGACGTGGAAATAGGTGGTAGTGTACCAGAATTTTGAACATAACCAGGCGAGTAGGTGATCATAAGGCCCAGAAGACTTTCGGTACAATCATGAACTCGGGTGGGTTCAGAAATTAATTGATATAGGCTGTTTTGTGATACAAGATTAAATAAAAGTTGGCTTAGCTCGCTGTCACAGTGGTCAGAGTTCCAGCTTTGGCAGCGATCGTTTAAGTCACAGGTTACCAGTTGAGACAGAAGATTTTTGGTCGATCTCAGCAGGCTTCCATCGATTTTCTTCAAAATATCTCAACAAACGATAATTATCTTGTTATATATTATTGGAAAGGTCTTTGTAAGGGGGATTCAGTGCTGGTATTTGTACTGCCATAGACTCAAAATTGTAAGATTTATATAGACGTTTCCATTTTTGTCTATTCTAATTTCTGACAAAAACGCCATAAACTACTGCAGTCCAATCCATGCCCTGTTCCAATGCACTGACGATATTTTTTTAATTATTGTATGGGAACAGGAAATTGTTCTCTTGGCCCTCTTGCTCCAACGAAATGCCTGGAGGCTGGAGTAAATTCGGTCGAATTCCCTATGCTCCCAGTCTTTTGGCCGCCTGACCATGTTGATCCACTCTTTCCTTTCTTGTTTGTTACCCTTGTGGAGAAAACTATGAGAAGTAACCCCTTCCATCTACGGGTTCTTTTCCATTTTTTGTAAATTTCCTTGTGTGAGCATAACAACCTTGCACCTTGCAATTGTATACAAGCATTTTAAAGTTGATACCTTGCCAATAACTGCAGAAAAAGGTACGTTTTACTGTGTTTGCTCTGGACCCATTCGCTTTGCAATGCTGCGTTACAGCCGCTCCAGCAAGTGTTCTAATTCCCGCAAAGTACCGCGGAATCCTGGTGGTAGAAGCATATACTATGAATTCGTAAGTCTGGTATTCATCAAGTTTGCCTGAGCTTTTCAGACTTCGAGCATTAGCATGACAAATCTTGATGTGTTTGTCACAGTTTCCGTTTGCAGGACCAGGGTTTGATTAAATATCCGTGCTCTGGCTAACTTAACAATTTCAAGGTTAGGATCAAATGGCGCAATTCGACAAATATTTCCAGTGACCATAAAAGTGACACTGAAAAAGAAAAAGGCAACAAATGGACCACGTGATCGTGATTTATTGGAGCTTGTTGGATGAAAGAGACTGCATTGTGTGAGATAATTTACCCATTATAAGTTTGGCAACATTTGCAACATTCAAACATCATGATTTTAACTCTACAATACTTACATGACAAATCTGTCGCCTAAAATAAAAGTGGCAAAATAGTTTACACTTATACGTCCCTTTAACACGGAAAATGGAAGACACTCAAGTTTTGCGACCACCATAAAGTTTGATAAATTCCCTTAAAATCTGTCGAGCCTTATTCTGGAATACTTGTTTTCTTATTTTCACTCAAATTTGCCATGTATGAAATGTAATGTACACAGGTATATTTAGCTGGTTTATTTCACACTAACAGGAAAATAACACCCATGCAATTCCTCAGATCTAAGGGAGCAATCATGCCTTTGTTTAGTACGAAAAGAAACTTTGTGCACTCAAGTGGCTAATTCAGTATGAAAAGGTTTATTAGCGAGGGACACGTCATTCGTGGAAAATAATGACGTCAAGACCGGCACACCAAGGCTCATTATTTTATACGAATGACGCTGTTCCGTGGTGATTAACCGACTTAGAATCCGTTGTTTACATTAACGAAATATTGCAGTGGCTATTCATTCAAAGTCACAGTTTCATTTAATAAAAATGTTCGCTGCAACTCGTCATTAGCGGAAAATCGTGATGAGCTACAACAATACAGTGACGTCACCGATGCATTTTAAATGCTGCTCAACCGCCAAGGGAGGACATGGCTCTGAGCAAGTGACTTCCATTTTATATGGTTTGTCTTGTGATGATTAACAAAGACTAAATGTACGTGCTTGTTGGTGACCAGAGCTAAAGAATGCCTCTCAGTCGTAGCAAAAGGCTGACTCACATTGTTTAGGTTCGTGTGAAAAGCCTTGTATTAATACGCGTTCAGGAAAAAGATTTTCGGTCCGTGCGTCTGCTTAACGTCCCTATGTCTCAGCTCATTTGAGCGCATTCTCGAGAAAACATTGTGCCAATTGCTACTTTTAATTAAACAAAAGTTTTCATATTAAAAAATGCACACAGACAGTTCCACACAGATCCGTAAGCTATGACTGTGTGCTTTCTGCACCTTTGAAATCAGCGGTAATAAAAAATACACCTGCGCAGAAAAAATCCACTGAATGTATAAGCTAAAGGCCTACCCACATTGTTTAGGATCGTCCGAAAAGCCTTGTACTTAAATACGCTTTTGGGAAAAAGATTTTCGTCACTTTCGTCTGCTTAACGACCCCATGTCCCAGCTCAGTTTAGCAATTAATCGCGAAAACATTGGGCCAGTTATTACTTTTAATCGAAAAAAAGTTTCCTGATTCACATTTCACACAACATGTTCTGGAGAGACCCCGAAAACTGGGACAGTGTGGTTTCTGGACCGTTGAAAGCAGCGGGGACCATATCCACAACGGCCGGCATGCACAAGTTATTATGAAATAGCCTAAATTTGTCATCATTTGTTAGTGACAACCAGACAGTGTACTCCGAAACAATAAGGCAAAAATGCCATGGAATTATTCCAACAATTGACTCGGAAATATGGACAATAAAGAAAAAGGAACGGAAAGGAACTTTGCCTATTATAACATCTAAAACGACGCTATCAACACCTGACTTGATATGGCCGAATGGTTATAGCGCTGGATACTTTCACGCTCTGTTAGTACATTTCTGCGAGTTCGACTACCTCCTTTCTTTCCTTCTTTCTTTCATTCTTTTTGTGTCTCTTCTTTCAACCTTTCTTTTCTGTATGTCTGTTTCCTTTGATGCGTTAAACCGGTGACATACAAGCTATGCGGCCATGATTATAGAAAAAAACGAAATTGACATATTTGACGGTTCTATCTCCCTCTATTTGTCTGTCTGTTTGTCTACCGTCCACCTATCTATCTATCTATCTATCTATCTATCTATCTATCTATCTATCTATCTATCTATCTATCTATCTATCTATCTATCTATCTATCTATTGGACCTTATTGAAAAAGTTGCTTGAGCGTGGTGTTCCAACATATATTGTCAGACTCCTGATGACATGGTTTCAAACTCATACTTTCTGTGTTAGTTGCGGAGCAGACAGATCATATTATTTTAATGTGTCTAACGGCGTGCGCCAGGGTGGGATCATATCCCCTCGCCTTTTTAACGTATATGTAAATGAATTAAATTATGTACTGGCCAGCAGCGGAGTTGGATGCAATATTGGTGGCACTTTTGTCAATAATCTTAGCTATGCAGACGATATGGTTATCCTGAGTCCATCAGTAAAGAAAGGGTTTGAGAGTACTCTTGGAGAAATGTGAAACTTTTGCTGCCTCTCATGATATTATTTATAATGCCAAGAAGACTGAATGCATGCTTTTCTACTCTGGTACCCACATGAATATTCGGCCTACTGTAAAACTGTGTGGCGACAATTTGAAGGTTGTTGAACGATTTACATACATGTGCTTGTCTCCTCGCTTTTGGATGACCAAGATATTGAGCGTCAGTATAGATCTCTATGTTGCAAAGCAAACATGATAAAACGTAAATTTTATGTATGCTCCAATGAGGTTAAAACACTTCTCTTCAAATCATACTGCACCTCTCTATATACATCACAGCTGTGGGTCCAGCATACTATCAAGTCTCTCTGTAAATTTACTGTCTTATACAACAACGCCTTTCGTTAGCTTATGGGACTCTCCAAGTGCTGCTCTGCAAGCGGCATGTTTGTCTCAAATCGCGTGCTGTCTTTTGGGGAGCTAAGAAGGAAGCTAGTGTATGGTTTTAAGCGTAAACTTTTTAAAAATGACAACTTCATTATCAAGCAACTACTGTACTCAGATGTCTTATTGGACTCTACGATTCACAGACGCTGGCGTCAACTCCTATACTAGGTGTACTGACTTGTGATATAATTTTCCAACCTCATCTACATATGCGCTTTTAAACCTACTCTGATGATACGTGTATATTTTACATGAACATATCTATGTATGTTATGTATTTTATGTACTGTCTACTATGGACTTTGTTTTAGTCTGAAATAAAACTTACTTACTTACTTACTTACTTACTTACTTACTTACTTACTATCTATCTGTCTGTCTGTCTGTCTGTAAGTCTGTATAGCTATCTATCTATGCATTAATTATCTGCGTTTCTCTCTCTCTCTCTCTCTCTCTCTCTCTCTCTCCATCATATGCCTGTCTGTCTGTGCACTCCATCAACCTTTTTTATGCAGAAACATAAAATATCATGCATTTCTGGGCCATTTAAATATGATGATAATAATTAGAAGTTAAAAAGATCATATTTACGAGTTTACTTGCTTTTTATACAAATGGATTTTTTTATCTGAAAATATACACTATGCTAATAATCTCGTTTACCCGAGAGAAAGAGAGAGAGAGAGAGAGAGAGAGAAACACAGATAATCAATACATAGATAGATAGACAGACAGACTTACAGACAGACAGCCAGACAGTCAGATAGATAGATAGATAGATAGATAGATAGATAGAGAGAGAGAGAGAGAGATAGATAGATAGATAGATAGATAGATAGATAGATAGATAGATAGATAGATAGATAGATAGATAGATAGATAGATAGATAGATAGATAGATAGATAGATAGATAGATAGATAGATAGATAGATAAGTCAAATATGTCAATTTCATTTTTCTTTAATCATGGCCGCATAGCTTGTATGCCAGCGGTTAAACGCACCAAAGGAAACAGACAGATAGAAAA
>OZ026624.1:76804596-77015295 GCA_964020975.1 Hermodice carunculata
TTTTTCGGGGTTGCTTTTGAGGGGTTTGTTTTTGTGGGTCTTTTTCATTGGTCGGTATTTTTTGGGGGGGGGGCGGCGTGACTGTGTTTGTGTCGGTCAGTGTTTTACTTACTTATCCACAAGATGACTTAGCTTTTCCAGTGTGGTGAGCCCAAATGCAAGCCTCGGCTCACGTGTTGCATCATAAGGTGACGCAATTAAAAGTGTCATGGTTCCATACTTCACGCTGTCCAGCAGGCCGATATATTTTTGTAACTGCCACTGCCATGACCTTACGACACACTGTCCGTGTGATCTTGGTGTAGCGATCTTGAAGTTGCCTGTATCCGTGGATAACATGTCCTCTAATTTTGTCAGAAAGTCTCAATACCGAGTACCACTGGAAGAAATTATGAAAGCTGTTCAAACTTTATACAGAGGGGATTGGAATATGCTTACCTATCAATTCTGATATAAACTGACATTGAGATCCACAAGAAATTCTCAACTTGATACCGATGTATCTCTCACGTGAATTTTCACATTCTGTTCAAAGAAAGATTACTTAAACTATAAATGTCTGGAGGCTAAAACCTTTTAATCAATATTTATACATTGATTGATGATGGGAATGAATGTAGCTTGATAACTTAACACTATGCATTTAATGGAACAACATCGAAGCACGGGGCTATTTACAACTTTGTAATGTTCTGTGGTATTGCATATGGAGCATAAAGAAACTGGATTGTCTTATTTGTTTTTGTATTTTATTCCTTTGTTTGTTTGTTTGTTTGTTTGTTTGTTTGTTGGGGGTGTCAAGACTACGATGATGATATGTCACTATTGCACCTGTATGTATGATAACATTTAATTTAGTTTTTAGAATCGTGTGGCATCATAAATATTAATATCTCAAATAATGCTACCCAACCCTAGAGTCTATTACATTATTTCAGGATCGCTATGCAAAGTCCCAAACGGCCCCTGCCATTGACCCTAGTCAAGACTGGAACCTTCTATCTGGCTCTGAGGCGGGCGGATACACAATGCTTAAATTCAACAGGTCGCTAACTAACTGTGATAGCAATGACTTGGACATCACTGTAAGTTTATATATATGCCCTCTGTTGAATATGCGGATAAGAGTATGAATTTGAGAAAGCGAGACAAGGACAGAGATAGAGATACACAATGGAGTCCAAAAAATCAATCTGTATATTGCAAAAAATTTGAAAGTCTTGCATTTAGTGATCACACTCAGCATATCACTGAAACTGCTTTGTTGCTCCAAGAAGCCTCCTCGATGGAGGTTTCTCTGCAACTGTAACAACACAATATCCTTCAGGCAATTTGAGTTTTTGCTGAAGTACTCTAATGTTGACAAAGTTTTTTTTTTTGGATACTCTCAGAACACAATACCTTACAGTCAAATTGAGTTTTCAATGAAGTACTCTAATTTCGACAAGGGATTTTGCAATGCCCTTTTTGACGCTCACCAGAAATTATCTCAACTGACATTCAGTCAATCTGGAGATGGCGTAAATGCTGATCTCCCTGTGTTGGTAATGCTTTAAGGTTGAAATGGGTCAATTAATTGCATGTAATAACTATATATCTGGAGAATCATGGTACTTGACCTATTTGTTCATTCATTTTGGTTCATGAATACGGCAACTAATACAATACAGCATGTTACAAATAAAAGTAAATAGATTTTTTGACAAATAATGTGGCATGAAAGCTGCATACTAAAATCTTGCCGTGCTAAATCCATGGAGGCATTCACAATTCATATAGACTGGGTCATAACGTGAGTAATTTCTGTATCTTGTTATCATGAAATGACACAATTCATCGATTTAACTATTTTTTTACATTTCCTGTTTAATTGACAGAAGTGTAAAAGGTTTTGCATCCATTAAACTGGTAAATGATAATGTAAAATTCAATTTTAGAGTGGTACCATGCGACTGATATATTCGTACAAAGATACAGACCCCACAAGCGAGCAGTCCCTGGTGTACCATGGCGCCACCCAGCGGGGAACTAAGAGCATTTGGTTGCTGGGAGATCAAGCCAAACAAACTGTCCCATTGCCCAGCAATGCACAGTATTTTGACCTGCTTAACCCAAATGTAAGTTTCATTGTTTTAAGTTACTTAAAATCTCTCACGATGAGACAACAACTCTACTGTTTATTACATACATCGCGTGCTTTGATTAAACATATCACAGAGTTGAGTTGGAAAGCTTTAAAAATTCTTTAAAACTTCTGTAGTTTGTCAAATTGATAAACAGCTACGATAAAAAAAAAATTCGTAAGGTATCCTGCACTTGCCAAACTTGTCGAAAATCATTCAGAATTGTAAATAAGGGTAAAATAACAGACTATTTCTGTCTTCTGTGTGTTCAGTTGTTTACGTTGTGGACCCAAATGGGTACATAAAAGCAATGATTAAGACTATATATTGTTTCTTGTCATACCAGAATGCAACAACCAAATTTGACCAAATATGGTACAAGGGTACATTATGGCAAGTATTTGCCTGCGAAGCGGCCTAATGCTACACAACTGTAACATACATAAACAAGAAACAATAACATTAGAGTCTGCTTCGCAGGCAAGACAAGGATAAGCTTGATCCAATTCTGTCATCACTGTGACCTACGCGAGGGCTTTAGGAGGCAAACCACTCACGTCGTATATTGACACTGTCCAGGTTTAGGAACTTCATATATATATATATATATATATATATATATATATATATATATATATATATATATATATATATATATATATAAGTGCACTGAATTTTTTATCATAGATATATTTAATCATTGATTCTTTTATCTCCCAAACAAATTCTGTCCAACCAAGAGCCAGACACCTCTGCAACATGTTTCAAACGTTATAATCTAATAAGTCCGTAGTCCTGGAATTAGGCGTATTATGCTGCGGTTCTTTAAACATAGCAATGGGTATATTTAGCCGTTGCTCCACATGTAACAAAGATTTAAAGGATCAACTTTTCTGTCCAAATCAATGATTGTCTGAGGATCAGACTGGTCGCCGGGCGTCATTGGCTCGGCTCTCCCGCAACTTGTTCTCAATTTCCTCTGAAAGCTTTGCTTGCATAACTGACTGTCGGACCATTTCTGTGTCCAGTCAAACTATTCAGGGCCCTAGATCTGCTAAGCAGGCAACTGAGAGCTACATGTCGAGGGGAGGGGACCGGAGTATGTGTTGTAGCATGACCAAGCAACATTTCAACCGTAATAAGTCACTTGTCTTTTAAAGTTGTGTGACTCCTAAAATAGTGTGTGTTTTTATGCTGCAGGTCAGTGTTCCCAACACCGACACAACATATTGGTGTAAGGGATTCAAAATACCCAACCTGGGAGGAAAACGCCACGTGATTATGGTAAACAACAGTCACTCTCCTCATGATGACAAATTTCACTCAACTATTCAAGCAATAAAAATTGTGTGATGTCTTTTTTTTATAATATACAGAAATTCCCAATTACTGTGAAAACTTTTCTAATGATATGATAAATTACAATTCTTTAACCTTGAACACTTCTTTTTGACAAAGGATAATACAAACTAGAGTGTCGATGGGCAGTTCTGCCCAAGCCGTATATTCAGCACATGTGCACAATGTAAACCTTCGTAAAAGGTTAAAAATGTTTCAGCACACAGAAACAGATAGAAAGGAAGAGAGGGGACGAACGGGAGAAGAAAAGTGGGAAGGTGAATGAGAAAAAATGATTAAGGAGGGAGAGAGGGGCAGAGAGAAAGAGATGAATGGCAGAGGTGGAGGGGGGAAGGGCGCGAGGGAAAAATGACTTGTTACCGTTCCTGTTCCAGATTGAGCCTATCGTACAGGCAGGACATGAGGCTCTCGTCCACCACATCCTGATCTACGGATGCTACCACCAAGTGAACGATTCTGTCGCAGACCATCAAGGCCACATATGTTACACACGTAACATGCCTGGGGACCTCTACAAGTGCACCAACACCCTATTTGCATGGGCCATAGGGGGCGGAGTAAGTCTGTAAAACTTTGTATTCCTTAGAGCACTCACTTTAATGTTGTAGCCCACCTATCAAAACGCGTATCAACACGAGACCAAATGAAGTGACAAAACATGTCAGCAAAGACACGTACAGGTTGTTAAAAAAAATTTCGTTATACCCCCCCCCCTTCCCAACACACATACACACACTAATAACAGTGATTTGCTCAGGAAGCTTATCCCATGTCGTTTGCGCACAAGCGGAAAAAGACTGGAAAATTTTGAGCGTAAGATTTCCGAGGCCTTCCTAAAAGACATCAGACTCCGTATAAATGTACATATTCTGCAACACATTAGAAATACAACTTTCTGTATAAATGCCTGTCTTGTGAGAATTTGAGTACAATAAATATTACAACTCAAGAGCTGCACGGTCTTTTCCACACTAAAACCTTCAGACTGCAGGCAATGCACCGATTCTTGCTCCAGGGCATGCGGGCACTAAAATATCTTTGTGGAAAATGTACATTTGTCAGAGACAAAGACTGCAAACATAAGATTTTTATTGTTAAGGCAGTGTTGCTCCAACGGTTTTGCGTCTTCAGGCACAAAACAATTGCGGTCTCCAGATAAGGTTTCTGCATGAGTCTCCTCATAATAAAATTTACACCGAGGCCGAATTACCGTATCAAACTTTGCACTTTTGTATTATCCGCCTCTCGATAAGTTCATCTGAAATGTCTGCAAAATGACCGATGATGTCAGCTTGTGCATTTCGCTTTATGTCCCACTTCAGATTTCACGATGGTAATTCAACCTCTGAAAACAATAACAAACTGAGATACCACCATGCATTCTTTATACGGATTACAAACATACATGTATTAGGCACCAAAATGTGTGTAACAATATTTTTTTTACATCAAATAAACACCAGAAAATATGGGCATGGATGGGAATATTTTTAGCAAATTGCCATGGCAACCATCTCTGCGTAGTACCACCTGCAATAGCATTGCGCAGACACGGTGTCGACTCCAGCTGAGCCACTGTGTATACTGGCGCCACTGTACACAGCTTGATTATATTCATTTGAGCTCAATGTAGAGATTGCTTTCCACAGTCAAGCCAAAATCTGCCTTCCTGGTATCAATTTTTTGGAAAATACAGTCCCTGGCATTCCTAGGTATCATATTTGATTTGCACGATCCATTACCTCAGCACATGCATAATTACCCCCCTGGAACCTTAAACAAGGTGTGCCACGCAGCAGTAAATACAACCCCAGGAATATGATTGGCTGAAAATTGTTGGTAACGCAAAGTCTGGAGTTGGTCCACGTACCTGGTGACTTCAAAGGCAGTGGATCAACGTTTTGAGAGCATGAAAGACGACGATGCTTTGACCAAAATGAGACATAGGAATGATTAAGTCACATGACAATTAAAGTCATTTGCTTAACCAAATTACTTGCGAGAAGGTTTGTGTTGAAAATCTGGAAATATAACCTATGCCGACTTTGGTTGAACTTGTGCATGAAAAAAACTAAATATCTTTAGAAACAGAGATGCTCATTTTTTATGTATATATTTCGACGTGCGACCGAAGTGCCTCATAGTATCTCTGAAAAAATATTTTCTTTATATTGATATTAACAAATCTACAGACGAATTTGACTGCAATATTTTGGAAGCTATTTCGTATAATATTCTTGGAACATTCAACAAAAAATGTTGTTTGCACAGATAAAGTTGGAAATAACTATGGCGATTCTTTATAGTATATGGACATCCTGCGTACAGAAAACATGACATCCCATGTGGTAGAATAAGGTAGATCTAGCAGAACTTTGATTCCCAAAGCGTACTAAATGAATTATCAAGTTTAAAAGCATACCAAATGAACTTGTCTATCAGCAGTCCCTGTGGCAATGATTAATGTTAACTCTCTACAGGCGTGCTGGCACCTGAAAAAAAAAGTTTCTCAGTGGAGAATTTGAGCATAGAATCATAGTAATAATTCAGATCAGTATGACATCTTTGTAGTGATTAACATTTTTGCACTGGTGTTTTTTTTTTCGTTTTTTTTTTCTTTTTTTTTTTTTTTTGTGACAGAAATTTTACTTCCCAAGTCATGCGGGTTTTCCATTAGGAACATCTGAAGATCCTACATTTTTACGAATGGAAACACACTATGACAACCCACAACTCCGAAATGGTATGAAAAAATCTGAGTGTGAATGAATAAATGAATGAAAGTTCATTTTCAACGATCCATGTTAAAACTAAATAATTTTCTTTGAATGCCTGGTTTGTTTTTTGTTTTGCAAAACACAATTTGAAATGTGTTCACAAAGTTTTGGTTGTACTAATCCATCTGGTATAGTTTTCAAAATGTAATGTTGTGGAAAAAGTAGAATTGAATTTATCTCATCATTATTTTGCACATTTAAAAAGACACATGACTTAAATACAGCATACACAGATAGGCGTAATTGTCATAAAAGTTATGTTCAATTAAAATCTTTCTTACGAAAAACAATCAAGACCAAGACTGTTGAAGCGCGGTTTCCCCATGTAAATTGTCAAAATTCTCATAGCCTCATTCCCTGATGATTCCCTGTGTAATAAACAGTAGTGCGTTGGTGTTTGGGGGGGTGTTTTTTCTTTTTGTTTTTGGTTTGTTTGTTTGTTTGTTTGATTGATTTTTTGTTTGTTTGTTTGTTTGTTTTTCAGACTACGTTGATGCCTCCGGCCTGCGCATATGGTACACCCCGACGCTCCGGACATACGACTCAGGCATTTTAGTGACAGGAGTGAATGTCGGTCCGGACCATATTATCCCGCCCAAGTCTAACCAATTTATCAGCAAGGGCTTCTGTTCCAGCACATGCATGACCCAGGTCAGTTTCCGGGAGGGATTTAGTCTTTGATGTATCAGGGGTTCGACAACACAAAACAAAAAGTCACTTTGACGTATGAATTTGTCACCAGGGACCCTATAGGTCAGGTCTCAAATCAGCAAGATTTTGAATTGGTGAGACTTGTAGATGAAACCTATCAAAACTAAATCACACCTGGGAAACGATCAATGAAATACTCAACCATTCCTTACGATTGGACGTCTTGCGATCGGAGATGTCTGAAACTTCTGTCTCTACAAACATTTACACGTCATGTCTTGTAACTGTGCCAATCAAGCTAAAATGCAAGGGAAGTTGTGAACGAAAAAAATTGTCCTGTTTGGACTTCACTGTGTCGGATCCATCGTTGCCCGCCTCTTTATAAAAGGTCAATTTGCATTTGCTTAATTTAAAGAAAAATTAACAGAGCTGTACATAATTTGTGTGCATTGGTGTATCCTTATTTGTTTTCTGTAGAAGGGGTTTACATTGGTATTTATCATATTCTTCTTTCCCAGTGACCGGTCCAAAATATGCAAAGAATGCAGGCTGTACTCATGTATGCAAGTAATGTGCTTTTCTGAATTCACATTATGTCATAGTTGTGACCAGTCGGAGTCCCACTCAGTGTTAAACCAGTCGGAGTCCCACTCAGTGTTAAACCAGTTTGAGTCCCAGTCAGTGTTAAACCAGTTCGAATCCCACTCAGTGGCAAACTAGTTTTTTGTGGTTAAGTGATTTCGAAACCTTTCTCCATTAAGTCAACAGTCTTATTGGTACCACTCAACCTTCATGCAGCAAGAAATCAGTTTACCTACTGACATCCTTTTCTGGTAGATCTCGTCCACAATTATCCTGGAAAAATGCTAATTCTTAATACAAATTTATTGAACCTAAAAGACAGGTAGATGTGTTCAGCGAGTAAGTATCAGGACATGTTTCGAAGTTTGAACTATCTGGACATGTTTTTTCTTACAGAAACGCCTTGTCTCAGCATAATATTTAACCAAGACGACCCACACAAAATTTTATATGTATATATATATATATATATATATATATATATATATATATATATATATATATATATATATATATATATATATATATATACATACATATATATACATATATATACATATGTAAATATATATATATAATGTAAAAATAGTACCGAAGTAAAAGGTAAAATTCTGTACACATATCCTTGCTAGTAAATGTAAGACCTACAAAATGTAAAACTAATGTATGCTTTATTTATATTCACAAAGAATTTGTTTACGTGCATACACACACACACACACAAACACACACACACACACACACACATGGATATCACAGCACACGTAGTGGCAGTGGTGGAATACAAGATTTTAAGGGACGTGACGGGCCCTTGTGCTCTGTTGTTGGAAAAGCCATAATGAATGAAATCCCTTGAAGCTTACCTATTTTCTTAAATATGTGTGTTCCAGGCGTTTGGCCAGTCCTTGTCGTCTGGTATCAATGTGTTCGCTACGGCACTGCACACTCACCTTGCCGGTACAGGGGTAAAGGTCAGTGTGATCAGAAATGGCAAGGAGTTGCCGGCTCTGGACGAGGACCTCTCATACGATTTCAATTTCCAAGAGGCCAGACATCTGACAAGTGAAGTCAATGTATTACCGGTAAAGATTTTTTTTCGCAACGCCATTTTTCCTTCAATCTTGTGTTTTTCATTTAAAAAAGAAGAAAAATATGACGACGGAGCGAAATAGTAATAACCTTATATCCTTAGGTCTCTAGGACCTTTTTTCCTATGAGGCACCGACGCAGCTGCAATTATGCCACACGAAATTACTCCAAGAGAACGAATGTGTGCCACACAATTCGACGAACATGATTCCAGACATGATAAAGCTGCAAAGAGCCGTTTTTGGCATTCTTTCGCCTCATAACAGGCCTCTATGATGAAATCTGATCTCCGAAATGAAGGCAAGAACTAATGTTCTGTGGTATATAATCATTTGGTACTAGGAATTATTGAACTTTGATGAATTAATAATTCACAAGCTACGGTAGACAACGTTTTTTAATTTCACTTTACAAAGGCATGTTAGTATCATCTGACCAAGTAAATTTCTGGTGATGGTTTTTTCAACTCTTTAACAACACTGTGACTGATTTCTGCCCCGACATCCAGGTATAAATTGCCACGAGTCACATGTAATTCACCCACTGTAATATATTTTATTGTATTTAATTACGTTGAATTTTTCAGACTGACGACCTAATTGTCGACTGCTATTACAAGACGGCTGCAAAAGCTCAATATACCAAGGTAGAACGAGATACAATGTCTTGAAATTTGCGTTATTTTTAGTATCTAAAATCGTTTGAAACTCTTTAGCTGAGATATTTTGAAATTATCACAGGAAACAAGATGCAATTGTAAGTACTTTGTATGGTAGTGATATTGTCTTGTAAAAAAAAATGCAGCATTAAACCTTGTCTTTCACAAATAATTATCAGAGATGCATTATTCTTAAAATATATATTTGTAAAAGTTTTTATTAGTTTAATCAAACTTTCTAATTTCACACTAATGATATTTTATCGAGTGCCACGCAGAATTCATTATTATACATAATAGTTTTTGAATATTTATAATCGTAGGTTAAAATATATTTCTGCAGATAGCCGTGTCGAAAGTAAGAAGGAAATGTAATTTTAATATTTTCCCCCCACAGGGTGGCATAAAAACCACTGACGAGATGTGTCTGGCGTTTTTAATGTACTATCCGCGTGTAAACTTGACTGACTGCCAGAGTTCCCCCAGTTTGGCACAGTCTTTGACGATAGGCGGAAAACTCAACTACCAGTAAGAACCTCTTTTGAAATGGAACCAACCTTCACACCTTTGTAATTCAGAAGCTGCGTCCCAAGGTCCGAACAGGTGGATTCAAAAACACCCAGGGAGTAAAACTGTTGTTGTTGCAAGGCGTTCTTGATTGAACATGCTCTGTTTGTTACAACCTAAACCGCTGAAACTTGTAAGGAATATGGATATATATATATATATATATATATATATATATATATATATATATATATATATATATATATATATATATATATATATATATACAGTAGCGACTGAAAGTAATGTAACCCCTGCTCGCGAGCAACCCGCGAGCAATTTAGCAATTTGCGAGCACGGCCAGCAAATTGCCCCCGAGCAACCCGCGGGTTAATTACAGATTCAGTCCGTGGGTTAATGCGGGTGCGCGAGAGGGCGGGTGCGGGTGCGGGCATGGGTTGCCCCCGAGCACCAATGCATGTCCGTTTGGCCCGCGAGCCCAGCTGTGCCAAGATGAAGTTGACAACATCTATATACCTGCATGATATTATACAGTTTGTACGTACATGTACATGTACAGTCATATTATTCTCCCATTTGGGAGATATAATGAGTATGATGAGGATCGTAACTCGCTTTTCATTTCATTGAAGCCAACATTTGCTTCTCTCTTAAACTCAGAAAAGTACGAGCAGCAGATGTGTCTCATTCACACACACACACACACACACACACACACATACAAACACACATGTGTATATATATATATATATACATTACTGTTATGTAATCCGAGTATAAACCTCCGAATTTTCCAACTGATTACATTATTTAGTGCTATTTAATGTGTTGACACGTCCTATTTTATAAATGACACACAGTATTAACACTTTATACATTTATTTTACAAGACTATATATATCTATACAGGAGCAGTCTTGTCCACAGTCAATGAAAGGCATAAAAAAGTAAAATTGCAAAATCTTGACGGAGCATGTGCTGTGCCTTTTTCTTTTTTTTTTTTTTTTTTTTTGTCAGTTGTAATAGCCCGGGGCCTATACACAATAAACTTATCGTATCGTGTCACACACACACACACACACACACACACACACACACACACACACACACACACACTTGTAGCGTGTCATTAGTGGGGATACATCGTTTTTCACCTCATAAGTCATAACCAGGGACATCATCAAGTGGGGACACACACTTCCAGTTCATTACTGTCCAACCAAAGACACAAACCAATGTTCTTTTCCGCACAATAGGGGCAATCCTCATTATCTAAGTGGGGCCATTTTAACATGATGATTAAATAACAGATACGTGTGACTTCTTTCATATGCAGAATAGTACAGAAGTCGGGACGTCCTCGGTTGAAAAATGGCCGCAGTTAGTGTGGAAAGAACAGAAATGTGTCCCCAATTGTAGGGTGTTATAAACCCACACTGTCACACACACACGCACACACACACTCACGCACACATACATGTATATCCCCAGGAGGTATATTTTAGTTTTAGTTTAAACGTATTTTTTTTATACTGGATTGCCCAGTAGTAAAAAAACATTGTCTAATCTAGAGGTTCTCCAGACACTGAGACGTACAATAATATGTACAAGACTCACAGGACAATACAAATCATGATAGTATCACTATGAGATGACCGTGCATGATACAAATTTGACTGCAAATATTAAAGACTTAGAATTGTGATACAACAATTGAACAATATGTGTACACAGATGCATGCAAACAAGCTTACGCACATGTTTACACACCCATATGCAATTTGACCATAGGTGGTGACTGAAAGGGAGATACTGGCCCGACCATAATCTCCCACTCCCGGCGTTCCACGGCATGTCCCGCCGGGGGTCAGGCGACACATGAAGCACGAATGCATGCCACTGGGTACGGCCGAAGCACTATGGCGGCATGCACACACTGCCACCGTGAAGCCACCATTGCAC
This sequence comes from Hermodice carunculata, assembly GCA_964020975.1. Taxonomy (NCBI): domain Eukaryota; kingdom Metazoa; phylum Annelida; class Polychaeta; order Eunicida; family Amphinomidae; genus Hermodice; species Hermodice carunculata. The sequence goes on from OZ026624.1 coordinate 76,816,326, forward strand.
CCAGCAGCTCGGGTGTACCTTCCCTGCCTGGCAAATGTCAACCACTGTGGTCCTATGGGAGCCCAAGGCATTTCTCCAACATTAAAATACAAATAGAGATATACAAATATTCTGACCTGTTTCTCAGAGAAAATCGATTTGGGTGTGACATTTACTTCCCCGGGAGTTACATGCAGGCCTAGCATATGTGTAGAAATAATAATTATGTGGCAAACGAAAAAAGACACACTCAAATAAGCCTATATCTACATGTGGGTATCTATAGACGGATACTAGCCACTATCTTTCTTTGGGGGGAAGGGGGGGTGACTTGGTGAGATGTGCTGGGGGTGGGGGTACATTTCCAGTTAGATAATGAATAAGTTTAAAGACTGAAATATAGTATGTATATGAAAGGCTTGTCCTGTTGGTCTTTCCAGTGTGCCGCCGGGTTAGCCAGTACCCGCGAGCACATGGACTCCCCGGTGAGCGTGAGCGTGCGTGCGAGCCGGGGTGCGGGTAGATTAGAAAACAACTGCGCGCAACCCGGGGGTGCGAGCCCGAGCAAAGTGTGAGCAAAGTGCGCGCAACATGCGAGTGCGCGTAAAATTTGGTTAAGTGGTTACTTTCAGTCGCTACTGTATATATATGTATGTATATATATATATATATATATATATATATATATATATATATATATATATATATATATATGTATATATATATATATATATATATATATATATATATATATATATATATATATATATATATATATATATATATATATGTATATATATATATATATATATACAGGAATTCATTTCACAGCAGGCTTGACGTTGTGTTTGTATAAAGCGATGAGTAGCATATTTTGAATCTTATGATTGAATGGATTCACCAAGTATATATAATTTTCTTTACGCAGATCTTCTGGAGCATACCCGTATCACGTGATCACAACTGATGGTGCCTACAAAAACAAGAATTTATTCGACGTGGTCAGTGCAGTGGATTGGACAAGGCAAAGCAATCAAGACACATTCCAGGCACTGGTTACGACGGGGCAAATTTCAGCAGTATGTCAAACAACAGAGATAAAATATCCCGTGAGTTATAATAATTCACTTTTCTTAATTTACTTTTTGTTGGCTTCCTCGTTGAAAATGTTGGATACCCTACAAGTGCATGCACTTTGGACATTTTTCGCATAAGCTGACCATTTCAGGGAGTCTGGCAGATTGGACTCCTCTGTACATTGCCAAATGCGGGACCTGTTAACTATGTCAGTGCCACGAGGGTGGGAAAGGGGTTTCCCGCACTGGCGTACTGGGTTTTTTTATTTACCGTACTGGCGTACTGGAAGCCATCTTATTTTACTTACTTCGTACTATCCAAAATTTTTAAAGATTTTTATTTTCCGTACTACTTACTCTAGAAAAATAATTACCTGTACCAGCGTACTGAACCCCCTTCCCCCCCCCCCTTCTGCCACGTGTTGGACTGAGTCAACAGCTTTTGTTGGTGTGCTTTGGGCACAAAGATGTTGACCTGAACTATTGTATTCTACGTACATGTAACTACAGACATGTTGGTACTAAAATGAAAGTTTTTTTTCACAAGGAACACGAACCTAACTTCAGAGCTGTCAGAATTAAGTCCTTTGATGTCAGTCGCACTTGGCACAGACAGAGTGAAGCCACCCTTATCTTAATCTGATAACCAAGGATCACGACTCCATCAGCATGCATGTCAGCAACAAGGCATTTTATCACTAGACAATATAGCATCGTATCATGATATTTTTTTCATTGGTGCTTCCTGGAACCAGAAGTAACTATTTCCATGCTTAAAACGATGCAAAACTTTGAGTAAAGCATCCATGGCTACGAAACATTTGAGATTTTTTTTCTGGTTGGCAGAAGTCTGACTCGTTAAAAAAAGTATCATCGGGCAGAAATGGGATAGAATATCTTTAATTGGTATGTCCTATTTCTCCCCCAGAAGGTGCCACATTTGCCCACTTAACTTCTTATGCTGCATCTGTTCCACACCGCCAACCCTGTGGGTTCACTTTACCACAGGTGTCCATTTTCCCTTGAACATTGATCCATTTATTTTGTGCTTCATAGCAAGAGGTACGCATTGATAATGCTGCCTTCTTTAGCAAATAGCAATCTGTCAAGCTTCTTTTACACGCATATAACGTTCCATCGATAAATTCTTGCAATGAAAAGTTGCATGCGTTTGAGATACTGTCTACCCTCTTACCCCGGCAGAAGATCGCTCATATAAAATAAAGGCGCTTGGAGTCAGAGGGCGCTCGGACGAGCGCACTGACACACACCTGAAGAAGGTTTTTTGTGGGTTCGTGTGTGTATTGTCGACAGAATGTCACACACTGACTTGATCTAGGCAAATGAATCAATTTTGCTGGCAAAGAATCTGATCGATGACAAAAATATTACAAAAATGTAAACTTTTGGTAAACAATTTTCTACACTGTACAAATCTAATATATACACGTATTATAGTTTTCGCAGTTGCCATTCAATATATATATATATATATATATATATATATATATATATATATATATATATATATATATATATATATATATATATGTCCATCTTCACGACCCTATAATCTTAGACGGGGACTGCTCAAAGCAGATATAATGCATTATTACCATACATGTAATTCTCAAACTAGTTCTACCTTGCAAACAAGACAAACAGATACTTTTGTTGCAAAGCAAGTCATCTTTCCCACTTTTATTTCCTGTCCCCATGTATTCAGTGTGCATGTTTTAAGTTTCTCTATAGGTTGCACGACGCTAATGCTACCTTGCTGCTAGTGAGACCCTTTAGTGGTATAAAATGTACCGTAGGTTTTATATTAAATACCTGCCATTGGCTTGCTGTGGTCACCTCCCGTGTGACGTAAGCATTAATGAAGATACTATAAAATGCCTTTAAATAGTGCTTTATTTTGAAACAAAAACAAAAAATATATTGGTTTATTGTCAACCTCACAGAAGGCTCACCTTTAGTTCTGACCGTACTATTTTTTGCGGACAAGCCGACGCGAAGCGCTGGTAAGGAAGTTTATTGGCCGACGTACCTGCTGTTTACATATTTCTCAAAGAGCCAAATAGTTTAAGTTTAGAGACAAATTGGTACCATCAAAATGCTGTTAACGTGTGGTTCAACGTATCAGATTTCAAAATATCCTTATGAGAAACGTAATAGTGATGTCCAAATCCTGGGTCTAATCGGCGGTCGTGAATGACATGAGATATTTTATTTATATAATTGTGATCATTCTTATAGATAGATTGATATTTATTTGCCAAAACAAAGTATCTAAGTTGGTATTACAATGTGTTTTTCAGTGTATCAAATTATAAAAGCAATCATAAAGACCATACTATAATCATAGACCTTATACGCAGACATAAACATTATACATGCAGACACATTGACCGGGGTGCTGAAAACCCAAGTGGACTTGTATTACCCCGCGAATTGCATATCAATCAAACTTATCATAGTGGTTAACATGAAATATCTATTATCTCTGAGAACTTTAATTTGATCCTTAGGTGTAAAAATCAATAGTAAAGTAGAATATGAAAATAAGCGTTGGTCAAAATGGTTAGTTTCATCCTGTATTTGAACAATGCAAAATTTAAACTGATTTTATATCTTTCCACACATTATTCCACACATTAGGACATTTGAATTTTAGACTAGATTCTCTGAATTTCACACGTGATACATATGTGCGGTAAACTGTAGAGTGCCTTATGGCATATGAATGAAACTTAAAATTATCAGTAAAAGCGTCATTGAAAATATCTGGTACATGCAGTCTTTTAAATTTGAACGTGAAATTGGCTATCAAACATTCGTTTATTTCTAGAAAGGTTTTTAATAATTTCTTTTGTAGAAACGCCAATCTTGATTAAGAGGATTGTTGGGTTGAGCTCCATATAATACTGCCGAATGTAAAATAAGGATACCCAAACACATGAAATAAAGAAATGAGTATTTTTCGAGGCAAGTTATCTCTGGCTTCAAAATTATACCTACAACCTTGGCAAATTTCCGACTTACATGTTCTATTTTTTCCAAGTGTATCTTTTATCTATTAAAATCCCCAAAAATTTCACAGAGTGTGTCCCTGTTACTTTTGTACCACCCATCTGTACATTTTCGACCAAATTGTTTAGTATAAATCATTTGGGGAGTGTAATTATAATAAGTTTCTCTAAGTTCACATATTAACCTTAAACCATAATGAATTTTAGCTAGTTGATTGATTTGATTGACCTGTTTGGTCATGTGACAAACTTTATAATCAGATGAATAAATTTTAAACCATTTAAAGTCTATTCCGCGTATACCATACAATTGACGCTTTTGTAACAAAATGGAATAATTTAAGTTATCAAATGCCTTTGATATGTCTAAAAATACTCCCAATGTGTGTTTTCTCCGTTCAATAGCATGTGTAATGGTATCAAGTAAGACACTTAGAGTCGTATCGGCAGATGTTCTACGTTTGAATCCAAATTGATATTTGCACAATACTTCATATGTAAAAATAAAACTGCTTAGCCTGTCATACATGACAGAAGAATCAGTGCACATAACTTAAAATTGAAACGGGGAGACAAAGGAGACCACAAAAAACACATTTGGAAGAAAGAGTTTGTGAAATTTGTAATAAATTTGAAAATGAATACATGTAATGTTACACTACAAAATATATGATTCTGAAAGAAGCTCTATTTAATGAGATAACCGATATTTCCCTACATTTACCACACTTGACAATCATGAAAATTTTATATTTCTTATCAATTTGGATGATACAGAAAATTAGAATAGTAGAAACATATGTTGTGAATATTCTTAAGAAAAGAGGATCCCTTTAACTTATTAAAATTTAAAATGCAACTTTGACAATGTCATATAACAGATATATATGTATATATATATACATATATGTATGTATGTATATAATATATATATATATATATATATATACATATATATATATATATATATATATATATATATATATATATATATATATATATATATATATATATATATATTGTATTTGTGTCTTTTTGTCCAAAAACAATTCCTAGTAGTCATTACCCTATTCCGCAGTCCGAACTTTTACTCTCCATAAGCTAACCTGTCCCTGTCTAACTTATATACATAGAAGTTCTAGTGTCCATATTGCACACGTTCCTCTGTATATATATATATATATATATATATATATATATATATATATATATATATATATATATATATGTGTGTGTGTGTGTGTGTGTGTGTGTGTGTGTGTGTGTGTGTGTGTGTGTTTTCAGTATTGGTTAATTGTAGTTTTTTATGATTTTGTAAGTGTGTGTTTGATACATGTAATATGTACGCTTTCGTAATGTATGGTCTGGTTTTGTTACTTTTGTACGTATGTATTGTGCATTAACAAATCACTGCAGTTGTATTTGTGTGGTGCAGTTAATAAAGTTTCATTCAAAGTTTCATTCGTGTATCTTTCAAATATTTTTGAAATGATAAGTTAGGGCTGTAAAGCATTGAATCATTGAATAGTAGTGTGTTCATGTCCAAATTTTGCTTGCTCTTTGCAGCTCAATGGTCAGACAGTAAACAGGCCCACCGTCACAACCCCCTACGTGGCGCCGCCATCCGAGTGCTCCTCTGCTCCAATCTACGTCTCGGCCTGCCCCCTACTGGCCGCCATACTTATTACGCTGGCGACATTGTTATATGCATGAGCAAGTTTAATCTGAGTGACACTGAGCTCGTGCAGGATTACACGTCACCAAGAAAAGTCCTCCAGTATTATCTATCGGTGAATCTTTAACTTTTATGAAACATTTTGAAGTATCAGAGGAAACCCTCTGGTATATTGACCCTTCGTCAACGGAGTATATGTATCTCTGGTTTGTGGGCGCCTACCATCTAGGGTCAGCATGGAAAAGCTGCTGAGTCAGTCTTTTAATGTCACTGGGTGTACCGAAAGGGTTAATTTAGTCTTTCAGTTGTTGCCTGACACATTATAACGTCACTAAGTGCTAGATACATTATGACGTTACCAAAGGCCATACAAAACTTCACTTTCAGATTTCTAGAAATAAACCAAGCCACTTGCATCGACTGTCTCGATATTCATCATTTCAAAGCTAACAATCGACAGTCAATGCCCCAAAGTTTGTTGTGTTTGGGGGGTTGGACATAGTTGTCAATATGTTACTTGGCCAATCAGTGTTGCGTTCTAAGTCGGCTGTACGCAGACCCCCCCGCCCAAAAAAAAAAAAGAAGAGAGAAGAAAAAAATACTTGTATTTACAACAAGAGGACTATGACTGTGTTGTGCCCAAAACCTCCACCCACTCCCAAACAAGGAGGGAAAAAATCCTGAAATTCACAGCAAGATAACTTTGACGGTCCTGCAAGCAGAACCACCCCCACCCCTCAAAAAAGCAAGAAAAAAATCCTGAAATTTTCAGCAAGAAGCAAGAATACTGTGACGATCCTGTATGTAGACCCCCCCTCCATCCCCACCCCAACCCCACCCACCCCCTCCACACACACAGAGACAGACAGACAGACAGACAGGCAAATGGTACCTCTATCTATAATAGTTGTGAAGCTATTCAAGATTAAACTTTTTGTGCATTTGCCTAATTTCAATAAATCGAACTGCTACAACTTTGAATTTATGGTTCCTTGAATGCGGTTAACTCACACACTTGTCAACGGAAGTTACAATGGCACTTCTATCTGATACAATTTTGAAATTAAATAGATATTCAACATTTGACATTTTAATTACCTAATTACCATAAATTAAAAATGAAAAAAAATGTCGTTTTGTAGTCCATTGGATGCGTCTATAGCACAAACCTATGAATTGAAGTTGAAATGGTACCTCTATCATTTATAGTTTAAGAGATATTTAACATTTAAAATTTCAAATGGCCCTAATGTGCATAATTTTTAACATTCCAAAGCAAGTGCTTCATGTAACGAATAGGTCAATCACATGTCAAGTTTGGCACGTTTTGGAACAATAGTGTCCGAGACAAAACTGAAGACAAAATTCACATGGAAATATATAAAAGATAAAGAAAGAAAGATAGAAAGAAAGAAAGAAAGAAAGAAAGAAAGAAAGAAAGAAAGAAAGAAAGAAAGAAAGAAAGAAAGAAAGAAAGAAAGAAAAGAATAGAATATTTGAGGGAAAAACGAAAAGTCTGTGTTTGCACTCAGACTTAACAATCACGTTTCAAGTGTTTAGCAACCACATCCTGCTGCGTCCAAGCAAGGAGGATAGATCCACGTATCGCAAAACACAGTATGGTAGCACCTCTGTGAGTATATTTGCACCCATTGTTGGGGAGTTGGTAGTATTCTGTAAAGATTAATTCAATCACAAACCTTCTAAATAACTTATTGATCGACTGATAGGCAGAAAGACAAGCGAGCTGACGTATCAACCAGTGGGCTACCTAGATAGCTAGCCAACTAGATGGCTAACCAACGAATTAACGAACGAAGGAAGGGGGTAACTTGCTGGCTGGCAAACTAAGTTCCCAAGTTCCAAGGCATCTTAAGGCCTGGGCACCAGTTTCACCAGTGACTGCATGCTTGAATGGTTTCCATGACAACTTACTGATCAGGCCAGGAGTAACTCAAATACATATAATTATGTCTGGGTGCCAACCCAGACATTTTGTTTTTCCTAGAATTCTTATTTTCTTTCTTTCTTTCTTTCTTTCTTTCTTTCTTTCTTCTTTACCACCAAATTTGCCCGGAGTTTTTCTCGCACACTATTATTCCGAAAACCACCAAAATTGCCATTATGACTGACCCACCATATACGAAATTTAAATTATGTTGAACAATGGCAAAGTATAGCATTTCAAACTGTTCTCATTTTGAAGGCACTCCGACAGATTTGCTGTGAAGCGAATCTTCTTTTCTAGTTATCTACTAGCAGTCATACGTGAGTCATAAACACAAGCACACCCATTCCAGCTCTAGTGTATTTGGCATCATCAGAGAGGTATATATGGATGCAAGCTATTTCAGCTGACGTAACTAGATTTTTTTCACAATTAGTGTGACTGTACACCACAGTTTGGTTTCCAAATATTATATTAAGCTGTATAATAATAAATTTTCTCAAGGGATAAATATTCCCCAATTTTCCCGAGGAAACCCAGGTCAGGAATTTTAAATTCGGGAAAATTGTAGCAGATTGAATGTGGAATGTAAGCCTGTACAAAATCGGGAAAACAAAACGCCTGAAATTTTGATTTGTCGAGTATTCGGGAAATTTTGTGCCTGGAAATATAAATGATTATACAGTATTTTGTGGTAAACTGTTTTTGGCTAATTCGAAGCCGGTCCTGCTGAATGACAGTGATCCCAGGGAACGTGACTGGCTGTCATTGGCTAATTATATTGTACCATCAGTACACCGTTATAAAATTATTTGTAGGCAGAAACTCCAAACTAGGCATGAAATACTTCAATATATGACTTTTTAATGAAGATGGGTGACTGCTTTTGAAACTATGACAAACTGGCGCCATTTAAAAGTTTAAACTTTGAATATCTGCAGTAAAGGCCAACAGTCAAACGCCCACAGTCGAACCGCCCTCCACGCATAGTTTATTAAGCGTCACGAGCCCCTGTGGGTAGAAGTGCATTCCCAACTTCAATTCATAGGTTTGTGCTCCAAGCGCATCCAAGAAACTACAAACAAAAGTGGTAATATTTTACTTTATGATAATTAGGGCCCCAAGTTTAAATGTTCAGTATCTTAACAATAGTATTATGGGTAGAAGTGTCACTCCAATTTAAATTCATAAGTCTGTGCTGTGGGCACATTTAGATAGTGTAAATACATGTACTTTGCATCTATTTCCATGTGTTCCCGTACAATGACGCTTGCAGGTACTAATGGATTGTTCAACAAAAACATCAGATGACAACATGAGCCAAGTACGTCGAGTGAGAGTCAGAAAAACATTTATTTGACAAATAAAGATACAAATTATAGATACAGTATGTAACAAAGCTGTCACCCAACAGCGATAATATTATGATTTACACACAGAAAATATGCACGTCTGGATGACCCCAATTAAGAACAAAAGGCCGCTATCATTGGGGCCACCAAAAGAAAGGAGGTTACTTGAAGGCAAACAGACTATTTACGTAATTTCAAAATATTAAGATGTTACAAGATATGACATCAAGATGCTTGTTAAGATTATAGCAAAGCATAAAAAGGATAATCAAGATGATTCCATAATCAGTTCTTACAGACAAAACAGTTTGGCGCAGTGCATAGATCTTGATACCGGTTAATGAAATATCGTTTAATGTAATTTGATAAACCAGAGTAACTGTCTATTTCAAATTTCTCTGTAGAGCATACTGCAAGGGCTTTAATTAGGGACGGGGGAAAATATCTTATATATTTTTCACAGGTACTGTTGGCATATATATATATATATATATATATATATATATATATATATATATATATATATAATATATATATATATATATATATATATATATCAGCATTTGAGACCCCTTAAGGTAGCGGCCACATTTCGACTGCAGCGGCAATATGGTGACTCATCATAAAATCACTTTTTTCCATTTTCATGAAGCCCATTATCTAAACTTTGTGCTCACCAAAATTGACTTTAAAAAAAATAAATATTTATAGGAGAAAAATGAAGAAAAACATCACTAACTTTGGGCTGTCAATTACACTGCTTGGTCTGTTTGTTGAATTATGTTAATTAATCGCCAAGTTTAGATAGCACTCGGCCGCCGCCTCTGGCCCTGACAACGCGGAAATGCGGTGGACTATGACTAATGAGACAATGGGGCATCGCTTGAGTGAATTGACACTGCCACATGATATGATGACGAAAAGATGTTACTTCAACCCTTCCTGGATCGACTGAGAAATTCTCTGTTCTTTTTGTTTATCTTATGGTCTATGGTTGAAATAAAATAACTCTTGATGACCCGTTTTGACGATCGCCCTTTGTCAAAATGGCGGCTCGATCGACGGGCACGGAAGATTACAGCAAAGGCGGCCGAACGGAGGATTGCCCGAAAATCAGCATTCATCATGCAATAATAATACTATGAGCATTAAAATAATAAAAGTTTGCTGGTGTTCTGATCAGTTTGTTACGTGATGAGTAAACACAATTGGTGATCGGTGAATTTCAGTAAATGCAATGCTGCACCCAAGTTCCTGTAATGATATATCCTTTCATCTCAGGCGGCACTTCGTTGTCTGCGTGGTTCGTGTGTTGACATTCCAGGAAAACATTGCAGTGGTGGTCAAAACCTTACAATGGACACTTGTCGCAAATTATGTTGAAACTAATGGGTTCCCGGCATTTGTAAGACATTTCTTTGAAACTTTTGACTGGGGTGGGGTCTGTGTTTTCAGCAATAATACGACTCTACCCTCAGAAAGCAACCTCATAGGTGGATTACCGGCCCCTGATACGTTCATCAATCAGTGTAATAAAACAGTGCGGGCATTGACCTTACTTTCTTAGTCGTCTCATATACTGTACCCAGAAACCGTATAGTCCCTAGTCACTGCTTTCAGACTTAGAGAGTCAAGTAGGAAAGAATTATGTCAAAAACAAAGAGAGAATCAAAAGCAGGATGACGCCAGCGTCAGATTGCCGAGAGTGTAACAGTAACGGAGAGAGAGAGAGAGCTTGCGAACCAGATAACACAACTCGGGCAAGCTTTATTCTTTGTTTCCTTTTCAAGTATATAAATAACTGAATATTATCATCATGCTTTAAGCCTATAGAATGCCAATCATTTAAATTATTTATTGCTTGGACATTTTCATTAACCCAAATAAAACGTAGGTTTCGGGGGTATTGAGTGAGCAATAAGAACGTATAATTTACCAAAATCAGACGTATCCAAAGTCTTGCATTGGCTGGCTATTATGCTGACATTTATCAATATTGACCATGCTGTGTTGAAGTGCTTAGCTATAAAATTACAAAAACAACAAACAGCACCCCCCCCCCCAAAAAAAACATGTCTCTGGTCAAACCAAGGCATATAGGCCCTAGCCTGGAAAATTAGCATTGGAGATATATATGTATCTTTTATATATATATATATATATATATATATATATATATATATATATATATATATATATATATATATATATATATATATATACAATGATATACTGCAGATTGGCCCAAGTCAAAACGAATGCAAATACAACAAAAATGAAAACACTTTTGGATGTAAATAAACTTTTTATAATACTGAAATACAAGATATTCACGGTTATTCATACCTTAGTGAAAAACGGTCTCCTTTTTCCCATTTCTAAAATATTATAGCCGGTGCAGCTTTTACATCAAAGTAATTGGTCTATCAATCCCCCCCCCCCCCCCCGGCATCTATCAACTCAACAATGGAAGAGAACTGGAGGTCAAATTACTTCACATGAAATTTGACAATGAGGACGGAGACTTTTGAAGAAAAGTTTTATTACTTATGTTCAATATCCAATTATCTTTGGTTGGTAACAATATCAAAAATGTTCTATAAAATTTGACAGAGAACACAAAGTAGTCCATCCCATTCTGCTCTATGCTCCAACTGAACAGCACCCTGCATCTAACAAAACTAATATGGATAATCTTTTTTCCTCGAACTCCCAATACAGTATCAGTAAATAAAATGCTCAATTTTGTTTGATATACAAGTTACAACACTGCTCCTTGTACATACGATGGAAAATATTTCCGTCCAAAATAATAAACACAAGACAAATTTGCTGTAAGCTTTCCAAAACACTGCATGGCCATGGCACTAACCATGGCGTAAATAAAGGCCTTTTGCTCTTTGATCCAACGTGATGAGAAGTAAGTGAGCAGAACATGCCAGCTGAGTGAACTTCTCCGTAAAACAAACATTTGAAATACACGAGGTCTTCACTTACAGCCGCCATATTTAAACACTGGTTGTTAGGGTCAAGGTTATCACACGTCAGGTCACGTGATTAATCCACTTACAATTCCCGTTTGAAGTCAGGCAGCCGCATGGGAAACCAGCCAGGTAAAACCAACAGCGTGGCTGCCTTTGGAGTCTTTGAGTTTTAAAACATGCTTTTTAAAGACGTTCGGTACACTGGTCAAAAGAATTTAGAAATGTTTGGTTTTTGGTGTGAACCAAGATATTGGCACTTGAAATAAAATGCAAGCAAAAAATTGGCATGTCACGGTGCTACTTTTGTCGCTAGGTGGCGCTACATGTAAGGACTACAGAAATTTGATAGCAAACATTATATATGTGGGTAAAAGCAAAAAAATAAATTAAGGATGCAAAAATGTGCATAAAATAATTCAACATGAATTTATGCAATGTATATCAAGCCTTTCAATAACAAATATGTGAACAAAACATGCTGGAATGTGACTTTAAATTCATCTCGTCTTGCAAAAATGTATAAGTGCTCACATTATTTTTCAAGTTTGAAGTAGAAAAAATATTTACAAATCCCTGAAAAATTGTAGGGGGTTTCCAAAATATGCACTGATTTCATTGATTAACAAAAAAAGATATCATACGGTGCTATTTTTTCCGCAATTGTACAAAGAATTCATGCATGTTGACTTAATTTGTTCTAAGTTCATAGGTTCAAGGTATCCATTCATTGTCTAACTTCGATACCATATCAATATACATGTATGTAGGTTAAATAAACGGCAGTACGTCGTTAATTTTATATTCCAGTCATAATATATACTTTCATAGTTTTACTGAGAAGAGGCAAACATTTTTAAGATTCTCTCCATAGTGCAATACAGCAATGTGGAAATTTAAAAGAGGTAAAAATAGGAATATCAAAATTATAGTTGCCTTAATACATTGTCGAATGGTAACACAGGCAGCACTTTGTCAAATATGCCTGTGCCACCTTTTGACGCTGGGGAATTACTGTGGTTCCCCCCCCCCCCCCCCCAAGTTGAGACAGCGTTTATCATATCACATTCACAAGAAATGAGAAGTACACTGGCCAAGCCGTATCGTTTTTCTGATTCTGTATTTTTAGGGACAATGTTTTTTTTTTTTAACATGCCTCGCATACAAGATTATCGGCTAGTACACTTAGTTCCACTATTCTACGACCTTCGTCCCAGTTATAACTGTCAGTGTTTACATGTGCATGTGGCATTGGGGAAGTGGGCGTGGCACTTTCGACGGTGGCTTGGTCAGCGTTCGCTGATTGTGTACATGCGTTTTGGTCTACCACTGTCGTGTTTCGACGTATTCTGCCTTGTTTTAAAGCATTTAGTCCTTTGTTTTGGCACTTGTTAACAAACCGCCCATTCTTTTTCCTTTTCACTCTTCGTAAACAATCCATACTTCTCAAACGGAACTGTGCAAAATAGGAAAAGCGAACAGCAGCTAGTGCAGGTATCGACAAATACCAGCTCTAACTGCATAGAGGCATTGGACCATAAATGGTTGCGCATAACGCGGTGTACCGAACGTCTTTAACACAGAAAACATTAATACGTTTTACGAGCAAAACATCAAATGTGAGGTTTGCATGTGTACCATGTGTACTACAAAGTTGAGCCGGAGAAAACAAACCGTATTCCCGCTACAGACAATCATGTACGAAAACGGGCCATTCTACCTTTCATTGCGATTTACTCAGAAAACAATTTTCGCAAGATCAGTCAATTTTGTAAACAACATTTTAAAAAACCCAGTAGGTTTATCCTATCGAAATGAACAGATTTTGGATGGTAAATACCTAAGCTAGGAACCGTATCTGGGATTTTCCGTTCTAACTATTCCTTCCGTGACTTTTGAAGCGCTAAAAGTGACAGAATTGTAAGACTTTATGATGGCGATGAAAGAATTCAACAACATTTTCAATATTCATTCATTTCATGAACGGTAAGAACGGTTCCTGTGTATTGGTCAGTATACTTAAATCCTGCATAGTTTTTAGACTTAATTGTCGAATATTTTTCCAGTAGGCGCTGCAAAAAGTGCTATCTGATACCCCCTAGGAAAATTACTCAGGACACCATCAAAACTCGTCACGTTTATACAAAACCTGGTTCTTTCAAATCTAGACATCTGTACCATTAAAATAAGGTATAGTTTTCCGGGTGAAATGGCAAAAACGAATAAGTTATAAGGGGTTAAAGTCGCTAGTTCTATACGCGCGGTCGAAATATGGCCGCTACCTTAAAAGGATTCTTCATTTTTTGCGAATTACCCACATAGAAAACCTTCACATTCAGTTTCACTATCACTTTCCTCACAAATGGCATGAATAAGGTCCATATATTCAAGTCAAGAATCTTCTCTTTCTTCATCACTGTCCTGCTCAAGATCACTATCATTCAAAGCTGTTTTTTTCTGTCATTTCACTTTGTAGAAGGAGTTCCCATGCCTTTTCAACAAAATGGAGAGGCTTTCCCTTGTAACTCTTCTTTCTCAGATTTCTTTGTGGGTGATTACTGATCTGTTTGGTACTGCTGGAAGTAAATGGTCGGTCGACGTTCTCATTCCACTCAAAGGCAGAATGCAGCAATACACAAGTCCAAATACAGACGCTGCTGTAAATATTTGGCCGACCAAGGTGCATGGGACCTAGACTCATGTCTACAGCATAAGGTAACAGTTGCTAACGACGAATGGGCTCGTGGACTATACCCAAATCCACATGGGGATCCATAAATGATATTTCACAAGGCGACAACAAAGGACAAAAAGTAACAGCAAATCAATCCACATACAGAGACAGAAGAACATCGTATCATGAACAGTTGATCCCCTGCAACAGGCAAACAAATGTATATAAATATGGGTATATATATATTATGATACCTTACCATTATTTGGAGCAAATACATGATTTTCATTTTGTGTTTTACAGATAATTTTAAAATTTGTTTTGGGAAATTATTGCATGCATTTAGATTAAATGGGGTGAATATTAAGTTATTATGCTGTGTAGGTGAACCAGAGAGAGTTAATGCTGAGGCCATCCGCCACCCACCAAAGGTAACCCCAGCTGTGACGAGGCGGGGCAGAAAGTCGGCCACTCAGGCTCCTTGACTCTTTACTATAATTGTGATTATTTAACTTTACATGTATCATCTGTTTTTGTTTCCTTACAGGATCAAACAGCAACCTTTTTGTCACCATCCTGATATACCGAGTGACCAGTCCGCACAATGAGATATTACGTATTTTAATTCCGTGGCTTATGTCAAGAGGACTCCATATAATGCCTTGTTCCTCAGCGGATTACTCCTTGTTTGGACGATAACAAAACCATGCTTGTCGCATATATTTTGGAACTGGCAACGCACACCACCACATGTGCTTTCATTTGTAATTACCCCATGGCGTGATTTTCGCACCAATTTGTTTGTATCAATGTGCCTGTATATTTGTATGTTGCTTGTTTTATCTACTCGTACCTTTTAAACGTCGGGACTTTAGGTTTAACTCTTTTTGTGCCAGCTTGTCTGTACCATGCCGATATATTCATCAGATTTCTTTACCATTTAATCGGTATTATTGTAAATATTTTATTCAACTCTCTGTTACCATATATTCAATATCATCGTCAACCGCAGCTTTTGTGTCATACTACGCATTTTCTCAATTACACGGTTGGTATATCGGTTTGTGCTCAGGTTTATTCCCAGCCTACTTACCAATTTTGTGGTACGCATTATCATATGTTCATTTGTTGTCGTCTCAAACTTCTTGTACTTCACGTACCGTGAGCTCACATCCACATAACATAATGTATGGGAAAGTGATCCAAGTATTATATTGTTTTGTGGTCTGTTATGTTATGTTTTGATTTGATCCTTTAAGGCGTAAATATGTTTTTCTCATGGAACCCTATTTCGCAACGTATGTAACTTTTTGTGTACAATTCTAGGTGTCTCATTTACAGACATATTTTTGTTTTGTCTGTGCGCAGCCGCTCAGGATCGTGGAGCCATCTCCAACACTTTTACAGCAACCGATTTTATCGGACTTATCATGTATTATCCTTTATCCTACCTCTGGATAGTGTATACATTATGTAGTATTCACCCTAAAACGTATCGATACAAAGTGCTCGCTATATTTGTTAACTTTTCTGTGTTATCTGGAAAATTTTCTCCCTTAGACGAATATATGCTTGTAATTTGCCTTTGTCTAATTCTTTTAGCCTGGGACGTCCATGTTAACCCCGGACCGACCGGTGGCTTTTGTGACACTACGCTTTGTCAGATAAACATTCGTAGCTTATCTGAACGTAAAATGAGGCACATGCGTACTGATATTGCCACCAATTTTGATATTATTGCTTTATCTGAAACTTTTCTGTCAAATAATACACCGGACACCAACCTTGAGCTGGCCGGTTTTGATAATATTATGCGGCGTGACCGCAGAGGTGGGATTGGTGGGGGCGTAGCTCTTTATGTCTCTCACAATCTTGTTGCCCTTCGGCGTCAAGATTTAGAAATTCCTGATATTGAATTGCTTTGGTCAGAGATCAAACTGCATGACAATACTTTCCTCTTGGATGTTGTTTACAGGCCACCCAATTTTCCCATTTCTTTTTTTGGATAAACTATCGGATAGCTTTGATCTTGCCAAATCAACAAAATACAAAATATTGTAATCAGTGGAGATTTGAATTCTGATTTTCTTACCCCATCCGGCCTAAAACTGAACAACTTCTGTGTAACCAACACACTGGTTTCTCACATCCGAGAACCAACACGTGTAACTTGTGACACATCTACGTGTTTAGACTAAATCATTTCCAATATTCCCAATTGCATCAAAGAGTTACAGTTTCCCCTCCAATCGCAAATTGTGACCACTGCGTTATAACTGCAAAACTTTTATTCCGGCGCAAGAAAGAAGCCTCATATCCTCGACTTATCTGGCAATACAAAAAAGCTTATTTCGACAATTTTAGAGACTATTTGAACCGAATAAACTGGGACAATTTTTTTTTTTTTTGTTTGTTTTTTGTTTGTTTTTTGGGGGTTTGTTTTTTTGTTTTTGTTTTTGTTTTTTTTTTTGTTTGTTTGTTTTTTTTTGTTTCGGACGATATTGATGAGTGTTGCACAGCAAGGACTAACGGTTTCCTTGAAGCCGCCAAACACTGTATACCAAACAAAACTATAACTGTGCGCCCAAACGATCGACCTGGGCATAATTCTTCTTTACGATGTTTCAAACGACAGGTTATGAGGGCTTTTCACAAGGCCAAAAGAACAACAAATCAGTATGATAAGCATTGGGCTTGGTCTGTACACAATCTATCACGTAATAGCTACCAAGACCAATTGCGAGAAGCAGAGCTGGAATAAAACACTAAGCTAAGCACAGCCCTTAAAAATTCAAAATGTAAGAACAGAGCTTGGTGGCGAACCGTTAATTTTTTTTTATCAAAATCAGCCTTCTGCTATTCCTTCTCTTCTTTCCGAAGGAAAACAAATATCTGACAATTCATCTAAGGCTCAGATACTCAATTGTATTTTCTTAAGTCAAGGTATACTGGATGCTTCTGCAATACGGTTGCTTCCAGTAACCAACACAGCCCACAGCGTCTTATCTAGTGTTACTATACACGGCATGATGTTCTTGATGTTCTCAGAAGTTTAGATGTCACACAGGCCACTGGTCCCGATGAAGTTAGCATCAAACTACTCAAAGAAGCCGCTCCTGTAATCTACAAATCATTAACTAGACTTTTAAACTTATCTCTGCAGTTGCAAAAAGTTCCTACTGATTGGAAGAGAGCCCATGTAACCCCCTCATTTAAAAGTGGTGATACAAAGTTATGTAATAGCTATAGACCCACCTCTCTGTTAAGCTGCACCGGCAAAGTAATGGAAAAAGTAATATCTAAGTATGTCTTTAATTTCTTTCGTGACAATCTTGTAATAACAACAAATCAATCCGGATTTATGCTCGGTGGCAATAGATCAACATAAAGAAGTACGAATTGTCTTTTTAGACATAAGCAAAGTTTTTGACAAAGTTTGGCACGATGGTTTACTTTACAAATTAGAAACGAACGGTATCAATGGAAATTTACTAAGCTGGGTTAAAGACAACTTACACAACCGTCAACAGCGTGCAGTGTTGAACGCTCACTCTTCTAGTTGGGGGACAATCACTGCAGGGGTGCCTCAAGGCTCAGTGCTTGGCCCTCTCCTGTTTCTTATTTTTATCAACGACATAGTGAAAATTGTAAATTTTAAAATTAAACTCTTTGCGGATGATATATGTCTCTATATTTCTGTAGATGATGTTGCTGAGACCGTAGCTACTGTCAATTCGGACCTTTCTTCAATAGCAAATTGGACCAAAGTTTGGATTGTAACATTCAATGCTTTAAAAACAGACACCATGTTAATTTTACGTAAGCACCAAACTGTCACCCATCCTCCACTTGCATTTCAAGGTCATCAGTTAACAGACGTACAACAGCATAAACATTTAGATATTTTATTCAAGGAGGATCTAAAATGGACATCATATATTAGTCAGATGATCATTCTTAAAGCTATGAAACAGCTGAATATCATGAAAGCATTACAATATAGATTAGATCGTGAAACACTCGAAACTATTTTCTTAGACTTGTTCTGGAATATGGCAATGCGGTCTGGGACGGCTGCTCACAGACAGACGCATAATTACTGAGAAACGTTCAGCTGGATGCCCCCCGCACCGTTACGGGTGCATTGCGTGCCACTGCAAGTGCCAAACTCTACGAGGAAACTGGTTGGGAAACTTTGGCTCCGAGAAGAGAAAGAAATAAACAGAATCTTATGTACAAAATAGTAAATAACCTTCCCCGTGCTTACTCGCGAAATTTGATACCAAATATTCCAACAGCAGAAACACCGAACATCTACAATACACGTAGACGTCTTGACTTACCTCATTTTAGGACCAGAACTGATCTCTTTGATATATCTTGTTTCCCATCTACTACAAGACTATGGAACGTATTGCCTCTTGATATTCGGAATACTCCAACACTGTCTCAATTTAAATCTAAACTAGTCAACAACCCACGTCGTCTTGTGAAGTAGCCATCTCTCTTAAACGTAGGAAATCGATATCTTTCAATTCTTCATGCGCAGTTATGAATGCGTTGCAACCAGCTGAACGATTATGTACATAAAATTGGTATCAAAGTCTCCTGTATGTGTTCTTGTGGTCATGGGATTGAAAATGTTTGGCATTATATTTTTGCTTGTCCATTATACATCGTTCACAGAGACCCTCTTCATGCAGTTATTTCTAATTTTGCTCCTTTTAATATCCACACAGTTTTATATGTACAAGAACTTTGCAACCCGGAAAAAGATATTAAGATATTCATGGCTGTGCAAGAGTTTATCAAAAGCTCTGGCAGATTTGCCCCTCAAAATTAACACTTATAAAATTAATAATATATAAACAAGTTTATAACTGGTACAATTTCCCCTGAACTACGACGCCCCGCTACCTGTCTTGTTTTGTGTCGTCCCACTTCTTCATTATGTTACCCCCCCCCCCGCATGGTCGCGCACCAGGGGATTGTGATGTTTCGTGTGTCCTGTTCCTTGTCCTTTCTTTCGCAAGAGGAATTAATAAATAGGGCTCCGCCCTGCTTTCCAATTGCTAAATAAAAATATGTTTAAACCAAGCTGTGTAGGTAAGGTTTTTGAACGTGCGGTGTTTCAGCACATTTTCAATTTTCTACGTGATAACTACGTAGTATCGGAAAATCTATTTGGATTTTTACCCCGTGATGGAACGATCAATCAGCTTGTATATCTTTATCATGAATTTCCAAAAGCGATTGATCTCCAGAAAGAAGTGCGAGTTGTATTCTGTGACATCATTAAGGCTTTCGACAGGGTGCATCATCTAGGCTTAAGAAGCAAACTAAAAAATGCAGGCATCCTAGGTGCACGTCCACCTATTTCTTGGTTGGAAGATTATCTTTATGCAAGAACCTAAAGAGTAGTCATTCAGGGCCAGGCATCGTCTTCGGGGAGAATCAAAGTAGGGGTCCTGCAAGGTTCAGTCTTGGGTCCATTACTGTTCCTTGTGTATGTAAACGACACTGGATATTGTTAGGTCACAAATACGTCTTCTTTTTTGGGTGCACGGTTGGCTGAGCGGTAAGACGCTCGCCTTTCACCTCTGCGTCCCGGGTTCGATTCTCGTCCTGGGCAGCATGTGGAAAAAGTTCCAACCACTTTAACTGTGCACGGTGGTTTTCTCCGAGTTCTTCGGTTTCCTCCACTAGGCAAGGTACGAAGTATACGCCAACATCTGTGCCATGGAGAGTGACTCGATAAGTCAATGCTTGACTTCTTTCATTATCCATGTAAAACAAATGTGTCTATACTTTATACGTCCCTTTGCCGTTGACACGACACTTTTGATCACAGTTGATAATCCAACCAAAGCGGCTGAGATTCTGGATCATGATCTGGAATTAATGCCCCAATGGTCAGATCAATGGCTCGTCTTTTTTAATCCTGAAAAAACTAAATCCTTCACAGTAAGTAGAAAAAAAAACATTCCTGCAGATCATCCCAACTTGACTTTTAAGAATAATAATCTTGAAAATGTAGAGGTGCACAAACACCTTGGTCTTTGGCTTTCTTCTGATCTTTCATGGTCAGTCAATCTTAATCACATTATTGCAAAATCCCAAAAACGTGTTGGTGTTCTTAAGCGTCTACAATACAAGTGGAACAGAAAAGCTCTTGCATCGCTTTACTTTTCCTTTGTACTTCTTTGCCTCGAGTACGACAGTGTAGTCTGGGATGGATGCGCAAAGCCTGACAGGGATAGACTTGAATCTGTTCAGCTGCTTGCAGCCCGGGTGGTGACAGGGGCTTTTGCTCACACTAGTCTCCAACATATTTACTCAGAGACTGGCTTGGAAAAAATAGCTGAGCATAGAACAAAACAAAAACTGACACTTCTGTTCAAAATTGTTCATGGAGTAGCCCCAGCGTACCTTTCTAGATTACTACTGGGAACGGTTTCAGCACGGAAAAAGTAAATAAGAGCCATTGAGGCCAGGAAAACCACATTTCATAATTCCTTCTTCCCATCAACCAGTCGTGAATGGAATTTATTACCCCCAACTAGTTAGGATCACTGAGGATATTAACCACTTTTAACTTTTAACAGTAACAGCCCGAAACGTAACGAATTGTATTACTTTGGAGATAGGAAAATTGCCATAATCCATTCAAGAATGAGAATGGGCTGTATCCAGCTGAACAATGGTCTATACAAAATTGTAGTGTCATCTTCATGCTCATGCGGAGGTAATCGGGAAACTATCTATCACTTTTTCATTGAATGTAATAAGAGTGCAATACCACGGAACGAACTGCAATGTAAAATTATAACTCTTGGTAATTTTAACTTGAAAACTTTATCGTACGGAATAGAAGGAAGAGGAATTTCAAAAGGTCTCATATAGCCTGTCGGCCATTTTTTTTCCAATAAAATATGTTTAAACCAAATTGGGTCAATAGATGAGAACACGTGCTACTGAACAAAAGATAGTAAACAGACATGGTTTCAATGATAAAAGTTAGAAAAAAAAACAACTTGCCATGTACATCTCCCAGGACAGAATGGTATGCACACAGAGGTATCCAAGCATTTGACCCAATTACCTCCAGCCTCCTGTTAGACTGTGGTATATGCCTGGCCAAGACCTTGTCGTATGAACAACTTAATCCTCACCAGTGAAGATGAAATTGGAAATGCCTGAGCCTTAGAGGCGGGGATCGGGTATGTGACGGAAGTTTTCTTTTATTTTTTTCAAGGAAGTACAAGCGATGAGTGTTGGGGGATATACACAAGACCGGGGGCTCACCACAGCTGTGAGAGAGTGGGTGGTGGACCCTTTGCCTCGGCTCTGGTCCTGGAAAAAACATGGCAGCACATGCTGATAAGGATTACCATGGTTCCCCCGCCTCATCTATCCCCCTTTTTCTTTCTTTCTTTCTTTCCGTCTTTCTTTCTTCTTTCTTTCTTTCTGTCTTTCTTCTCTAGGCCACATGTGTCATACAGGTCCTCATTATTATTATTATTATTATTATTATTATTATTATTATTATTATTATTATTATTATTATTATTATTATTATTATTATTATTATTATTATTATTATTATTATTATTACCAGTTAATCTCCCATAGTTCATTTAACGCTCTACTCATGTAGTGGTTCAGTGCACATAGCCATACTGGCAGCTATTCTCCACCGAGAGAATCGAGGTCTGAGTACAGGCCTTTAGTACTCGAAAACATAACTATTACATTCTGCAGAAAGAGTAAAATATTCTTTATCAATCTTTTAATTTGCCAGCATCGAAAATTTTCGGCACTCGAAGCCAAGACGCAAAATAATTCTTAGAGTCTACCATGGCAGTGACCAGGGATACACGGTCAACCATAAACGTCTAAAATGCGAACTGTCTGCTGCTCCGGCTCCTGGAATGGACTCAATGGAGCTGGAAATTTAGAATGGCACACATTGATATCTTAGCCCTTTGTTTCATTTATTAAGCTTCAGTCAGCAGCAAATATGCATCAAGATGGTGACGAGAAAATAAAAATTTATAAAACACAAAGTACGCTTGTACTGCTAAGTCAGTGGAGATGAACAGATGGTACATCGATCCAAGATTCCGAAGATAAGAACGATGCACACTGTCGATTACCCTGAAAAATGATGATGAGCATTAAAAACTAGAGTAACATAAGAACCTTTCAAGTCAAGACATCATACTTGACTAGACAAATATGTATATACAGATAAAATAGTGTATGGAGAAAAATATTCATATTTGGCCTTTTGAAATCTATAGAGCGTCTCCAGGGACATAAATAAACTGGTCCAATATAGATGGCCACATAGATTAGAGTTGCCCTTTTTAGCATTACCTTCTCAAGTCTTGCATGGCAAGCAGTGGAGAAGGCAGCAGATGAAGAAGGTGCCAAAGTGTCACGTGTAATATAACTGTCGACCTCTTCAGCCCTTTCCAGTTATAGAATTCACATTGTTTCTGGTCCGCGTTTGTTCATGTCAAGATCCCAGAGGAGTAGGAAGGTTGGGATGGGGCGGGAAATATAATAGTAAAACTAACCTAGTAGAGAATACTGCTGCCCAGGAAGGCCGAGTTCAAGCCAGGGCAGATCAGAGTGATTCGACCAGGCATGAACTCGGCCTTCCTAGGCAGCAGTATTCTCTACGTGGTTGGTTTTACTTTTATCCAGTAATCATAATCTGAATGGACAATTTCACATTTGAATAGGAAATAAATACCTTTTGTGGCGTTTCCAAACGCATTGTGGTCAATGTCAATTGACCTTTGACCCTGCTCATGAAAGTAGTACCGGGAGAACTAGGAGGATATGGAAAGGGTTATTACCCACTCTGTATTTTCCTGTTTTTGAGGCTAATACAGCTATAATTACTGGATAAAAGGTATTCTTCTAGGTTTTGCGCACAACTCCTGCCCTATGACAAGGCCAGAGGAAAGGAGCATGAATGAGATATCTTTATCCCACGGAAGCCCGGTATGGCCAAACGATTCGAAATTTACTTTATCGAGTCTTGAATCAATTCAGTATTCTATAACCAGTGCAGCAATGAATATCAGGTGCACACCAGCCGTGTCAGCTACTATCGGCCAGCGTGGAAGACTCCCAATCCAGCTCATTCTTGATCGACTTCGTGCAAAATGTTTTCACAGAATAGTATATAATTTACCATGTTTGTGTAAAAATTCTTCTGGCTTTAGTACATGACTATGATTTAGATGTGCGCTCTGAGTGGCTGTATTGTGATATTATTCACGCTATTCTTAAAAAAAAAAAAAACTTGGATTTTGATAAGGCGTTTAACGATCAAAATCAGGCGTGCCTTCGGTCCATCATGAAGCTTAGTTTACAAAGCTATGTCCTCTATTTTTTTCACGATATCGATGACAAAGTTTCATTGCAATGTCACGGCTGCATGAAGAGATCGACGTTTGAGAAAAGTATTTATCTATTTAAATTATTTTCATGGTTCGCGACTTAAGTTTAAAGCCAGCACAGGCTGTTTGGGAATTAGCGAAAATTTGTAACGGTGGCGTATTTCTGATTCACAGTGTAAACTTTGTAACGTTGCTGTTGAAGATTTCCCCATTATATGTCCTTTTGTGCAACCCTTAATGCCATCCGTACAGAATGGTTTAGGGAACTTAAGAATTGCTAGCATTTAAGGATGAGGAAGATGTATGACGTAAGCTTTGTAGTTCCTCTGTTTTAACCAAACTGTATATTTTTTCTTGGAGAAGGTGCTTATGGCCATAGTATTGTTGCAGGAGACCTGTTTGACTGTACTTCAAAGAAAAAATTAACGCGTTGTATTTGTAGCGCAAGTTCCATGATAGCCCGCAAGTGTACGCCGACAGCAATTATACCATCTTTTGTGCATCGTTGAGCTGTCACGCCATGTTGAAGTTTTATTTTTATTCTTTCTTTCTCTCTCTCTCTCTCTCTCTCTCTCTCTCTCTCTCTCTCTCTTTCTCTGTCTCTCTCTCTCTCTCTTTCTCTCTCTCTCTCTCTCTCTCTCTCTGTCTCTCTCGGCTTAAAAATATTCTGTTCAAAACAAATGGGAAACAGGGCTGTGCCGTATATTAATCCCTGTTGTACATAAAAAAGTACAGAAATAAGAGACATTATACAACAAATAATCACTAATACAAAATAAGAAAAGATGCCGCATAACGCTACATATAGGTGGCAAAATGCCAGCACATATGTTAAGAATGACCAAGACATTACGTCATTGTAGGGAAAGTAGATGACTTTGATATTGATACATGATGTATGAAGCAATATATGGATATAAAAGCATGTAAATCAGTCGGGCTGATGCACATGTAATCAGATAACCAGATACTTTAATATATAAATAATAGCTAGCCACCTTTCTCCTTTGTAAAAAAAAAGTTTGCTGGCTTTATTGACTTTTGTTGTCTGGTTCAGTTTAGCTTTGGACTCTTGAAGATTTTCGATTTTCCTGGTGTCACGAGGTAGTTCATTCCATTGCCTGATAACTGAAGGGAAAAAGAAAGGCCTGAAATATTCATTTCTTGGGGGAAGCTTGGGGAAGGTGCCACGTGATCTAATTCTTTGACTAACAGGGTCTGGTGCTAAGTTTCTCAAGTATTGTGGAGTATTGCCATATAGTATCTTGTGAAAATGGATTAACTTTGCATTTTTCCGCCTTTCAGATAATTTTTCCATCCAACTTCTTCACGAAGAAGGTCATGAGCAGTACCCCTTGTAGCACGTGGTACAGTACACGCAGCAGCTAATTGAACTTCTTCACGCTGCTCCCAATACTGTGCTGTACAGCTATACCCTACCCGTACTCCAGCATCGGTCTCATAGAACGAAAATACACAATTTTCGAAGATTTTCTACTCAGTCGAAATTGAAGATATTTCAATATATTCACCATTTTAATACTTTTATTAACTAAACTATTGATATGACTAGACCAAGCCAGATCTGATATAAAAATTAACCCTAAATGCTTATGTTCTGATATATTCTGCACAGGCTTGTGCATAAAAATCAAATCTGGGTAATATAAAGGTATTATTACCTTGGTACTTATCTTTTTTTTTCTAGGATTAAAACAAACAAGCCATTTTTGTGACCAGTCGTCCATTTCCTGTTAGTCTAAATTAAGGGTATTAGTTGCAGAGGCTGGGTTATCTACGTGACTAAAAAGAGTGCTGTCATCAGGGAATAATCGAATCGCAGATTATACAATGTTAGTAATATCATCTATGAAAATGAAGAATAGCATAGGCTCTAAGACCGATCCCTGTGGGACTCCTGCTCTAACTTCGGCCCAAGATGATTAGCTATACTGCACAACGACACGCTGCTTGCGATAGGGTTTGCATTTTTAATGGCGTTCCAGACTATCTAAAGAAATATGATAATGCTAATGACTTTAAACGTCTGTTTAAATCTCACATTTTAAAAATTCAATTAATGTGTACTCAGTGTAATCATTGTTTAAATCTTCTGTTGTTGTATTTTCCAGTTTTATATACTTAGTTCTTACATTACCGTTTTTATTCCGGTAGCTTGTTAGACAGTCGATAGCTTACATTTCTGTGTTGATTATAGTTTGTGTGTCATAGTTTTTACTCACTTTACACCGTCTCTGTAGACTGAATGTCATCTGTTGTATTGATTTCCACTGTTTGTTTGAACTTTGTATCACAGGGCCCAGTGGAAGAACAGTATGCAACTGCCTTGTAAAAACATTCAATAAATGAAATTATAAAAAATATACTCCTATCGAGCGCTACTGTGCGTGGAGCCTGGGTACTAGTTTATGACGAACTTGTCAAATTTGTCAGTTTCCTTATGAGGCCAATTCTTGTCACTTTCAATGATTTCATAATCTTTTTTTATTTGTCTTTATAAATAGTTGGGTTTTTATTTTGACGAATAATTCATATTTCTAAGAAGGAGTACACATATTTTCATAAGTTGCAGGACGGGCTCTTGGCTGTATTACATAAAAATTCAAGTCCCTGAAAAAATGTTGGTTTCAAAACTTATACCAAGTTATGTGAATCTGGGGTTGTGTTGTGGCTTTGCTTTGATTTCTTTGCTTTGATTGTCGCTTGGCAGTTAATTTGTGAGAGGTTTCCGAGAACGGCCAAAACATTGTTGTTGCAATTGGAAGAGCCCAGAGATATGGGGGGTTAGATTTTAAACAAGAGCATAATTCATATTTTTAGCTGAGCCAAGAGTAAACCACACAGACATAAATGATAGCTAAATTTAAAACACTAAGGGGTCACTTAAAAACCTAAAAAAGCCATAAAAGAAAGAAGGGTGGATGAAACAGTGCGAGACTGAAATGAAGTAAAATCATGTATTGTGAAACTTACAATACAGATTTTCTTCGGTGAAGAGTCCAAGACTGGCTGCCTGAACAAACTAGCCCTCTGGGAATTTTTCCTGCATCGCTATGTCATGTGCCAATATGGATCCATTTTTTTTCATACAGGACATGAACGGTAAAAACGACATTAATCTACGTCAACAATCTCATGATAACATGAGTGATACCCAAATACGGATTGTGCATATCTCATTAAGTATGGGCATTTTCTGGATACATGATGAGTTGAGTGCGACGTGCATTATGTTTGGTACAAGGCGACCTTCTAGATGGGTCTAGGGCATGAACTTGTTCTTATTTTACATTTAACCTCAATGTACATCTCCTCCACGTTTGAAGTGAATCTGGCCAACGGTTTTTGTGAAGTCCAAGTGTGAAGTTCCATCACATTCCCGATTGAATTAAAAAGTTTGTTAAAATGATAGATCGGGAGCATGGCCACTTAGTGCAGAGCATTGCTTGACCCTTCCTTAAGAGATCTTTGCCCCAAGGGCCAGCACAACGTGAATGAAAGTTTTGGAGAAGTCTAAAGCAGCGAAAACACACAAATATTCTTTTAAAAATATAAAAACATCACAATACCATCTCTTAATTAAACAAGTTGAGATCTGCGGAAAAACCGGAGGTGTCTTTGAGCAATTTCAAAGCAATCGGCAGAGCGACTTGAGAGAAGACATTTTCATTAGTTTGCCCAAAACCGAACTTAAACTTCACAAAAATCAAAAAAAAAAAAAAAAAAAAAACATTCGAGCATGACCACGTTACAAAATCAGGAGAGATTTACCCAAAGTACATCCCTGACTTGCCTTCAAAGCAGACCAAGTTCCGTGTTACTACATTTGGTCTGCCCCCCTTCGACATGATTTTATTTATAGTTAGGGAAACAAAACTATACTTTGACCCTTCCCCTACTCTGAGACACCAATCAGGAAGCTCATCATTATCGCCTAGACCAGTAGCAGTCTCTGGTCCCTAGTATACTGAACCCTGTTATCGTGATAACCATACTTTTTTTTTAATTGATCTTTATTGAGTTTTCATACAAATTATGATACATTTATGGGCATACTTCAGTACATAAATACTCAACCATCAGGCATTACTTCAGGTTATTTTACATACTCTTAATGTTCATTTAAAGCATTTAATGTTGATATTGTAGTTATAAATTTGCTGAACTTGGTTTATGAGAAGAATAGGCTATGTGAGAGAGAAGTAATATACATACATACAGTGCACCAGTGGTGCAAATACAGAGTAAAGTTATTATCATTAAATAATAACCTAATCCAATGAACTCAAAATGCCAGACCATCTGACAGCAAACAACTCTTGTTTTCCCCTGCAATATAAAATATGTTCTTCTATTGCTATCTTACTGTTCAAAAACTTTAAAAATACCACCAATGATATGTTCTGTTTGTTACATAGCTGTCGATGAATATAGAACTTGGCTAACAAGAGAAAATTGTTCAATGAATATTTACATGGTGAATTGAAATAACCAAAAATAACATGTTCTGCTGACAGTGCTATGGTATCATGGGGAAAATATTATTCCACCAGTCTTGAAAATTTGTCCAGAAGTCTTGAATGTTTTGACATTCCCAAAAACGATGAAGAATTGTGTCTTTAAGAGTGCAATGATGGCATGACTCAGAATCAATTAATCCCATCTTAAACAATCTAGAGTTGTGTGCCACAAAACCATGCAATACAGTGAAAACATTCCAATTTACTGTACTACTGTATGATAACCATACTCAGCCAATTACAATTGAGTGACTTTTCCAGCGCTAAAACAGTGACCTTGTCAAAGAAAGGTAAACTCCAGCGGAGTAGACAAAATACGCAGTTTGGGTCTGCTTTGGAGGCAAATCCCTGACAAATTTGTGTGACCAACGAGAATATAGGAAATTTTAAGCCATCAATACTGGAGTGAATGCCTGTATTGATAAGAACAATTACATTAATAAAATTTATGTTCAATGGTGTCAATGTTGTTTCTTCTGTTGCCTTTGTCCGATTCTCTATTTTTTGTAAAGAGAGCCTTTTATTGGTTGAGATTATTCTGTGTATTATTTCAAATTGAAAGTTATGCAGTTTAGTTTCTGTGCAACATTTAAATGGGAGCTTAAATATTTCATTCCATTTTCAATCAGTGACTTCAAGCTGGATATTAAATTTCTGTACTACTGTTGGAGTTACGTTACAGTTGTTTTGTAATTTCTAATAGAATGTTTTACTTGTTATAAATTCCACTGGCACCAATTTACCATCAATATATATTTTGTACTGGTTTGTTGACACATGATTTGTGCGTGCGTCCTTTATCTTTTGTTTCCAGATGTTTTCCAGTGCATCAGCAAGACCACAGTACAGAAGAATATATTCACGTTAAACTTTTGATTAAAGAACAACAGTTCTCCTTGTTCAGGTTCTTTGACTAAGTCTTTACACAAATATTATACCTTTCGGACACAAATCTTGGTAAAATACAGATTTCCCATCCACCTTGATAAAGTCATGGTACCAGTTAGACTTTCTCGATGTATTATTTGTTATCTCGGGTGAAGAGAACCTTTTGAACCTGTGCTATTTGGGTAAAAAGTCTGAAAAAAGTACTGTGGTACATTTTTTTCTTAGTCGTCACTTGTTCCAGTTTGAACTACATTTGTAAAATCAATCTTTGTCCAAAAAAAGCACTAATTCCTTTTTTTTTTTTTTCAATTTTGAGCTGTGATTTGTACTGGTAATTATTTAACCCGTGGTAATATTAAGGAGCTACTTCGGGCGTCAAAATTAGAATTTTTAATCTACCTTTACAAGTTATGATATATCACATTATTTTAACTTGAGGGATTTTGATCCCATATTACTCAATATATTAACCGTTGGAAAGTTTTTATTTAAGATTCCTTGAACTGGAATGCAACAACATTAACAAAATATTTTGCTTGCTGCCAGTAATTTGATGATGATCTGTTCACAAAAAAAGAGAAAAATCTCTTCAGGACAACACTCCTAATAATTTGCTTATTTAAAAAAGTATGCATAACAATATATATATATATATATATATATATATATATATATATATATATATATATATATATATATATATATATATATATATATATATATATATATATATAAGTAAATGTACGATACAATATTGTCTATTAGCTAGAGCACGTGACATCAGCTGTCAGTTTGGTATGCGTATTTCAGAATATGAATTGACAAAATCCATGACTTGTCTTATAACACAATAGTCTCATTAAAGTCCCAACATAAGCAATTCGACCTGTTCATCGTCTATTAATCACACACTGATTTGCTATGCGGCTTATCATCTTTCCTAGTTAAAGTGTGTGTCAACACACACTTTTCTGTTTTTCCTCGAGTTCTTTCTTTCTTTTTTTCTTCTTTACCAGCAAATTTGTCCGACACTTTTCTCGGATACTATTATACATAGAAACTCCAAACTTGGCATGATTGTACCTCCATACAAGGAGTTTGACCGTTTCACACAGAGGAATGAAGATGTTTAAACTTATGCAAATTAGGGGCATTTGAAATTTTAAATCTTGAATATCTTCAAAAGTATAATAGATAGAGATGTCATTCCACTTCTACTGGGGATTATTGACCAGTGCGCATCCAATGAATTTAAAACAAAAGTTGTAACAATTTAAATTATGCTAATTAGCAGTATTTGAAATTTTAAAACTTGCTTATCTTCAAAACTATTAAAGATAGATATGCCATTTTAACTTCTACCAGGAGGTTATTGACCTTTGTGCATGTAATGAATCTAAAGCAAAAGTTGTAGCCATTTAAATTATGCTAATTATCAGTATTTGAAATTTTAAAACTTGAATATCTTCAAAACATTTATAGAGATATCATTTCAACTTTTACTAGGGGGTTGTTGACCATTGCGCACCTAATGAATTAAAAATAAAAGTTGTAGCAATTTAAATAGCTCCATTAGAAATTTTAAATCGTGAATAACTTCAAAGCTATAATAGATATAGATGCCATTCCAACTTCTACTCCTGTGTTATGGAACTGTTCTACATCGCCATGCCAATATGCTTTGAAGACACACACATTGATTTGCAATGCAGCAAATCTTCTTCCCTAGTAGTTCCTCCTTTGTATTTCATCAAGTTGCATATTAATCCCCAACTTGTTTCGGCACAGATCAATGATCATTGGGTCTGTACGTGTCTCCTTGGTCGCTTTGACCGGTTCGTGCTAGACCATAGAAACTCAAAGTCATGTCTCTTGCCCTGGATTGGTACTGGGGATGACGCGGTAGCAAAATATAGGACATCAAGTGCTGTTACAAAACAAACCAATCATGCGTGAGACCACTAATGGCTTTTATTTTTTAATTCTTCTTATGGCTTATGCAGATATGTGTTGCCACCCGCCAGCCTACCACCGACGTGACTTGTGACGCATTTCACTGGTGAATTATTTCCTTTTTATCAGTAAGACTGGTCCAGGGCGCTACATTCTGAGTCAGTGGCATTATTTCTGCCTCCTATTAACCGTTTCCTTCATATTTGCTACAGATAATCAAAGGGTTGGGCAATGTTTTTTACATGGAGGTCCAAGTGCAGCCACTATGGTTATTTCAAATCAAATGGAACATTGAACATTATTTCCTAAACTGTATCAGTGGAGGATTTGACAGGTGTTTAGCCCCAGATGCAGCCACTGTTGGTTATTTCAGATCAAATGAGCATTGAACATTATTTCCTTGACTGTATCAGTGGAGGATTTGACAGGTTTTAGTCCCAAGTGCAACCAATGTTGGTTAATTCAAATCAAATTGAACATTGAACATTATTTCCTTGACTGTATCAGTGGAGGATTTGACAGGTTTTTAGTCCCAGATGCAGCCACTGTTGGTTATTTCAGATCAAATGAGCATTGAACATTATTTCCTTGACTGTATCAGTGGAGGATTTGACAGGTTTTTAGTCCCAGATGCAGCCACTGTTGGTTATTTCAGATCAAACCCATGAGGTATGGACCTGAACTATGACCTGATCGAATAGATGGTCCGTTAAACGGGACAGGAACTGATTTGAAAGTTTCACAGCCTTTATGAAGAAAGTACATCTTTGTAGGGCAATTTCCATTCAGAAAGGTGGCGAGCAAGCACTACAAATTCGGTACCTTGGTCACTTCTGGTTGTTGCGTTTTGTTTTGTTGTGTGTGTGTGTGTGTACCAAGCTTGGATAAGCTAATTTATATCAAAAATTCAAAAGGAACTTTTCATAAAAACCGTCTTTATGGAACAGAAAGAGTAGTTCTGATATATTGAATATGTATAATAAGCAGGGTTCTTACATGTTTTTGAAAAATAAATTTAAGGACTTTCAAGGACTTTTTAAGCACTTAAATCACGTTTTCAAGGACCAGATCCAGCAATAGAACACAACAGACAAATTCTTCAAATCATCACTTTTCAACCCTTTACTAATAAGATCAATGCCTATCATTCCACATTTATTATTTATTTCAACCATATATTAATCAGACTCAATTTTTGAAATTGGCAGTAGACTTTCCACAAACTTACAAAGAAGCCTATATGTGGATCATATTACTTAAAGTCCTTTTTAAAGATAAATTCAATAAGGATTATTTTATGAGTTCACTGTGACTTATGTAGGCCTACAGCCAGTATGGGTTGTATTCCCGAAATTCACTCTATCTTGTCTATAAAATTGCTACAACTACATATGGGTAAAATTAGACCTGAAGATGTACCTATCCCCATGCACATTTTTCACAAGAATGCCACAGTTTCTTTTCTAGGAAGTTTCTTTTCTAGGAAGGTGATGTACTTTCTTACCTGTACGTTTCATACAGTGTATTGGTCCCTGAAAGTAGGCTGTACATGTAAATAAGGCTCACATAATTAGTTAAGCCTGATTTGATAAGAACTGTCAAACCTACATGGGTTTAAAGGGGGTTAAAAGCAAAAAGATACTTTGCAATTTGCAGTGTTACATTTTGAAAAATGGAATTTGCCAGCCACTTCAAAGGAAAATGACAGCAGAATGTGTTCATCTTAATGTGATTCAAGTTCATAAATGCTAAATTTTGTGGAAAATATTTATATTTCTTGGCAACTTGCCTCATAGGGTGATGCTTAAAGATAAAATTCAAGGACTTTTCCAGGACCTTTGTCCAAAATTCTGGATTTTCAAGGTTTTCAAGGCCTTGAAAATAATGAATGTAGCAAATTCAAGTACTTTCAAGCACTTAAAGGACCTGTGGGAACCCTGAATAAGGATATAAAATAGAGCCTATTACGGGTTAAGGCGAGAGATTGGGGTCAGCAGATATGCAGACTTCCCGATGGAGGCCTCAAAATTCTATTCTGTTATAAGGGGCACAAAAGGCATGATCTGATGATGATCCTCCTGTGCCAGTATTCTGACCCCCCCCCCCCCTTTCCCATAAATAATGACTTCGTCTTATATTAGACATTTTAAGCAATTGTTTAGATGATACGGAAAAGGGATTCTTTAACTTTCGTTTGGTTGCGCTCCACTGTGTGGTTGATGACGGCTTTGTAAGAAATACGAATGTGGTCATCAGTGGGCGCCGTTTGAGTGGCTCTAAAGTGGCGGCCGTTTTGGAATTTTATATATATATATACATATATATATATATATATATATATATATATATATATATATATATATATATATATATATATATATATATATATATATATATATATATATCACATCACGTTATTCCATCATGAACATCTAAATAATGGCTCCACGATTACATTAAAGATCAGTATATACAAGTATACTAGTACTACCCATATACATGTGCACGTTGGTTTTCTCCGAGTCCTTCGGTTTCCTCCGAGTCCACCAAACAAGTAGGTAGTAATATTAAGTATACGCCAACATCTGCGCCATGGAGAGTGATTAATAAAGACTTGGCCTGTTCCCCAATCCATATAAAAGATATGGGTCAAAGCTATACTACAGATATAGTAAAACTCTTGGTAGTCAACTACCACCAGCTCACATACATGCATGCATGCATGCATACATACATACATACATACATACATACATACATACATACATGCATGCATGCATGCATACATACATACATACCAACATACATACATACATACATACATACATACATACATACATACATTCACATATAAAAAAAAATAAAGATTAACAAGAAAACTTGTTACAAAAACCAGCTAGTTTCCCGTAATGACGTCACACAAAAACTGCAATGTGATCTATTGTTTTTTATGTGGACACTGACTCAGAATGTAGCGCCCTGGACCAGTCTTACTGACAAAAAGGAAATACTTCACCAGTGAAACGCGTCACAAGTCACGTCGGTGGTAGGCTGGCGGGTGGCAACACATATCTGCATAAGCCATAAGAAGAATTAAAAAATAAAAGCCATTAGTGGTCTCACGCATGATTGGTTTGTTTTGTAACAGCACTTATTGTCCTATATCTTGACCCTTCCCCCTCCCTCCCCCCATCTTGCTGCCCCGTCAGCCACAGTACCAATCCAGGCCATGAGAGATACACGAGTTTGAGTTTTTATGGTATAGCAGGAACCGATCAAAGCGACCAATGAGATACAGACCAAATGATTATTGATCTGTGCCGAAACAAGTTGGGGATCAATATGCAACTTGATGAAATATAAAGGAGGACTTCATTCCATTGGCCGTCCTGGCTAACCTCCTTGGTCCCAGGGGGGTCGGCAGGAAAGTCAGACGAATTATCGCGTGTTTCTCAAGTTACCGAGTGAGGGCGCGGGTGTTCCAGGCAAAGAAAAATCTCAAGGGAAACCTGTTGGTCATCGACGACCTGATCAGGCACAGGTCCATGCTGGCGTATCGTGCGGGGATGAAACCACCATTATATTTACTGTATATTCTCATATTAGCATAAAGGCGTATAACTTTTGTTGCGTCACTTTTTAAAATAAAGTATGCAGTTGGTGTTGTGCAGACACCTTTCATTGAAAACATTCAAGACAAAAAAGGCGAGTCTATAGATAGAATCAAAAGTTATGCCAGTGTTTACCTGTCATAGCCAGGAAACACGTGCTCCGAGCACGGCTTGCCAGCATTACGTCACTGCGTATGAATATGTGATTTGCCCTCTGTTTATAAAACTCATCATGGAAAAAATATCTGTCAAACCATACAACACAAACAGGCTGATAAGCTCATGTAATAGTCTAGCTGAAACAGTGGGTTAAGGGTATATATCAGGTTACGCGTGAGTCTTACAAATGACTTAATAAAAGTCTGAAAATACGTTAAAAGTACCATAAACTATATATTTCCTGAAAGTTAACAAATCTGGGAATAAGTTGATAGCATTTTCATTTTTACAAGTTCTTCTGTGTTGACACAACAATCAGGTAAAGTGATCATAAAAAAATCACACTATTGTTAAATCTACTTTTTTATTTTGAGCTTGAGCATGTGCATTTCTGTTGCAAAAGCTAGCAGACATGATTTTCTACACAAACGTGTCTCACTTTTTTCATTGTTTGCACTATTGTGGAGATACTCCCGTTTAAAGTTGAAAAGATGACATTCCATTCTTACATCAAAGGTTTTGACTTCTGGCTCGCTGTGGAGGGAAAACCACTCAACATAGAAAAAATCTGAGACACGTTTTTAAAGATTACATTCTTGTGAACAGTTTGCCACAAACCCCAGGTCTTTATGAGCAAAACTGACGAAGTTGATTTCACAAGAAGTTGAGAAACAAAGGCCAGGAATGATGCCGAGAAAAACGCTTTCAAAGCAAATGCCGACTTCAATAGGACTTACGCTATTCTTTGGGCCTTTGATCGCAATGACACCTTGGTATTCCGTTACGCACTCCTACATGTTGAGTAAATGGACAAGTTTGGAGCATCAAACTTTAAAGAATGCTTTATTTTAGAGGTTTTACATCCAAAAATGTTATAATCATGCTCATCTGTCACTTTGGATTCCATGTTGGGGTTTCTCAAGTTTAACCTGATTGGCCGACAAATGACTGACAGGTGGTTACGGGGCAACCGGGTTCTACGATGTTTGCCGTCTTGCGTGGGGCCCAGTATAGGTGTCAGTAAATCGGAACTTCAGTCTCAGTTCAGAAAGTTTCTATCAAGTTCACAGGATCGTTGCTTACATTTGTGTGATTAGAAAGTGCTATTGCAAAGATGCCGAGAAAGAAAAAACCTAGGGGCAGACCGATGCCCGCGTCAGTTGGAAGTGAACTCAAAGCGTCTGATCTAGGATCATACTACAATCAGTTCCCTCCAGTGGAGACGACCCTGCAACCCGACGTGAGCCTCACGGAGACCCCGGGCGAGTCTGGCATTGCATGGTCAGGGTCGAACGAAGTCGCGGCCAAGGTCACGGATACTGATTAGGTGAACGCACACCACAACATCCACAAGCCAACCCGGTCTGGACAAACGAATTTGCAGTGCTAGTGCCCAGAAACTCGGAGACTTTGTGGTCCACGAGGCTAGATCTACAGATTGTTGTGAAAAAGGAGATGTGAATGAACAGCCAGAGGGATACCGATTATGGGACTGTTCTCAGTTGCAGGCTTGTATTGATGCCGCTGCTGTGTGTGCAACTTGTAAAGTTGGAACTCTGAAACTGAGCGAAAGAACAAGTATTGGAGCAACAAGAGGATCTAAGTCTGAGTTTATATGGATATGTTCAAACGAGAGTTGTACACAAAGCGATAATGCGGTTTGCCTGCCCAGCTGATCGTAGTCTGCTTGTGCGGAGCGTGCGCAGAAGCGCTCACACCTGCTGTATGTAAATGAGGCTCCTGTTGGATTCCTGCAGGGTGGAGCTTAGAAGCTTAGCTAGTCCCCAGCCGAAGCCACACCAAACAGTGAGAACCAGGCCCAATACTTTTGCCAAAATTCACAATTTTCCTTTACACAACCTGAAATCTGATTAAGGCATACAAAACTTAAAGGGAAAGTGCATAACATGTGTGAAAATAGCAAAAATGATGGTTTAACCCATTGTAACCTGATATATATCCTTAATTACAGGTAAATGGCCCCCAAAGGTGTCAGCACAAGACAACTAAGAACTATTTAGTAACCTGCACCTGATTGGCTGCAATGGTGTATTCATACCTGCGACATGCCGAATAGAGCAGGCAGGATCAAGGGAACATGGACGACCGACGGGAGAATAAAAGTCGAATTAAACCAAAAGGCAGAACGGTGTGACCAAGATACAAACGATTATGGAAGTTGTACTGTTCAATAACTCACAAAACCCAGGGCTTTGTACCAAAACCTCGGGTTTTGCTCACAAAACCTAGAGTTTTTAAACAAATCGTAGGGTATTGTATGTAAAACCGTGAGTTTTGTAACAATACCCCGAGTTTTGCTTACAAGTACCCAGGGTTTTGTAAACTACCAGGGATAACAAAACAAATATAATATTTTTTTTTATATTTTGTTCAATAATATGCACAAACCCCTGGGTTTTATCATAAAACCCGGGTTTTGTAGACCAAACCCAAGGTTTTGTATCGAAACCAAGTACTTGTACACTAAGTTTTGGGTCTTGTAACAAAACACAGGGTTTTGCTTTGTTACCCACTCAAAACTAACGGTTTTGTTGCCAAACCCTGAGTTTAGTCACGATAACCATGGGTTTTGCAGTTGTTTTGTTCTATAATTTGCAAAACCAGGGTTTTGTGACATCAGAAATTACACGGTTTTGAATAATTTGCAAAACGCTAGGGTTCGTTACCTCACAACCCCCACGGTTGTTGTGCAGCTGCATGCGCTGATGTGACCATTAATTACAAAACGACTGCCACATCACATCGTAGTGATAATTGTCTGAACACGCCAAAGTTTTATTTCTTTAACACGATATTCTTTAACTCCACCTTCATTGCCACCATTCAGACTTATTGCATCTATTTCTGTGGTCGCTCTCTCGTGAAGATACTTATACTTTTTGAGCTCATCCCCGGGAGCTCTGCAACCACAAGGGTGAAAATCCTGACTGTGACGGCATGTCCCTGTACCAGCCATTTGCAACAAACAAACTACCATTTCTCTGGTACTGATTTCACACTTTTTTTGGGGGGGGGGGGTTGTTTTGTTTTGTTTTTTTAGGTTGTTTTATTTTTTATGCAAATTACCAAGATTGCGTGGCGCCTTCTCAAGAACTGTCGATTGCTCTGGTCTTCGTTCAGTACCCGCACGGCCACCGGTTGATTTGTAAACACAACACAATAAAAAGCAAGTTAAACATTTTCTGACGTCACAGTATTGGTCTTAAAAGAATAATAGAACCGAGAACTCCAACAATGAGAAATTTCAAGTCCGCAACTAGAAAAGAAGATGTGCTTCACAGCAAATCTGTGGGTACCTTCAAAACAGTTTGAAATGCCACACTTTGCCATTGTTCAACATAATCTAAATTTTGTGTATTGGCCTAATTTGTATAAATTAAAATGCTACAACTTTTAGTTCTTGTTTTTTTGGATGTGACTATGTCACAAACATAGAAACTGAAGTTTGAATGACACAATCATCTACAGCAGTTATGAAACTATTCAAGATATAAATTGTGTGTATTGCATAATTTGTATAAATTTAAAGCCTACAACTTTGGTTCATGGTTCGTTGGATGCACCTATGTTCCAAACCTACAAATTGAAGTTGCAGTGATACCTCTATGTATAATAGTTTTGAAGTTATTCAAGATTTAGATTTTGTGCATTCACCTTATTCGTATAAATTAAAATCCTTATTTGGTTCATGGTTCATTGGATGTACCTATGTCACAAACATATAGAGTGAAGTTGAAATGGCACCTCTATCATAGTTATGAAGCTATTCAAAATTTTAATTTGTGTATTAACCTGGTTTGCATTTAATTTAAATTAAAATTCTGCATCTTTGGTTCAGTAATTGCGGCTATGTCACAAACCGACAAATTGAAGTTGGAATGGCACCTCTGTGTATAACAGTTTTGAAGCTGTTTAAGATTTAAATTTTGTGTATTCACCTAATTCGCATATATTAAAATTTTACATTTTTGTTTCATTGGATGCGTCTATGTTACAAACCTTTAAGTTGAAGTTAGGGTAGCACCTCTTTCTTTAATAGTTTTGAAGTTATAACAAAAGATTTAAATTTGCATAAATTAAATTTTACAACTTTTTTGGTTTATGCTTCACTGGATTTGGCTATGTTACAAACCTTTAAATTGAAGTTCGAATCACACCTCTATCTGTAATATTTTCAAGCTATTCAAGCTTTCAATTTTGATCATTCACCTAATTTGCATAAATTGAAATCCTAGAACTTTGGTTCATAGTCCATTGGATGCGGCTTGCCACAAACCTATAAATTGGAATGGCATCTCTATGTATCATAGTTTTGAAGATATTCAACTTTTAAATTTTTCAATGCCCCTTAATAAGCATAATTTGAAAAACTACAACTTATGTACTGTCCATTATTTTGGAAGATGGCACAAGCCTATATATGCACATTGAAATTTTGAGTCTATCTGCAATAGTTAGGAAGATATGGAGCTTTTAAAATTTTACTTGCGCCTGATTTGCATTATCTTAACCATCATGACTATTCCAAATGAGATGCACATTGTCACTGGTTAGGTCAGTCACCATGGCAAGTTTGGTGGTTTTCGGAAAAATAGTGTCATCCAAATATTGTATTTGTGTCTTTTTGTCAAAAACCACTCCCTAGTATTCATTACCCTATTCCGCAGTCCGAACTCTTTACTCTCCATAAGCTAACCTGTCCCTGTCTAACTTATATACATAGAAGTACTATTGTCCATATTGCACACGTTCCTGTGTAAAATTTTGACATAGGCTGTATTAGCCCAAATAAATTAAAGGGTATTCAGCGGGTAACTACTCAACATGTTTCGGAGCCTTTTACCCGTACATGTCTCTCTGAGTAGCGGCTCCTTGTCTAAGCTAAATATTCAGCAAAGACAACCCACATAATAATGAATAAATATGAACGTGGCAATTGATGAATTAGCTAAATACGTGAAGTGTTGCTTATATAAATATAAAATAAATGATATGCCACCTGATGGCAAAATGAGGAATCATACTCCTGGTGGAAAATATTGCAACTAAATTGTGCCACCTGTAGGGCAAATATGTAATCACTCACCTAGTGGTTGCCTGCGGTGATGTGACCACTAATTATAAAACGACTGCCACATCACATCGTGGTGATAATTGTGTCAACACGCCAAAGTTTAATTTTACCTAGTGGTTAAAAATGAAACTAAGTTCTGCCACCTGCTGGTAAAATGTGAAAACCTTACCTTGGCTTGTGAGACCGTGAGCCACGTTGAACACATATATGCTATAAAGTAGAAATAAATAGATTATTTCTTACATGCTATATTTGTACGCTAATATTAAAGACAGACTGGAACCACACTACTCAACAAGTTAATGTTCCAATTTGACCACATTTGGAAAGATCAAAATGTGTATTTTAAGTCTTCGGCTATTGTGTACAAGGTGAATGAAAACAACAGCGGCACCGATCTGTTCCATAACAAGTAACAGTGATAATAAACCTACATACACATGCACAATTTGGAAAAGATATATATATATATATATATATATATATATATATATATATATATATATATATATATATATATATATATATATATATATATATATATATAAAACCACCAAGATTTCGATATCCCGTCACTCTGCCACGTAAATCAAACAGTAATGGATATTGAAGCGAAGGCACAAATTTTAAACGAGTTTTTTGTATCGCAGTCTGCAGTGGATGCTTCCAATTCCTCGTTCCCTCCTTTCGAGCAAAGAAACTCCAATCCTTTACAAACTATGTCTGTTAATGAAATTGAAGTACAAACATATTGCAAAGCCTAGACGTTTGCAAAGCCAATGGCCCTGACGGAATAAGCGCACGTTTGTTGATGGAACGCGCCCCAGTTATTTCTAAATCGCTAACTGAAATATTTAATTTCTGGTGGAATTGTCAAAGAATGGGGACTTAGTCGAGTGGATATGTGCGTTTCCCATTTCAGCTAGGCGGCTGGTGCCAAAGGTTGCAGGTTCAAGTCCCGCTTGTCCGAACATAAAAATATAGATTTCCGTCTCCACAAAAAAAGCAAATGTGGTGCCATTTTTTTTAAGTTGTCCGAGCTTTTGTCACAGCTGCAGACCTATTTCCGCAATTAATATTGTAAGTCTTTGAGAAAGTAGTTTTCAAATATGTTTTTAACTTTTTCCCGGACGATGCCGTTTGGTTCCAATATTAGTCAGAATTTATTCCTGGGGATACTACGGTCAATCAAATAATTTACTTGCACCATCACTTTTGCGAAGCTGTGTACCTACAGAAGGAAGTAAATATTGTATTCTGTGACATCACCAAGGCCTTCGATCGTGTCCACCGCCTATGTTTATTGTTCAAATTACGCAATGCAGATTTTGATGGTCCTCTACTTAGCTGGTTTGCCGACTATCTAAAGGGTAGACGGCAATGTGTTGTTGTGAATGGGGGAAAGTTGCCTTGGAGCCGAATCAAAGCAGGCGTCCAACAGGGATCGGTACTTGGTCCCTTTATATTCATGATATACATGATATATCGGTATGTAGTTGCAGCAAATACATTGAATTCTTACTTCCATGAAGTAGACAACTGGGCGTACAAATGCTCAGTGTCATTTAATCCTTCTTAAACCAGTAGCATGCTTTTATCAAGAATACGACTTCCACGTCTTCATCCAGAGTTGGTTATCACAGGCAAATCTTTACAGAATGAACCAGAACATAAGCTCTTGGGATTATTGATAGGATCTGACTTAAGCTGGACAAGTCATATTCATGATATTAACCACCAAAGGCATATACATGGTAAACATTTTGAAACAATTACAATATCGTTTAAGCAGAAAATATCTGGAAACTCGTTATTTATCCTTCATACGGCCATTTTCAGAGTGTGAGTCTTTCCTGTGGGATGGGTCTACAAGTAGTGACTGCCACGATTTACAAAAAAGTCAATCTGGGAGCTGCTAGAGTCGTAACAGGACCGACAGCTGGAAGGAGTCACGATCTAATTTATCGGGAATCTGGTTTGGAAAAATTTGCAGACTGAAGAAGTGAAAGTAAACTGATTATGTTTTGCAAAATTCTCAAGGGTGACGCACCCAAATATTTGACAAATTTATTGCCAACTTCAGTAGGGCTACTAATCAAGTACAATATGAGACGGATACAAATTCTCGTTAATTCGGACATGACCTAATTTATGCAATGCATCTTTTTTCCCCTTCAGCTGTTCGTCTCTGGAACGATTTTCCACGTGCCACTCGTAATGCCGAGCATTTAGACTAATTCAAAATTCAGTTAAATCAAAATAAGCCTTAAGTTAGTCCACTATTTTACATCGGGTATAGAAAAGTAGCGGTTTTACATGCCCGTTCACTTATGACGTGTAGTATGCTCAAAACATATTTATTTAAAAATGGTCTCGCTGACTCCCCAAGGTGTTTCCGTGGTGTTGCATACAAATGAGGATGTTTTTCATTTTTTTTTTTTTTTTTTTTTCGAAAGTAGAAATTTTACAGTGGAACGAGTTAGATGCAAAATAGCTGACTCCATTTGCTCCATTCACGGTGCAAACTTTATTATTTGGCTCCAAAAATTGTACTTTTCAAG
This sequence comes from Hermodice carunculata, assembly GCA_964020975.1. Classification (NCBI taxonomy): domain Eukaryota; kingdom Metazoa; phylum Annelida; class Polychaeta; order Eunicida; family Amphinomidae; genus Hermodice; species Hermodice carunculata. The sequence continues at coordinate 76,859,267 of OZ026624.1, forward strand.
AAAACAAAACAAATTTTACGCTGTACATCGCACGTCAAATCTACAGACAGGCTTGGAGCTGTCCCGTCATTTTTACAAATAGTCATAATTATAGGTGGTGAAGTAGTGCTTGTTTATGATGGCAGATCCCATTATCTTTCCCTGTCTGTGACGTCTTGTCCAGTCAACAGTTCTTATTATGTGGCATTGCCGTTTCATGTGTCTGCGTGCAGTGGTGTTCATTCTGACAGTGGCGTTTTATTGTTATATCCAGTTCTCTTTCTCTTTGTTTTGTGATAAGGATTTATATAGGGCTCCGCCCAATCGCTTTTTTGAAATAAATATGTTTAAAGTAAGGGAGATACAGTTTCATTACGATTCACATGGTTGTGTAGACGCATGGAAAGGAGGCCCTACACCGCTGGCTGAAGAGTGTCCTGCAAAAATTTCCATCATGTGGGCCTACCCAGTGAATCACTAAATTCAATGCAGTTGTTGAGCTTGTTTTGAGGTCTAAGGTTCAACTGGAGCCTATGCAGTTGTGGATTAAAGGAATCCACGAAACTTTCCTCGGATAAATTTACCAAACTTGCCCCGTTTTTGGACGAAGACAAAGTTTGAACTGGAAAGGCGATTAATGTTTGAAAAGAGCGGGAACACAAATGGTAATATTACAAGGCTACAGGAGAAGGAGAAGAAGAAGAAGAAGAAGAAGAAGAAGAAGAAGAAGAAGAAGAAGAAGAAGAAGAAGAAGAAGAAGAAGAAGAAGAAGAAGAAGAAGAAGAAGAGGAGGAGGAGGAGGAGGAGGAGGAGGAGGAGGAGGAGGAGGAAGAGGAAGAGGAAGAGGAAGAGGAAGAGGAAGAAGAAGAAGAAGAAGAGCTACCACAACAACAAGAATACAATATCAATCAGAAGATACATACGAGCACCTGTCATGCCGACCAGAACTTACACGCGCTGCATGAGCAACGTACCTTGTCATGTCAACCATGACTTGCAAAAAAAAATAATAATAATAATAATAATAATAATAATAATAATAATAATAATAATAATAATAATAATAATAATAATAATAATAATAATTTATTAGCCTCTATAAGGGGAAATGATACGTACAAAATCATACAGAACCAAGGATGACAAAATCACACATAATGAGACTATACAACTTGAAATTATAAGTAATGCATGAAAAAAACAGAACTATTAATAGCACCTTGTTAATAACACAGTTAAAACATGTTCATTAGACATTGGTTTAATAAAATTCTCATGAAAGGTCAGATATCTCAGAGTGTCCACAACCCCATCTTCCTGGCTTGTTACTGATGTTTTAAAGTGACATCCAGAAAATGCCATCTGAAGAGGGGAGAAACCTAGTTGGACCACTCTGTCGACCAGCATACCCTTAAAAACTGCCATTTAAAATATAATGAGCAAGCGTTAAAGAATACAGTTTTAGTAAAGGAGACTGTACTTGAAAAATCCGCTGAAAAAGAAAGAGCGTTTCGTCCTGCATGACAGTCTGGAGCGTAGGAATACGTAAAGATTTTAAAAGTGAAGAATGATGGGAGTGCTTCCCTATACCAAGATAACGTTTCACTAGAGTGCCTTGTGTGGACTCAAGCTTTGTTAAACAGGATTTAGAAACACTTAGTGTATCGAGACCATAGGTGAGGATAGGTGAACATATTCTTTTCCATAATTGTGTCTTAATAGCTGTACTTAACCCGGGGTAAAACAGTCGAACATTAGCGAGGCCAAAGTAGTTTTGCCTGCACATTTTTATTCTGTTATCAACATGTAAGGAAGCAGAATTATCAGTAGAAAATTGTACACCTAAAATACCCACATTATCAACCGTTTCAAGTTTGACATTACCAAGGGTCCACATAGGATTACAACTGAATACGTTAGGCCCCATAACTATACATTTAGATTTATTGGCATTGAAATTAAATCGCCAGTCGCGAGCGCATTTAACACATATGTTTATGGAAGACTGCAGCCCGGTTATTGTTGAGCTCAGCAGTGTTACATCATCAGCGTATGCGATGGCGCTAAAGGAGTCCGCTCCGACATAGGCACCATTGTTCGCACCTTCGACGGATTCCAACATATCATTCATAAATATATTGAAAAGATGAGGGGACAATATACTTCCCTGACGTACGCCCCTTGTCACAGAAAAAGACAGACCATAATCACCATTCCATCCGACTAAAGATGTCAAACCTCCATACCACTTACACAAAAATGACCACTGTGACAAAGGGAATACATCAAGGAGCTTATACATAAGCCCGTCATGCCAGACACGATCAAAAAACACTTCTCGGCTTCGAGTGTACAATCATACAAAGGAGAACCTCTGTTGTTAAAATATAGACTAATATCATTTAAGAATGTACAGCCGAAGGGGCGCTCCGCCTCTCACGAAATCCAAACTGTATGTCACTGACGTTGTCAGCTGGAACCATGAATAATTCAATTAACTTAGCATGAACAGAGCTAAGAGTTATTGGGCGGTAATTTTCTGGCATGTTTGGATTTAGGCAACTCTTCTTAAGTATTGGTATAATAATGCCAGTGTTAAACACACATGGAACGATACAATGACTGAGTATAAAAGTATAAAAAGATGCAAGTAAGTTACATAACATAGTGGATCTACCATAAATTAAATGTTCAGCAGTTATACCATCGCATCCACGTGAGCTATTTTTATTTAACTTACTAATCATGTCAGATACCATATCCATAGTTACCAACGTGGAATCCTTAAATATGTCATCAGAATCAGCAATTTCACTAAATTTATGTCGGACAGCATCAGTAATGAACTGTTGATTCTCAGTCATGTATGTATGATCATCATTCATTATGCTGATGATCATACATATATGACTGAGAATCAACAGTTCATTACTGATGCTGTCCGACATAAATTTAGTGAAATTACTGAGTCTGATGACATATTATGCACCTGCATAATAAAACACCAGTATTGCTCATTGGCACTGAAAGTGATATATGTGAAACATTAATAGAGCTGAAGGGATTCACGGCAGACTTGTGCGTTCAGCCATACATAACATATCGACTGCATTGATGTGCGCGGGAACAGAGACTGGCTTCCGAAAGAGATGTTGATAACGGATACAATGCGGGCAAGTGTAATCAAAATCAACAAGTAATTAATGAATATCCTTCTGTATATTAATTTAATTGTATATAGCGATAACGTTGTCTTTGTGCAGATACTAAGAACTGTTTAGTCCCTAGCAGTCTCATTAACTTTTCATTTTATTTATCACGATAGGCACGGGCCAGCGTCATTGGCTTAGACTTGCCGCACTCAAACTCAACTGGCTCGTATCACTGCAAACATTAACATGAAAATCCTTCACAATGAACTTTCTGCGAGAGAAATAGTATGTCAGGGAGAAATACAAACCAATGATTGCACATTTTTTGTAATAAAGATCATGTTTCTGTCCAACACAGGCGACGCATTTCCGGTCACTTACTCATTGCAAAAAGCAAATCATGTGGTGCCCATTTCACAGTTGTACCCAGTGTCAATTACACTGGGAGGTAATCGAGTTTTAAATAGAATATAATTAATAACTTTCCCCTCAGGCAAGCGTTTGTCTACATAATATCTGTTTAGTTATTTTTTCCGGTGCTGCCATCTTGTGTTTTCTTGCGTAGTTAATGCGCCACGTATCTAGTTGTTCCCGCTAATTCAAGCTGGCTTCCGTTTTGTTTTTTTAAATTAAATCAAATGTGCGCAAGCGCTAACTCCATTTATAAACGAACCGGTCGGGTTACTCGCCCCTTTGTCGTTTTGACTTGGCTTGGGACTGGACGCATCCACGTATGCACCGGCTCTTCATGTCCCGCCCAATATCCTTCTTGGGAGTTTTATGCGTACGTGTCATCTCGCATTTGTCGGTTTCGTATTTGTTCGTGAATTTATTTTTGTGGGATGCATTTTGCCATGAACAATTATCATTTTGTAGCGTTTTGCGTTTCACTCATGTTGGCAGTCTTACACCCGTGTGTCAAATTTCTGGCGTATTGACGGCATGTCAGGCCATAAAATTTCCGTGAGTATTCAATATTGCGTGTATGTGCTTATTAAAGAAACCTAGCGCGTATAGTCATATATATGCTTGCCACGCCCAAGATATAACAGTTTGCCTTATTGAAAATTTATTATTACATGTATACTTATAGACGCGACTATTCCCGGAAATTTAACATTAAAGTCTAGTTCAGTTACTTGAAAGCACTTTTAAGGTTTGTACTCAAACATATTTATATTATATTGAATTTACTGCACGGATAACATAAAGCTAATGAGTCATATTGTTACCAGACGCGTCGTCTTATTATGAATGTTAAGATTTGTATCCAGAGTACATAGTTCATATTTAGTACATACATAATGAGCGTGGATTGTTAAGATTTCTGACAATGTAAATGAAACATAATTTGAACGTGTTCAATGTATTTATGCACATAATTATATCTTGTGAGCTGTAAATATATAGTTCAAATGGATAAAGTTATACTTGTATTACTGGACACACTGTGTAAATTCCGCGTGTGTAGAAAGGTATTTAAATCATGATTGTTGGTGCGCGTAAAGTTGTGCTTAATTTGTACTGAAGCGCACAAATATCTTCTACGCGAAATCTTACTTACATTTGATAACCGAAATGTAGTTATTACATGATTTAAAGTGGATAAAATGTATTTTTACATACGCGAATTTTGAAGTTGCTTAGGCGGATTCATGTAACGTGCGAAGAATTTAAAGTAATAATAATCTTTGTACTCGCGTTGGATATAAAATATATATACTTGAAGAGTAAAGATTTCTCAGAAGCTTAAGTATTTCATGAAGTAAAATATGGGCCACTTATATATTTGCATATATTCCAGTTTATGGGAATCTCATAGGGAATCAAATAGGGAATTGCATGGAGAAGTGCGCAGAAGAGTGTACGGGGAATACACGGTGAATATGTGTCACCGCCCCGCGGTCAAAGGTATCGCCTATACGGGCGCACGTATATGTTCCCGGGTCCCATTGCTCCCAAAGAAGGCTTCAGCAAACTGACGTTTCCGTCTCCGTGGTTTGTATACCTGTACGACACCCAGGTCTCTTGGCTCTTTGCATTGTAAGTTTATTGAGCTGTGTTTACTACCAACTGAAGATGTCCGTGTCCTTTAACTTGGATTTCGAAAGGCCAGAAGCTTAGATGCAGCCCAGTGCTTTGATACTTTATGGCACGGAAGATTGCTATATTTTCTGCGACCCACGCTCACCTTCCACCTCTGCGACCCGGTGTTCGATTCTCGTCCTGGGCAGCATGTGGGAAAAGTTCCTATACCTCTTTAACCGTGCACGGTGGTTTTCTCCGAGTTCTTCGGTTTCTTCCACCACAGACAAGGTGGGAAGTATACGCCAACATCTTACATCTTATCTGTGCCATGGAGAGTGACCCCGATAAGTCAATGCTTGACTTCTTTCACAATCCATGTAAAGCAAATGTGTCTATACTATACTATATAAATTATGGTCACGGGTTCCAATAGATTTCTGGGTATGTATTGCCCTCTGGTATCGTAGGCTAAAAGCTGAAGTGAAATGGAATAATTTATTTGGTAATGAGTTTCCTATCCGTGTAGGTATACGCCAGGGAATTATTTTGTCCCCAAAACTCAAGATTTTATTGACGAACTCTTGATGGGGTAAAAAATGGCACCTTTCGGCTTAACAGCTGACAGTGACCTCCATGATTGCTTTGCGTATGCAAATATTACTCTATTTGCATCTACAATACCTCAATTACAAACATTACTAAATATTTGTCATCGTTATTCGTGGAAGTGGCGTTTCTCATTTAATCCTAGTGGATCTCTGTATATGGTAGCCAGCCGAAATATTTATTGACGGACCCAAATGGCTGCTGGGATCGTCAAAACTAAATAACATGAAAGAGCTGGATATCCTTGGGGTGTTTGTATAAACTTTATTGACTGAACCATAAAAAACAGAATATATGGCATTTTGTCACAAACACGTGTAAAGAAAATACAAATACAGCAAAGTGCACACAAATACAAAATGATACAAAGCACAACAGTTACAAAATCATAGAAAAAAGAAAAAAAGCAACAACACAATTATACATCATAACATATACACATGAAATTTCGACATAGACATACCAGATATATGATAATCACGATAGTGCCGGGTGGGAGAAGAAATATCGCAAGGAGTTTCCTCTAATTTCTATACAAGATTTTAAATAGGGTTCTAATTTCGAGATTAATAGTGTGTCTTGTGATTTCATAATAAATTTGAATTTCTCAAAGGCTGAATATTTATCAAAATCAACGAAAATATCTTGTGATAATTGATATAAAGGCTACTTTCCATGTTTCAAATAGACTTTCAAAGGCCCGCCGTTCTATGTATAGATATAGCTGTGCTGGCATATATTATCTGAGTTTGGCATCCAGTGTGAAAACTTATGTGTGGCAATCTGTCGGCATTCCCTCACTAACGTATGGTATGGGATGTGTTGACTTGAATTGTGATCTAATTAACAAGTTGGAAACTGCCCAAAGTGCAACTAAAAAGTCACTCATGAGACCAAATGAAAGGTCTCGCTCTTCATGCCTTCTTTCAGCTTTAAATCTTACACGAACTAGTGATATTATTCTAGCGGGTGATGGAATGAAATGGAATAATGTATTATAATTTGTGTGATGGAGAACTACCTTTTCCATCACAAAAATGATTATTAACCATATAGTACCCAGCATAGACTGGTGTGTCTTCTGACAAAATCTTTTTATATACTTTGAGTGCTTTTAAATCACTAGCTTGTTTTAGATTAAATGTAATGGGTGTTTTTTTGTTTTTGTTTTTTTTTCGGGGGGGGGGGTTCTTTTCTGGCCAGTATTTGTAGATTTCCGCTCAGTATTATTATATAATTTATGAATTGCTGTATTGCTGCTTGCATGTAATTCTTTCTCGGCGAACCCGCAATTGGTCAGCAATTACTTCATTGCAGTTCTCCCTGAATGTGTTTATAAGCTCTCTCTCTCTCTCTCCCTCTCCCTCTCCCTCTCCCTCTCCCTCCCTCTCCCTCCCTCTCCCTCTCCCTCTCCCCCTCCCCCTCCCCCTCTCCCTCTCCCTCTCCCTCTCCCTCTCTCCCTCTCCCTCTCCCTCTCCCTCTCCCTCTCTGTTATTATTACATATATAACGAAACTCAGATATCCAACATATTCAATATGTTCACACAAATTTTCATGGGGAATGGTTTATTTTCTTTGTCATTTACCTCATTTATCTGATATATTCAATTATATGACACGTTTCACTGTGTCATTATAACGAGTTTCTACATTATTATTATTATTATTATTGTTATTATTATTATTATTATTATTATTATTATTATTATTATTATTATTATTATTATTATTATTATTATTATTATTATTATTATTATTATTATTATTATTATGGTGCTTATCCAACACTGTTGCTTTTCTTCAAAAACTCAAAACATTACTACTTGATATGACCAAACATACCATGTATGGATAGCTGGACGCATAATGCAGATTTTGAATGGAATAATGTTTTAATCCGAGTTGAAGGTGAAGGTCTTATGGGCACTTGGAATTGAGATATCAAAATAACCTTGTTAATGTTCTGCCATCAAAACCTTGTGAATGCTCTGCTATCTGTAATTTATAGTGGATTATTATGAAATTTGATTGGATTGTTAAGGAGGTCAAAATCTCTATCGATGAAGATACCAGTGGCGCCAACCAAAGTCTGACTGAAATTGTGAACAAAATAATCCCAACCAGCAGGTTTTTTTGTCATAAATTGAGATTATAACCTTTTCTACGGCATCCGGGTCAGTATGATGCGAGTCAAAGCAACTGTATTGACCTTTTGGCTTGATGTTCCGTTGTTCACTGTGTTTGGGTGTTCACTGTGGAACTTAGTACACTCAGTGAAAGTTTCTTATCCCCCTGATTATTGGGAGTAGGCTCAATCTGTCCATCAATAGTGGAAGTAACTTTGATGCAGACCTCATTTCTGAGGTTTGCAACTTCTTTTGGGCTTGCCACGATTGCATTATATGTTTTATCATTACGTAATATCATTTTTAGAGCCTTGGTTAGGGCATAATAGTTCTCCAAAGGGCACAGTTGTTTGGCCTTCCATCACAATTGTCTTTAAAATGTTCCCGTATTGCTTGTTTTCCGGATGCTAGTAATTTTATTTCTTTGCTTTTTATATTTGTCCCGGTTTCGTTGTGATCTGTGATTTCTAAATTCCTTGTGGAGTTTAGTCTTGTTGTGGCTAGCCTTTCGGAGGGAATTGTTGATAAACGGGGGGCTCTTTTGCCTGACTTTATCTAATTTTAATGGTGCATGTGTATTTGTATATATCCAAAATGATATTTTGAAGAGCCTAGTAATAGTCAGAAGGAAAGACTTCGAAAATATGACATGTCGAAAAAGGGATGTGTGGTTTACTTTGTTGGAAGTTTTTCGTATTGAAATTTTTGTAGTTCCTGTAGTATATGGTCCTAAGAAGTCGTCTTGGTGCATACAGTTTGAGCATTTGGTGGACCATATCATACGAGTCATTCAAGCTGGTATTGAATGATGCTGAGGAAAGACGTTTTGTTTCATTACTGGCAACTTTTACGTTAATTAAAGTTGATCCATGTGTAGTGTTGTAAATTCCTGGGCAAGCCGTCTAAGGTTGTACATATCACAGAAGTAGCATAAAGATTTACCTTTTGTTTTAGCACTTAGGGCAAAGTTCAAATCCCCCAAGGAAAAGAGGTCTTCATACTTTGTTTGAAGTTTCTCAATGAAATTTGTCATTTCTTCAGTGAAAGTGCCATTTGACAGACGAGGTGGGATGTATGTCACTCTGACAAATTGTTCACGTTTTTGTTCGGTTGAATTTCAAAAGACATATTCCACAGATATAGTCTCATAGACAGTCACCCTCTGACAAGGTATGTAAGATCGAATATACAACATACCTCCACCTCGGTCATTTCGATCTTTTCACACCAATTCAAAACGATATTTTATTTTTCCCGATCACTTCAATATGATTTCTACTGCGTTTTTTATGTCTTACTCAATAAGGTATTCATTCGCGGAATACGTATGGCCGCCGACAAAGAAATAAACATCCCAAGAAAATAAGTCGCTTCAGACAACAGATATGTCTCCTGTTGGTGCAAGCGAGCTTTCGGAGAGAAAAAAATACCGCTGGTTGAGGTACACGACCTGCCGAAAGTAACAGCAGCATTGCTGAGTTTCCAATTGTCGTGAAGTTACTCTTTGCGTTATCTGATAGTCCCAGTTAGTGACCCATTTTTGTCATCCGTTGAATATAAGTAAATAAATTGACGAAATCTCTCTCTCTCTCTCTCTCTCTCTCTCTCTCTCCCTCCCTCTCCCTCTCCCTCTTCCTCGCCCCCTCAGAACGTATGTAATGAAGATGACAATAAAGGAGACACGTACTAACAGTCATAGGATCACAAAGTCTTGTTGAACAGGATTTGCACATCTTTCTCTCTCTCTCTCTCTCTCTCTCTCTCTCTCTCTCTCTCTCTCTCTCTCTCTCTCTCTCTCTCTCTCTCTCTCTCAGCCCGAAGGATTTATTATGTGCACAAATGTTACGCAAAGTATGTCTGATGTCCAAGTCACATGTCATGAGTACTTTATACACACAGTAATTTTATATAATAGGTTCATGACCGTTTATATCGACCATAGTTCGGTTTCAGTCACCATAGAAATAGATATGAAAAATAGGTCTGCATCTGCGCTATGGATCCTGACCAGATAAGTCAACACTTGACATCTTTTACAATCGATGTAAAACAAAGGAACCGTCATGCGCTCTGCTGACAGGCAACTGTAAAATCACAACTGATTAAATAAAATGGAATTTGTGGAAAATGGAAGAGTCTTAGCCTGATTCCTCTGCTGCCTGCCTGAGACCAAATACAAACGAAGAACCCACATCTAGCCCAAGTTAGTACCGCATAGGTTAAAAAAATTCCTCCTGAAAACACACAGTATCAGGAATGAATTTTTTTGTGTTCCTGGGGGTTTAAGGCATACATGTATATTAGGACTATCAGAACGGTACAGAAAGATCGACTGACTCACCTAAGAGTGATTGGAAACGGAAAGGCAGTTGGGAGATCGGAAGGGAAAAGAGGGATCTGTGTTTATATACATTATTTCTGACAGGATTTTTGCGCTATTGAAATGACAGTGAATATAGATCCATCTAGATAGAGCACAAATATGGACAATGGGCCCACCATGTCATCGACAAAAGTTTCAGACGAGGCTATTGGACAGCAAATGGTAGAATGTATGTATACGTATATTTCAACCAAGTTGCTTTTAGATGCTGTCCTCAGCCCATTTTTCCAATTGACACGATGTTTTGATATCAGCCCATATCGGCACATCTTGTCGGACCCCGTGGCTGGGGTGTGTGAAACAGAGCGGTCAGGACAGGTCCAAGTATACAAGGGAGCGTTTATTACAAAGGATTATATGCTATCCTCGCAAGTGCGACCACTAAGCCCATTTCAAGTACAACCACTACAGTGGAAATGATATTTTGCCTACATATGGCTAATTTTCCCATTCAAATTGGCCATGTGAAATTTCCGGGTCAAAGGCCAAAGGCGTTGCTTGGTGCGTTAAGAGAAAACTAAGGAGCAAAGTCGAAACATACTCTTCTTTTTAGGTATGTCCGAAAAAATTGCGTCTCCCAGTTGGCGAATTGAGCCTGAGCGCTCGTTGAAGTATTTGGTATAAACAAGCTACATATGGCCTCTTCGGAGGTAGCCTGTCCCTGACACACATGAATACCATGTAACTGTATCTGTAACACAGCATCTCGCCAGCAAACACCTTACTATTTTATGGCTTCTGAATTTCTCAAAAGATTCAAGAGTCTGGTTACATACCAGCTTGTATTACAGAACTGCAATGTCAATAATCATGACAAGAATATCAATCATTAAGCTCTTTCTTTTCTCGATGGCAACATGTCACTGCAGATCTTGTTTGAACAGGCTCATGCAAGCTTTTACAACCCATCACGTAAGCGATCCACCAGTGTAGCATTGGTTTAAATATATTTAGTGAAAAACAATCGTGAAACAGGGCAGTGTCCTATATTAATCAGTCTTCTTGTACATGAAAAGAAAGAGGGGTTGCACAATTCACAATAATGAAGGACAAGATACATTATGTAGGAATACATCACATAACTAGGACAGCTAGGGTGGCAATGCCATACATGGTTAAGACGGACGTCACCCGACGCCGTACATATGGATATAAAGAAACTGAAGTACGTCTATCAATAATTAGTATGCATTATACATACATTATAATAGGTCTGGTTACTTTGCTCCCATCAGATATATAATACAACATAAAGCTTTAAGTTATTGCTCTAATTAAGTCTGCCCATAGCTTTAATGTAATTCTGGACAGCTTCGAAAATTATTTTGTTTGCTCCATAGTGCATGTTTTAGAGCCAAATGATAGAAAATGAATAGTGACATGGGCAAAGGAGATAATCGTGCTGTGTAACAAATTTCGGTGTGTGGTGTACAAATTACACTCTCAAAAGAAATGAAAAAAAAGCTTCATTACTATTGCCACAGGCACACAGAGTAGAGTCTTTAATACATTTTTCATAATTGAACTTGCTGCATCCCATGTGCAAAGGAACATGAGATAGAGCAAGCCTTCTTTCACCTTGATAATATAATGGGTTGACAGGTTTGATGTCATGATTTGGCCTTTTCTCAAAATCGGCCAGGTCCTCAGCATGTTGAGTTGATAAGGGGAGATTGTTTCATTGTCGAACGACAGATGGGAAAAAAAGAACTAAAGTAATTTGTTCGAGGTGGGATTAGAGATATATTTGTACTTGACCTAACACTATATCTATTGCGTTCTTGAACAGTGTTTGGTACAAGAGTTTTTGCTAATATTGTGGGGCATCTCCATTGCGAATTTTGAAAAACAGAATGAGTTTACTTTTGTTCCAACGTTCGGGCAATTTCTCAAGGCCGGACTCTTCATAAATTAAGTCATGGTTTGTGCCAGATGTGGCCCCTGTTATAACTTTTGTTGCAGCCAACTGTGCGTTTTCTAGTTGTTCGGATTCCTGTTCATTACAGTTTATCTAGACAGCTAATCCACATTCGAGAAGTGGACGGATAAAGGATAATACAGAATTTCGAGTGTCTTCCTGCTAAAACGTAACTAGTTACCTAGTTACCAACCTGGACCATGTTAGGTCACTACCAAATATTAAACATAAATGCTTGTGTTCGTTTTGGTTTTGTAAAGTTTCATTCATAAAGCTAATATCCGGATATTGCAAGGGTTTTTGTTTCTTAGAGAAGGTCATGCTTGTAGTTTTAGCAGGATTAAATGATATCAGCCATTGTCGTGATCAGTCCTCTATTTCCTGCAAGTCATTGTTAAGAGAACTGGTCGCGACAGTGGCACCATCAACCCTTATAAAAAAAGTGTCGTAGGGTCGGCGAACAGACGAATTGATGACCGCACGATTTCAATGATAAAATAAAAAACAATGGTGGTCCTAGGACCGATCCTTGGGGGACACCTGCTTTGACTCTTCCCCACTGGGACTGTCCGCCCCGAACAACAACCCTTTTCATTCGCCCTTCTAGGTGGTCACCAAACCACTGCAACTGCACACCATTCACTCCCGACTTTTTTCAGTTTATATAGGAGTCCCGGGTGATAGACACGGTCTAACGCTTTGGTTATGTCACAGAAAAGTACTTTTTAATTTGTGTCTTTTTGCCCAGAACCACTTCCTAGTAGTCATTACCCTATTCCGCAGTCCGAACTCTTTACTTTCCATAAGCTGACCTGTCCCTGTCTAACCTATATACGTATGGAATTACTATTGTTCATATTGCACACGTTCCTCTGTAAATTTTTGACATAGGCTGTATCAGCCCAAATAAATTAAAGGGTCTTCAGCGGGTAACTACTCAACATGTTTCGGAGCTTTTACATCAATCTGCAGATCGACTGCCTCACATAAAGGATGATATAAATAAACAACTTGATTGACCGCACTATCACCTGGGATAAATCCGGACTGGCTTTCGGATATAGCCATGTTATCCCGAAAGAAATAAAAGACATATTTAAACACAACTTTTTAGAAAACTTTGTTTACACAGTTTAGGAGCGAAATTGGTCTATAGTTATTGCATAGACTTAGAGACCCATTTTTAAAGATAGGTACAGCATTTGGCTTTTTCCATTGGATAGGGAACCATCGTTTGGCCAAAGAAACATTGAATAATTTGGCAATTCATTCCAAAATTCACGGAGTCCCTTCTTTGAGAATTCGGACACTTATACCTTGGAAATATCAAGGCTTTTCAGAATCCAAAAGTTATTGGTTACTGTTTATTGAAAGAGATTCCAAAGGGGAAAGGGGAGTGTCGACGGGCTTGGGAAGACAGAAATTTGCATCATCCACTTTGCTCTGATCTAGAAAAAAATTGTTCAGAATCTTAGCTTTAGCGTTATTGTCGGTTAAAGGTTTTTTGATCGTGAAGTAGTGCCGGAATGTCGGAAGATTCGTTTTTGTTTAGAAACTTTTTATTGTTTGCCACAAGTTCTTTTTTTCTGTATTGTTATTATTCATAAAATCTTCCAGACGTTTGTAATAATCGTCTTATGCCTGTCGGAGATCACTTATGTATTTATTGCGTAATTGTCTGAAATATGGCCACAGTGATGGCCTGCGTTTTGCCTTCGAACGTATTCGCTCAACTTTCCGTTTAGGGGAACCAGGAGCAGAAGTGTACCAGGGTGAATCACGAGGTCTAATTGTCACGTCTTTATTGGGTACACAATCCTTTGCAACTGACAGAAAAGTATTAGTCCAATTTTTACAAATTGAATCCATGTCGTCAGAGCCAAAGCAGGCGTTCCAATTACATGCAAGAAGCTTCTCTCTAAAGTTGTCAAAATTTGCTTTTTCATAGTAAAACACAGTTCTTTCTTATGCGGGCTCTTTCTTACGCCAGAATAACAGGTTGGCACCAATCAGACAGTGGTTACACTTTGACAGTGGGGCAGATACATTTGGTTTAAACATATTTTATTCCATGCAAAAAGACAATAGGCCGACAGGCTCACAAGCCTATATTAGGGCCTCTTGTATATATATATATGTATATATATATATATATATATATATATATATATATATATATATATATATATATATATATATATATATATATATATATATATATATATATGTATATGGCAATACAAACGATGGAATTTCGGAACACCATTACACAGATAGATTGGACACACAGGACCACAAATGATGAATAAAGGTAAAGGCAGTTGGTATGTGAGCTTCCTACACGAACACCATAACGCCTAATTCAGTGGTTTACCAGCCGTGTTACAAATATCACTCATAATTTAAATCTTCGACTTGTAAAAAGTATCTCTCTCAACTTGAAAGGTACGTAGTTCATTGTCGCGTGATGAAACCGTACCAGATAACAAATTGGATACGTATGCAGGAGAGAGTCCTTTCACTATTTTAAACATAAGTACTAACTTGTGTTTCCTCTTAAGTTCAGCTGAAGCCTCCCAACCTGTTTCAGCTTAAATGTTTTTAAGGTGAGTGTGAGCAAGTGCTCCTGTTACAATTCGAGCTGCAGCCAGTTAAACAGATTCTAACTTCTTTTTGTCTGTGTCAGTGCATCCATCCCAGACCACACAACCATACTCTAAACAAGGAAGTATAAATCAAAAGTACAAGGATTCTAGAGCTCGTCTGCTTAACTTGTACTGTAAACGTTTCAGAATACCTAGTAATTTTCGCGATTTTGCCTCGATATTATTATGTGTGTTGACCAGGAAAGATCTGAGGAGAGCCACAGACCTAGGTGTTTGTGGATATTTATATTTTCAAGAATGTTATGGTTGAATACTAGGTTTGGGTGGTCTCCAGTATTAGCTCTCCTACTAACTGTCAGTGCTTTGGTCTTGTTAGGATTGAAAGATACCAGCCACTGGTTGGACCATTGAGTGACTGACTCGAGATCTTGGTTAAGCGTTTGAGGTGCATCATTAATATCGTCAACTGTAATGCACAATGTCGTATCGTCAGCAAAAAGACGGATTTCTGATTTAACTATTTCAACAATATCATTCACGTACAAAAGGAATAACAAGGGCCCCAAAACTGAGCCTTGTGGGACGCCTGACTGATCTTACCCCAAGTCAATGCCTGACCCTGAATGACCAATCTTTAGGTCCTTGCATGAAGATAGTCCTCCATCCACTGGAGTAAAGACCCTCTAATTCCTGCATTCTGTAGTTTGTGAATTAGACCTGGATGATATACCTTATCGAAGGCTTTGGTGATATCACAAAATACCACCCACACTTCTTTCTGATGGTCAACAGCTTTTGAAAATTCATGATAAAGGCAGAATAACTGGTTAACAGTTCAATCTCCCAGAAAAAATCCTGACTGTCAGATTGCACACAGTTATCGCGGATAAAATTGAAGACGTTTCCAACACAACTAAGAAGTGAGGTAGGCCTGTAATTATTACATAATTCAGTGCACCGCCTTTTAGGATTGGTGTAACATGTGCCTTTTTCCATCCGGATGGAAATTTGCATTCCGAAAGGGAAAGGTTCATGAGTTTGGAGAGCCAAATACGGAGCTGCCTCTTTTTGCAGTATTGGACTGATACTGTCCGCACATTTGTGTCACGAACAAAGGTGGGCATATTAGCCATTATTTGATCCAGGCATGTTGCTGTATTCTCTGTTATTCTGGTTGGTTCATTAATATGCAAAGTAAGTAAGTTAACTGTGCTGAAACTAGCCAATTTTTTGTTTTACCATAGCTGATAGCAGGATAATAATTTTGTCAATGCCCGAGCTTTTGGCTTTGTCAACACTGTCTTGAAACATCTCCCAAAACGTCCCATAAAAACTAGGGGCCTATACACCACTGCCGGTAAGAATTTATTGTTGTGCAGCCGAACCTCAATCCACATAAGTTCTAGTTCTGGGACCTCAAGGTCCGGCCATCTATTTACAAACACCGCGAGGCATATAGGGCCACGCCCCCTCCTGGACCTGTTGTTCGATCACGTCGAAAGACTGGATGAAAGCCATGGATCTGAATCTGAGTCTTTTGTAGAAAGAAACGTTTCGGACAAAGCCATTATGTCAAAGGAATCGGCAAGGGATGACTTTATACATCGTAGTTTGTCAGGCATCAGGCTACATATGTTCGCGTTACAAACAGTGAAATTCACAAATACGTCATCGTTAGAGCCCGGGTTGGGATGAACGGCCCCGCACAACAACAACAAAGTATAGACCCATATCTTTTACATGGATTGCGAAACAGGCCAAGCCTATATTAATCACTCTCCATGGCACAGATCGTGGCGTATACTTCCTACCTGCACAACAACAAAAGCACTGCAGAGGCAAAAATACATAATTGACGAACCTGTGGATTACAGTCCAGCATTATATACTACTACTACTACTACTACTACTACTACTACTACTACTACTACTACTACTACTACTACTACTACTACTACTACTACTACTACTACTACTAGTAGTAGTAGTAGTACTACTACTACCACCACAACAACTATTACTACTAGTAAATTACATGTTACACATAATAATGTGTTCCACATGACAAAAATATGGAATTGACCCAAAAGGCTTAAGATCATAACCAAATAAATTATTAAAACTCCCAAAACCTGCATGATCATAAGCCCTATGTAATTTATCACGGGGCCCACCTAAGCAATATTCCTGTCCAAAATCAAAATCACCCACGCAGCGATTTGGCCACATCATGGAACCTAACACAGAACGCAAGCGCAACTGATAAGCTCTGCTGACTGACCAGTAAAATTCAAGATTCACAACAGCTTTATTTGAATCAAACAACAAGCAAATTAAATGGCAACAAATAAAAAATGGTGACTAAACTGGACATAAATCAAAAGCACAGCGCAAATAATATTATAACAATGACAGCAGGGTGACCCATATTTAGGTATTTAAAATCCGCTGCCACTGGAGCCACCCACCCACCTATGTACATTTGTCAAGAAGTAACATCACAGACTACTAATTGGGACAAATAGAGAGAGAGAGAGAGAGAGAGAGAGAGAGAGAGAGAGTGTGTATGTGTGTGTGTGTGTGTGTGTGTGTGTGTGTGTGTGTGTGTGTGTGTGTGTGTCTACCAGAAAAAGGGGAGTATAACATAACACATCAACTATCTCATTCTACGGTTTTCAAGTGTGCATATTTCACAATATTTAGATAGGAGAAACATCTTTCCGTATCTACAAAAAAAAACACAGTATGAATGTGCGAAAACTTTTTCAGTATATACAGGGAGGTTATGTCCTTAAGTTAAACAGGAATGTAAAATTTTATAGTTTTTGGTGGTATTTCTTAAAGGAATGACAGAACAAAGAACATAACTATTTAGGATTGCGTCCGAATGTGTCCAGGGTTTGGAGTCAAAGAAAAGCATTGTTAGGTATCTAGAAAGAAATCATTATTTGAATGTATGAAAACTGTGTCAGTTATACAAGGAAGCGTCTTATGAAGTTAAATAGGAATATGAAATTGAATATTTTTTTTTCAAATTTCTAAAAGGAGTGACTGAACAAAGAGCATCACGGTTTAGGAGGCGTCAGAATGTGTTAAAGACTGGGAGTCCAATACATTAAAATATTGAGGTAGTTTGGTGTGGGTATAATTAAAGTAGAATTTCAAGGCTTTGACACTCAGAATATTATTGATCTTCAATATTTTCAATTCCTTAAATAAAAGTGCGGCGTGGGAAAGGGAATTAGCAGAGCTTTTAAAGCAGATATGTCTCTTTTGAAGCATGAAACACCCAGTCAAGAAAACAGTAGTTTATATGCGGCAAGAAAAGAGAATTGTAAACAAGTACAAGTCCTTTAGTAGTCAGAAATTTATGTAGTCATTTCATATACCGATGATTTTTGGCAGGTTGTTCTAACTGTTGCTGAAGTTTCGAGTCTTTTTCACTGTTAATACCCAAGCATCGCATTCTTTTGTTCTCTGGATAGGTGTATCAGCAAGATGAAGGTTCAAATTGAAATTAATTCTGCGTGGCGAAAAATTAAAAATCATTAACTTTGTTTTTGCAAAATATACGGACACTTGCTTGCTGCAAGTCAATCGTGTACTTCTTTAACTCAAGGTTAACATCATTTTATCAAGCAGTAAGCAGAGCTGAAGATGGGTCTATAAAAAATGTAAACACTTATTCGACAGAAAATGGAATCATTGTTGTACGCGTCATTCACATATCATAAAGTCTCTACCTACTTAGATAGTGGTGCGCACTAGTTTTATCCGGTTTGGAATAAGGATCAATAAGTTACTGTATTGTTCATGTCAAGCGTTCTGTTCTTTTGACCAGGATCGAGTGCAGACGTACAGCCAACTCTCCAGCCATGGCCGCTTCTGGTGTCCCACACTTTGAATACATAGTGATTGGATGCGGAGGCATCGGTAGTGGTGCTGTATATTGGCTCTCCAAACGAGCGGGAAAAGGTACGCACTTTACACTTGCTCCATCATCATTGTTATGAAATTGCATACACGCTTACTCGTATTGCTATCTTACATGTTGTTATTATTATTGTTATCATTGTTTTTTATTATCATCATTATCTTCCTTTTTCGTATAATTATCATCACTATCATTATGACTTCTACTGCTAGTACTGTTAGAATTATTGGTATCGGCCATATTATAGTTCTTACTATAAAAAAACAAAAACAAAACAAAACAGACCAATAAATTGGGGCCACTGAAAGTGCACAAGCGTCCAAGTGTCGTATTTTATTTTTACATGTGATCTTAGCGTTCATGGTATCGCATGTTGTTGACATTGATGGACTGAGGTTGGCCTAAATTGCTTTAGGCATATGATACACTACCTTGCTTTTGAAATTGTACATGAACGTAAAAGGCACTTGGTGTCAGGGACATGAAACTGCAATCCTAAATCTGTATATGAGGCAGTATCCTCTGATCGAAACCTTTCAACACTGGCGTCTTTGCCCAGTGTATCGTATTTCTGTCACCCGAATACTTAATTCGGAAGGTTTGTTTGCCTTTCATTATATGCATACACATATGTATTTTTATGCACATGAAATGAATGAAGTGTTTATTGACTGCGCCACATACCAAATGGTAGCAATTTTTCACGGAATAACACATTAAAGTAAGTGCAAAGAATGTGCTTACAACGTGCTTACTATATAGCACAAACAGCGCAATATGACGAAAGGCGAAAACGTGGGAAAAAGAAAATGTAAACATAAGACAAGTATGGTTGATGAGGGGCTGTTCGCGCTCAGTATAAAGGATATTAGCATATATTAAACGAATGGACCACAGAGGCTTCACGCATATTGCAATGCATTCCGTCATAAATATTTCAAGCCTTGGTATTCATTCTTTATCATAAAACTTCGTCATGAAAGTAAACATGTTTTGATATCTAAATGATGCAGTGAGAGTGAAGGAAAACGTCATGGATCTTCCAGAGAAAGTTTTATTTTGGTCCATAGTATTATTTACAGGATATTTGAAAGTTATATTTATCTTCAATATTTTGCCAAGGAAGAGAAAGTCTTTGGTTTGCGGGGACTTTTGACTGGTCTTTTATGTGTATATGTTTCTACATATAAATTGTGTGCACATTTACGTTTCTGCAAATCTCAAAATTGTTATTACCTCTGAGTATCGTTCAAATTGTTAGTCAATTTTGAATAATCTATAGGTTCGTAATTAAAAAATGTACATTTACCGTAAAATTTCTTGCTGCCACTCATTATGTCTCCACTCATTATGTCTGTGTGCCAACAGACATATTATTTTTCTAGGAATTCGTATTTTCTTTCTTGCTTCTTTCTTTCTTTCTTTCTTTCTTTCTTTCTTTCTTTCTTTACAGGCAAATTTTTCCGACATGTCATTTGAAAAGTATTATACGTAGAAACTCCAAACTTGGTACAATTATACTTCTATAGATAAAGTCTGGCCTTTTTATAATGAGAGGTCATGCTTTTCAAAAGTATGCAAATGAGGGCTAATTAAAGTATTAAATATTCAATATCTTATATACTATAGTAGATGTGGTTAAGAGTGTATAGGAGTTCAATCATAGCAAGGCAAAGGTCATCTCAAATACCAAGGTTATGTCAAGGTCAAAGGTCAATTTTAGGCCAAAATGTCATTTTTGAGGTCAAGGTTTACTTAAGGTAGAGGTCATCTCAAGGTCAAAGACCATTTCAAGGTCAAAGGCCACTTTTGATGGTGGCTTTCTTCCAGCTATAACTTGGTCAATTTTTATCCAAATTTTGATCATGTTGGGCTCAAATTGTAGCTGTTGTAACACTGCTTGTTTTTGAAACTTGCATGTGACCTCTAAAGGTCAAAGGTCAAGGTCATTTGGACCTTTCAAAGTTTCATCCAGTCATAACTTGGCCAATTTCTATCCATTTCTAATCATGTTGACTCAAATTGTAGGTATTGCAACACTGCACATTTTTATAAGAACATGTAACCTCAACGGGCAATACATCATCATCATCATCATCATCATCATCATCATCATCATCATCATCATCATCATCACCACCACCACTATGTGGTGTTGAAGCTAACTGGCATTTAGTTATTCCACTTTTCAAAAATTGTCTTGCGCTGTTGAAGGTTTTAGCTTTGTGTTGTTTCTTCCCCAAATGTATCTCAGGGTGATTGCTCACTTGTTTCACACCCCATTCATATCTATGGCCACTGGCGTAGGTAAGGGCTGATACAAACGTGTGTACCACCATGGACTGTTTCTCTACTTCCAAGGGATCACTGCAAAACTGGACATGCTGTAATGTGATGTCTAATAACACCTGTATACTTGAGATATTTCCCACAGACTGACTGGGCACGTGTGTAGTATCTGATGTCTCAGTGGAAGGGTTACTTGTGCTGTTCCTATGTATCTCATCTACAGATGTTCTCTGTATGTTAGGCTCCGGTATATTTGTAGTATCTGAAGGACTACACACTAACTGCATAGATGGCGCTGTAACCCTGTTACACTCAATAAGGTGTACTCTCACTCCTCCTTCAATAATTCGTGGTAGAGCTGACCAAAACAGTCCATCAGTTGAGATATATCTGTCAAGTATATACTGGATCAAAATGGTCATATCACTGCTTTGAGATAATCTCTTTGCTTCTTATAACTTTGTTTCAAAGATTTGTTTCTCAGCTTTATGAGCAAATCGCCACTCTGTTACTTTCCTGCACCCAAGTCGCTGTCTTTTGCACTCATAAACCTTCTCTGACCCATCTGTCATTCTCTGCAGTGGGAGAATATTCACAGTGGTAGATAGAAGTGACGAGGATGACGATACTGACGTTGAGACGTGGCCGATTGAACTTTGAATTTTCTGGGAATAGCTGGTGGCAGTTGATTCAGAATTTGAGGGGTTGTGAAAAGAGGTGCGAATGGATTTGTGAAAACAAACTGAATATTTTGTAGATTTCCTTGTCAACGTTTTTCTGGGAATAGCTCGTGACAGTTGATTCAGAATTTGAGAGGTTTTGAAAAAAGGTGCGAATGGATTTGTGAAAATAAACTAAATATTTTGTAGATTTCCTTGTCAACATTTGTCTTTGTGTGCAAAAAAATCCAGCTTACAATTATAAGATGCATGTATGTAGTGCATTTATTTCATATCATAGTGAGAAGACAAATCTTCTAAACTTTAAAATTTATCAGAAAACTATGGCCAGGAAAGAAACCATGGCCTATAAACTTTCAAAGCCATCATTAATTGGTGGCTGCACATATGGCTTGGTTCCGTGTTGTGTCCATCCACTACTATAGGTTGCTTGCAATGATGTTTATGCGTGTATTCATTATAATCCCATTGCAGGTGCACTGGTTTGGTTTATTAAGCATTTTACTCCTTGGGTCAGTGCCTTCAGGTGTCCAGTAGCCAGGCCAAGGTCTTTCAGCAACTTGGCTGAAAGACAGAGCACCAGTACTGTACGAGGCTCTTTAAATTTGCTTCCTTCAGTATCACACAAACTTTAATCCATATGATAGCACTCAAAGTGACCTGGCGGCTGTTCTCGGTTTGATATTCGTGACAGATTTCTAGGTGTGTGAACGTAGACTCGTGATCAAAATTTCAAGACCTTATTTGATGTATTTTTTATCAGGTGTTTTGGGTCTCGAGCAGTTCAAGCTGGGGCACGACAATGGAGGATCTCAAGATCATTCACGCATCATGTGAGTTTGCCATTCTATGCGTTCAAGTAAAATATACCATCTGTTACGGGTTCCTCTCGTTTCGACAATAAATTAACGATAATACAAAAATGCATTAAATTCTATCATTCGCCTTGAAAGCTGATCAAAAGTAACCTGATATATGGTTGCATTGAATTTTTGTCCATATATATTCCAGCTGTGCGGATATTCTTTTTATTGTAAAGAGATTTTTGTGATAAAAATAGTAATGAAAACTGGATGTCTGCAAAAAGGTACAATTGTCATTAGCTACTCGTGGGGTCCCCATACTTGCGACAGATACTTAATATTTGCAACACACATGGGACAGAACGTAGTTCTTTTCGTTACAAGAATATATAATGGAACAAAATATAGCCAGAACAAGATCTTTGGTCTTATTTTTATGATGTGAATTAGAACAGCAAAATATGTTTTAGTACTAGTGCTCCACTCATTCCAAAGAACACCAATTGAAAAAAATAACAAAAACAAAAAACAAAACACAGAAATGTGCGAATGTAAAGGAATTAGGAAAGAAGCTGAAGCTGCTTTTCGCAGTCGTTAAATGCTGCTTGGAAAATTTAATAAAAATTGTGTGAACTGATACCATGTGTGCCATATTAGTTTAAAGGTTTCTTATTTTTCTTTTTGCTTCTTGTAGCCGCTTAATGTACAACGATGTGAAGTACACAAGGCTGACTCCTGCCACATACGATGCGTAAGCATGACACGTTGTTCATCCCATGGTCAATCATTACTTATAATGCGGGGGGTAAGGGGGTTTCCGTACTGGCGTTCTGGGCATTTTTATTTGGTTTAAACATATTTTATTAACACAATTGGCCGACAGGCTCACCAGCCTATATGAGGGCCTCTTGTACAAAGAAGACAAGACTACATAGATATTGTAAACACCAATTCACAGATAGGTCACGCACAGGACCACAAATATGAAAGCGGAAGGGAAAAGAAATGATGCGTGAGCATTGGTACAATGGCATTTTTATTTGCCTTACTTACGTACTGGAAGCCTTTTTAATATCCGTACTTCGTACCAACCATTATTTGTGCATTTTCTTATTTTCCGTACCTTATACTAGGGCAAAATTATTAGTTGTCCCGGGGTACTAGCCCCCCCCCCCAATCATCATGATCACGTTCTGAATGGAATATATAAAATGATATTCTCTTGTTCACCTGCCTGTATGGTTAAATATTCAAATATATTAAAATATAGATTATACGGTTTTGATTTTTCAATAACGCGCCATGATGTCTTAAAAACATGTTTCGTCCTTCCTTGCACTTTGATGTGGTATTTTTTAAGTCCAAAGTTAACTTATGCTCAGATAATTCACAAAGATAATCTTTGAAATGAATCTGTGGATTTTTTCCACTTCTTTACATAAGAAGCACTTATTTTTGAGAAATTCTGTAGCAATATTTAAGAGTTTTGTAGCAAAATTTTGCTACAATGCTCCAGTTGGACAGCCTTGTTATGTCCTTGTCGTTGTTTTTTGCGTAGCGTTAGTTTGAAAGGTAGCATTTGATGTTGACGTAATGTCCCGATACATTTTAATCAAATACAAGTTAAATTCAAATACTGGACGAAGAAGATGTTAAAAACTCCCGTAAGGTTCGTAAACCTGAATGCGAACTATCGGAGTTATTTGTGCTTGAATCCATACGTGAAAGCGACTTTTTTTCTGAATAAATGACAACTCGAACTAGAAGAGATGATTTTCTGCATAGCAAATCAGTGTTTGTGTCTTCAAAGATTATTGATATGGCAATGTACAATTGGTATTTCAGTACTACATTGTATTATCGGTACAACAATGCACATTGGGTACTTAAGTATTACAGTGTATGATCGGTACGACAATGTTACGATAGTGTACAATGGGTACTTCAGTACTGCAGTGTACTACAGATGCAACCACTTAGCGTAATCAACTGGCTTTAAGGAACAATGTTGGGAAGCCACATTTGACACAATGCAACCTCAGTGTAACGAGCTCCAAGTCTTTTCTTCAATGCACCCCACTTATCTCTTGGATGCTGGAAAATACTTTGTCAAATTGCATCAAAGTACTCTTACTCAATCTAAGTTCAATTTCACCACATAAACCTCCGTGTAATCCCAGAAATATGTCTTACACAGTTCAGCCATGCTTGTGTGCAAGCCTGCCTGGTATATGTGATGCAGACAGAACCTGCCAGTGTGCATACAGAAGTTATGCAACTTTTACGTACTGTATACTAATTGGCAAAAAATAGAGCTCTGTCACAGCTGAGGTAGACAACCTATTACTCAAAGCCAAACTGCGTCTTCTAACCCAACTCTATGGTTCCACTTTCACCAACATGCCCGGTCTGTTGCTAGGCAACTGGCCTTGCCCCAATCTGAGACTACATATAGGAATTCCCAGTCTCAACTCCAATTCAGATCCAATGCATGTATGCATATATACATAAACCCAGAAACTATATGTGCTTCATTTCACTTCATTTAACTGGATCAATCAGCTACACGGTCATAAGAAGATACAAATGGAAGTGAGTGTTGGGTCTAACAACAATTTCATTTTTGATGACAGAGTCAACCTTCACACTCTATTGCATTTTTACTTTCTCTCACCGGATGTCATTGCCTAACAGAGAGCTGAACAAATCTGTCTTGCGTGAAGATATTCAATATTTGAAATTTCAAATGCCCTTAATTTGTACAATTGGAATTAGTGCAGCCTTCATTACCAACTCATCAGATGTGTACTAGTCCATTATATAGGAGTCGAAGTTGAAATAGCATCTCAATCTATTATAGCTTTGAAGTTATTTAAGATTTAAAATTCCCAATGCTTCTATTCAGCATAATTTATATTGTTACAACTTTTGTTTTTAATCAATTAGGGTGCAATGGTCAACAACCCCCTAGTAAAAGTTGGAATGACATCTCTATCTATTATATTTTTGAAGATATTCAAGACTGAAAATTTCGAACACTGCTTATTAGCATAATTTAAATTGCTACAACTTTTGTTTTAAATTCATTACACGCGCAATGGTCAATAACCCACTAGTAGCAGTTAAAATGACATCTCTATCAATAATAGTTTTGAAGATATTCAAGATCTAAAATTATACTGAAATACTGCTAATTAGCATAATTTAAATTAACTCAACTTTTGTTTTAAATTCATTAGATGCGCAATGGGCAATTATCCTCTAGTAGAAGTTAGAATGACATTTTTATCTTTTGCACTTTTGGAGTTATTCAAAATTAAAAATTTTAAATGCTCCTAATTTGCATTATTTTAAACATCTTCATTCCTCTACATAAAAAGGCCAAACTGCTTGTATGGAGGTACAATCATGCCAAATTTGGGGTTTCCACGTATAATAGTGTCAGAGAAAAGTGTCGGACAAATTCACTGGTGAAGAGGAAAAAAGGAAGAACTAGAAAAGACGATTTGCTTCACAGCAAATCTGTCTAGGTGCCTTCAAAATTAAACAGTTTGAAATGCTGCACTTTGCCATTGTTCAATGTAATCTAAATTTCGTGTATTAGCCTAATTTATGGAGTAAAATGCTACAACTTTGGTCCTTGGTTCCTTAGATGTTGCCATGTCGCAAACTTATTAAAGGAAGTTTGAATGAAACTACTATCTATAATAGTTTTGAAGCTATTCAACATTTTAATTTTGTGGATTTGCGTTATTTGCATAAATTAAAAACCTATAACTTTGGTTTATGGTTCATTGGATGGGACTTTGGTACAAACCCATATATTGAAGTATGAACGGTACCTCTATTTATAACAGTTTTGAAGCTATTCAAAATTTACATTTTGCATATTCACCCAATTTGCATAGATTAAAATCTCACAACTTTGGTTCATTGGATGCGGATTTGCCACAAACCTATAAATTGAAGTTGGAATGGTATGTTTATGTATCATAGTTTTGAAGATATTCAGCTTTGAAAATTTTGAAGTCCCCTATAAGTATAATTTGAAATTTTATACTCATCCTGTCCATTATATCGGCAGGTGTCACAAACCTATATATGCACATTGAAATATTGAGTATCTGCAATAGTTTGGAAGATATGGAGCTTTTGAAATTTTAATTGCCCTTAATTTGCATACTTTTAAACATCATGACTATTCAAATGAGATGTACAATTTCACTGGTTAGATCAGTCACAATAGCAAGTTTGGTGGTTTTCAAAAAAACAATGCTTGAGAAAAATCTCCAGACCGACTTGGTCGTGAAGAAAGAAAGAAAGAAAGAAAGAAAGAAAGAAAGAAAGAAAGAAAGAAAAAGAAAGAAAGAAAGAGTTTACTTATACAGTTAAACCTCCCCACAGTGGGCACCCTTGGGACCAGAAAAAAAGTCACCCCTGGGACCAGAGAAAAGTGCCCACTCCTGAGAGGGGCAGCCCTTCTGGGCAGTATGGATGAGTATGTGCGCATGTACATGTACATTTTTCATACATGCACGTATACATGTGCAGTGTACACATATTATAATTCAAGGGGAGGTGTATACATGGCTACGTGCAATACAAAACTGCCTTTCTTCTTTTATTACGTAAACAAATTTTAACAGAAGCTGTCAAGAAACTACATGTACATGTACCTGTGAACCGAGACAAGCACTATACTGTCTCAGTATTGGCCATGAAGAAAAGGCTTCATCTCACTGGTTACAAGAAAACAAAGACATGAAAGTGTTCACTGAGATGATACAAAATGCACACACTGTTTTCAAAATTCACAAAGTTATGGAAACAATCATTGAGGACTGGAAGACCATACTTTGATGGGTCTGGCCAAGTAGTCTATTTTTAACAAAGGGTACGTACACTCTGGATTGTTCTGCCTAGAAGTCCAGTGCCCACAGTGACCCCTTGGGACTGATAAGATCAGCAGACTGACATAGCCTCAGGCAAAAATAGACCAGCTAGGCCACCAGTCTCAGTCATGGTGCACTGACAGCTCTCTGCGGCACTAGTGGGAACCATAGCCTGCCTGGTACATAGGGCAGCATGGAGAAGATCTGTTCTTGCATGAACAGAAAAAGATTTTCTGTATTTCATTGAGAGCCTCATTACACTGTTATTGGAAGTCCCCCCCCCCCCCGAAATTGCTACAAGACGCAAACCTTGCACATCATACACCTAGCATGCACGGATAGAAGGCTGCCTATGAGACAGGTACAAGCTAATTAATTCTGGATCCAAAATGGTTGCCTAGCACCATCACCATCAAAATGGTTGCCTAGCACAGGTCAACAAGCAGGTGAAGGCCCGCATGTGTGGACTGTTGAGAAATTCGGTGAATTAAGCATGCATTGAAATTCCCCAACTTTTGTCTGCATGCGATTGGATTTGCCAGTTGTCTCAAACCTATATGTGTAAGCTAGAACTGTGGGTCTATCTATAATATTTTTGAAGATATAGAGCTTCTGTAATCTTGATTGCCCCTCATTTGCATATTTTTAAACATCATGACTATTCCACACCAAATGGCAAAATTTCATTGGTAGGTCCGTCACCATGGCAAGTTTGGTGGTTTCGGGAATAAAAACGTCTGAAAAAAAATCCGGACAACTTTTGGTGCCATAGACGCGAGGAAAAACAATATGTCTGGGTTGGCAGCCAGATATAAAGAAAGAAAGAAAGAAAGAAAGAAAGAAAGAAAGAAAGAAAGAAAGAAAGAAAGAAAGAAAGAAAGAAAGAAAGAAAGGAAGGAAGGAAGGAAGGAAGGAAGGAGAGAGAGAGAGAAAGAAAGAAAGAAAGAAAGAAAGAAAGAAAGAAAGAAAGAAAGAAAGAAAGAAAGAAAGAAAGAAAGAAAGAAAAATTGTATGTCGACACACACACACACTTAAATTAACTGAAAAGTTTTGAAGACCCAGGT
Source organism: Hermodice carunculata (assembly GCA_964020975.1). Lineage (NCBI taxonomy): Eukaryota > Metazoa > Annelida > Polychaeta > Eunicida > Amphinomidae > Hermodice > Hermodice carunculata. Next base: position 76,887,728 of record OZ026624.1, read on the forward strand.
TTTGTCAAATCGATGCCTTATCGTTTCTTCAGGTGGGGGGAGGTGGAGAGAGAGTCTGGATTACAAATGGTATTCAAGACTGGAAGCCTGGACCTGGCAAAGAAAGGTACACAAGGGGAGAAAGACTTCGAGGACTATGCCAAGGCCATGAGCGCAGCAAACATAAGGTGCGTGGGTTGTGTGCTCAGTTTCAATGTGATCGAGTGGAGCCGACTTGTGCTGTCTTAACCCCGCTCAGGTATTGCAATGTCTGGAAAGGGAAGCGCAGAAAATGGGTATCTTTGAGTGCAGTAAGGACAACGTTTAACTGCTTATTAAAGCCACAGTCGTTTTCATCCAGGCGTTCGGTAATAATTGATTTGATAAAATCATCAAATGACAGTTCTGAAGATCACGTGCCAACATGTTATTTACTTTTAAGATACTTTGTTGTTCATATTCTTCAAAATTATGCCAATCGCGTTTGTGTACAATGTTAAATCTGCTATTAAATTTGACTTATCCCCAGCAAAACTAATTAAGACCCCGTAATTAAGAGGGAGCTGATTTTTCACATCATAACTTTAAATCCAATTAAGTGTGTGACAAAGTCCGAGCATGGCGCGATTGTGACGGAAAGGTCATATTTGTGGAGGATGTCACGTGTCACACCGCCGAATGGGTCTTTTCGACACGAATGCCACTTTTTACCATCAGCCTTCAGAGTAATTAAAAATTTCCCTGATTTTGTACATTTTAAATAGATTGTGACAATATTTGCAAGAGCACGATCGGTAGGCATTTTAACAGTTTCAAAATGGATGCAAAGTGAAAGCAAGTAGGGTACAAGGGGTCTATATCAAAAAGAAGTTGCAACACTTGCAAATGACTTTGAAGTCTACAAACCAAACTTTTCACACTGCGATGTCAATGGCGCACATACATGTAGTGTTGTAAAATAGCGTTCGTACAGGTTACCCATTACTTGTTCGATGTTAATAAGCGAAGAGAACAACAGATATGCTTGAATAAGATGACAAAACGTGATTTTTTTTTCACATGAGATACATGCGGCAAGGATCCACTTCACACTCAGTGCAGGACTTGAAGTAGCAATAAAAGCAAACAACGCATGTTAAGCAAGCGTACTGCAACGTATATTTGAATGTAGCTTGGTACACTTGTTATCATTTGGGCCTACTCGTATGCATTTATTTTTCAACTTTTGATTAACACATACATGCATACACTCTTAGTTACCTGTATACTAGTGAAGCACTTGCATTTATTTGTACTCATTACATCCTTAAACGGGAATGATCCCATTGGCCTAAGACATGAAAAATTGTCAACAATAATATACATGACTTTGAACATGCAACTGCATGAGTGCGGGGACGAATCGAACTACTTTCTATCGAACTACTTTCTGTGCAAGTAACAACACAGGCAATGGCACAGTAATATCAGTACACCTCTCTGTTAGCCATGTTTACACTAAAGCTCATAAATTATATATCTATTCTCACCCCTGTGTGCCTAAACATCAGGCTGGCAAAAGCATGCCACAGCAGTGTAACGCTCTGCACATGTCTGCGCACTGTCAAACAAAAGCATAGGTTCAATATTACACGTATTCATGCTCACCCATCCTTACTTTAATATGTTATTACCCATAGATACACATATCTAGTCCGTATTAGCTGGCAGATTAAACCTTTTGCTGACCAGCATGCCAGAAATTTGAATCAGGATTGCTACATTAGATCTTAAGGGGGACACATAATAAACAAACCTCCACAAATGAGGTAAAAATAAAAACTTGCACACAAAGGGAGCGATACTGTTCCCTTCGTGCGAAATATCCAAATCTTAACCTCAGTGTATTTACAACAATATATTAATCAGCTACTCATGAAGACACAGTGGCTTTCTTGCGTGAAATAAATCCTCAAATCCTATTCTTTTTTTGTTTTATCGAAAACATAACACTTTCCAATGGACCTACCATGCTAGATTTAATATCAAGGAAATAAAATGTATGCATGACATACACAAACAGAAAAACTGAATTAGAACCAATAGCAGGAAAATAATTTCTAAATTTCAAGACTGAAGAAATATCAATAAAAACAAATACACAAATTCACTACATCTGTGCCACTGTGCCACTTTTTAGCTTAACATCTACGCATAAAAGATTTCACAGAAATAAGAAATGTGCTGGTTTCTCAGACCACTTACCAGATGTTACGGCTGCTGTTCTCTTCATGGAGGCTGGCATGCAACCGATTCAACATGTGCATTTCTCAGTATTTAAAAACTTTACAAATGATGTGGGCAAATCTTAGAATTTTTCCGCTTATTTCCTGTTGGTCACTTCGGAAGCAGGAGAAAGTCTTTGTTTTGTAAGTTCAAGTACTTACCCTTCATACAAGGAATGCCAAATTCAGAAACAGTTGCACTTAAAATGTTAACCCCATCCCAAATATGACTAAAAGTTTTTTTGAAATCCAGTGAAGTTAGCATCTCTCAGATCACTTCCATCTCAGCCTCTGCATGCCCTACCCTCAGTGGACAGCCGACACCTAACCTGTTCTTGTGTGACCCACTGAGGAATACAAAGATATAGACCGGCCTTAACCTTTGGAGGCCTACATTCTTGCCAAGGCAAAGTGTCTGGGGGAATAAACCCCAGCTTAAAGCGCAGAATGAACACTGGAATAAACATAAATACAAATGTACTCATTGGTACATTTCACCATCTCACACATACATACATACATACATACATACATACATACATACATACATACATACATACATACATACATACAGAGAGGGAGAGCAACATTTGACACCCTTAGTTAATGACACAAATCTTTACACCCAGATTCGAGGAACTAGATGCCAGGACTTTACGACAACGCTTTCCGCAATTTACATGCAATGACGACATGCTTTGTATCTACCAACCTGACGGCGGCCTGGTGGATGCCGCCATGGGTAACGCCACCCACATACAACTGGCGCTCGCTCGTGGTGCCACCGTGTACGACCATTGCCCAGTCACGAGAATTGAAACGAAATCTGACGGAAGCGCAATAGTAAGTGTTTTGACCAAACCAGATCAGCAATACCGATAAAAGACTGAAAGCCTGAAGCCTTTGAAATAATCTATGTGAATAGACATCTAAGGATATGGTAACACTGTCTGGCGGTATTTGGCACACTTTGGCGGCGATCAGTGCCTCTTGCCGCAGTCGGCGACATCGCCGCCAGCACTTTCACATGCAGTTGAGCTTGGACGGCGATTGTTGGCGGCCTCTTCTATCACCGTTCACCGTTACTGATCTCCGCCCACCGCCATCTACTGCCGCAGAACACTTTGAACAGCTTTGAGAGAATTTATTTCAGGTCCCAGTGCAAATGCCAGTGAGCAATAGGAAGTATTTATTTGTGAAAAAATAATCAAATTTAAAGTGTCCAGGAAATAAATTACAAGTTTGGTTGCAGTGGAAGGAGCGAACAATTAAGACAACGTTGAATGAGCAAATATCTCCCTTTTATTGTCGCTCTCCAATTTATGCGCACTTTTATCACCCAATTTCCTTTGGGATGGTAGTTTAGCTCCAAAAATGTCAATATTTAGGGAATAAGGAACCCGCTGTACACATTTCGTTCTCAAGGGTACGCGTTGTATATGCACTTATATAGCCATGTGTTTATACATATTTTGTCATCATTATTGCATTTTTGTCATAAGTCTCCTTTTGAGATTCATTTTCAGAGGTCTACATGAATAGACACGTATGAAATAAAAACTTGTGCTTGTCATCAAGGTACACACAACAAAAGGGCCATTTAGCTGTCGCCGGGTGATCGTGACTGCAGGCGCGTGGATCAATCATGTTTTGGGCTCTGTTGGCGCTCACGTTCCAGTCACCGTATTACAGGAACAAGTGACGTACTTTGCAACGCCCAATGTAAAGGAGTTCACGAAAGACAGGTAATATTTTAACATTCTTTTAACTTTACTTATATTGTTTTAAATCTAAAGCACATTGGATTTATCAGCATATCTTGGTAATTACTCAAACACCAAAAAGATACGTTGTGTTGTCCTGTGAAAAGGGATAGTAAGAAATGTTTGGGGGGTTGGGGGGGGGGCGTAGGAAACCAAATGTCTTTCGTACTTTTCAACATTTTGCTAATAATCATATCTTTACCGGGAGATTTTCCGTTTTTTAATTTTCCCAATTCTGAATTAATTTCACTAATATCAATGACATAATCTAATTAAGTAAATCTTTGGTGTTCTTGCCTCCCGATCTTCGATTAAACAATATGGTAAATTACATTAAGTTTGGGATAATTGTGCTAAGATCTTGCCTACTGGACCCTGTGGAAGAACACCCATAGGTGGAACAGGCTATCCAGTATAAAGATGTTCAATTCTTAGTAAAAGGAAGATTCGTGGGGTTCGGATCTGTTTGACATGATACTTGAAAAATGTCTGAACCATAATTCAGGATCATTTTTTTTAGAACAGTTAGCTTTTGATTTCGTAGCCTCATCTAGCTCACTGAGAAGGTTCCAGAACTATTTTGGATCTTTCTCTTTAACTTCAAGCAATTTTTGCATAATATTGCGTTAAATTGTTTCTGATTAGATTTGGATAGATTTCTGCATTTTTTTTCCTTGTAGAATAATAGACTTTGCGTAATTCATAATTTCTCCGATTTTTTCTCACTTGTCTAGCTAAATATTTCATTACTTTAAATAAATGCGCACCATCGGCACCAATATATCTAGGAAGTCGCCGTTTTTGCTTGTTTCTTCTTTTAATAACCTTTAGGGGCAACAAGGCAGCTTTGTACACGATACTGTTAAAATCATCTGTCATTTTATCAATCCCTTCGCGCATTTCTACATTATAAGTTTAACCAAGAAATTATTGATCTCATTCTTGCATAAGACTTTCAATACATTTTTTAAATATAGGATCACTTTCGGAATTCCACTGAAACTTAGAAGGTATTGTATTTCAAAGGGGACCTCCATACTTATGTTGTGCGTCGGTAAAATGCATGTTACATATTTAATGGGTTTTGCCTGTAATCAGTTGAAAGGACATGGGACAATGGTCAGAGAAGTGGGTAAGGTCATGCACGACCATATATGGAATGTCATTCAACAGCGACTCGTCACATATTACATAATCTATGCATGTTGGGTAGTTTGCATTTTTTGCATAACATGTATATTTCCTTTCAAATTACCTAGCATTATACCATTCACAATTCTTATGCCCGAAGAAATACTAAGGGAAAGTAAACTTTTACCGTGTTCATCAATTTTCTTTTATCTGCATCGAGTCTTTCCAGAGGCACATCTTCGAAGTCACAAACGGGTAATGGAATGTGAATGGTATCTGCTTTATCTGGCACTGTAAAATCATTTTCAATGCTGGTAGAGGCATTAAAATCGCACATAATAATACATTTTCCGCCTCTATTTTCATACTTACAAAAATCTTTAAATAGCGGTTCAAAAATATCAACGTCGCTAGAGAATGTTGAATTGTGCGGAGAACTAAATGTAAACTGTGCATAAATAAATATCTTGAGTTATATAGAAAAAATCTTTCTTCAACTCAATCCAGACAATATCTGAGTGTTCAAAAGGCAAGAATTTTAAACCTGATCTGATATCATTTTTAACGTACATACATATACGTCCAGAATGTTTTGTTGTTTTTTTATGTTTTCTTCTGATACTGTTTTGTGCCTGATAACCAAGAATACTTAAATCGCTTTAGGTGAAGCATGGGTTTCAATGAGACCAAATATATCATGCTGGATCAATGTATTTATAAATTCTGCATCCTGGAATTTTGATTTCGTATTTCCACCTACATTGTGTTTGTTACCATATATATTCCAACATCCAATGTTCAGCTTTAAATCCATATCAGTTTAAGTTTTTCGAAGCAGGCAATATATGAACATATTTACATCATTGTGACAAGAACATACGTTTGTTCTATATGGTACCTGATACTTATCCAGGTATAGACACAAGTTTATCGTCTGCCACCCGGATATCTGTTACGTATAACTCTGTGATTCTGTCCTGGTCTGGAGCCCCGCTTTGTAGACTGGCGTGAACTCGGGTCTACTTGTCATTTAATATTAGCTGCCAGGATACGGGTTCCACCCCCCCCCCACCCACCCACCCACCCCCCCGGGGGGTACTTCCATTTAGGATTGAATTTGTACTGGGCATGTGCCGCAGGGAAAGGCCGTGTTTTATTACTCCCACGAATAGAAAAGGCCCCCAAAATGTACACACCTGGATTAGGATATAGGGGTACCAATTAGGATGAGCCAATGCAGCACTCCTTTCAACACATTACAGGATTAAGAAAGCGTACCTTTTTACGTCTGGTGTAGGATTAAGATAGGGTATTGTATAAAAAATGTCCGCGGCACCCACCCACCCTGATGTTGAGTATGTGCCATAAGCCTACGTTTAATAATAGTACAAATTTAATATGTCAACAGATACCCAGTGTGGCTGTATCACTCGGATTCAAATGATATTTACGGCTTGTCCATTCATGGCAACACGGGTAGTAAAATCGGCATCGATATGGGCGGACCACAGGTGACCGTGGAAACCCGCAATTTTATGCCCGATAAGGTCAGGGAGCAGAGATGTATTGATTTTCTGGCAGAGAATGTACCAAGGGTAAGTGAAGAGACGATAACAATTATTTACTCGTGTATTTTCACATGAAGGCTTGCTTCCCCCCCCCCCCCGTCTGATTTAAACATAGCGAAGCTCAGACATACACACACATGAACGGAAATACATTACTGGCTTGTAACTCCGTATTTATTTTCATAGTAATATCACTGTTTTATATGTATTTCACAAACAGTAAAATTTGCTGCATTGTCATAATTGTTTCTAACATAATCAAAATTGTAAATTTGTTGGAAATTGCGGCAATTCTGCAGGTAAAAAAAATGGGTTTTGTCACTGAGTGCCCGGCCTGGTATTTGCTCACAGTATAAATAACAAATTACGGAGGCAGATTTGCCTTTTCTATTCAAACATTTTTCGTTACGGGACTTAATTTCTTCCCCCTTATTAACACGTACAAAGTTTTCATCAGGGAAAACGGACCAAAAATGGAGATTGAAGAATGGACATTGATAGTATGCAATCTAGGATATTTGCTTTGTTTGACTTATGTGTATGGAAAACAACTATGGTCCAATTGCAGTGTCGTTTTTTGAGAGGGTGGTTTTTTGTTTGTTTGTCTGTTTGTTTGTTTGTTTGTTTTTGTTTGTTTTTGTTTTTGGGTTTTTTTTGTTTGTTTGTTTTTTTTTTTCTTTGGGAGGGGGGGTACATATTGGTAATTTGGCTGTGGTTTACCGTTAAGTTAGTAATTCTGCTTTGTCAGTAAATCAAAATTTTACTGAGGAAGGTGCGTGCTTCCTGGGCAACACTCTGACGTCATTGTGAGTGAATGAAATGCTTTAAACCTTCAATGTGGCCACCTATTCTACCAGCTTTGAATAGGATTTGTGCACTGAAAATCTTTGTTTATAGTGATAAGTTTCTAGGCTGCATTTCTGATGTGAATGGCCACTTTGGAGAATTACCCATATATACATAAAACACTTTACATATTTGACCAGCCAAGAAGTACAGTGCACATGTCCCAACGTGGGACACTTTTACTCTTTCACTAGGTCACGCTTTAAGTGACATCTGGCAGAGGAAGTGCACATAGATAGATAGACAGACAGACAGATAAATAGATAGATAGATAATTTTATTGACATCAATATACACGGTTCAGTTCAGACCTACGTGCCAGGTCAGTGATACATAGTAAAACAGTCACATTATTACCTGCACTATAAAATCCAATTACACATACTATGGTATAGCATAGAACTAGTCTGTGGTAGCTCTGTGGATATACACACACAAAGTTAAGAGATCTGTCACTGTGCAGTTTCAGCATTGAAAGGAGCACCACACGACAAGAGTATAGTCAAAATCACAACTACAAGTCCTAACCTACAGCTACACATTATGAGAAGTGCCACACATAGTAGGCGGTTCAGTATCAAACACTCAGGAATTCCAATTCCATTGACACACAATTGTGCACTTGTTTACAGCACCACATCAAATTATTAATTGGTCTTTATCTGCAACAGTACATTAAATCATGAAACACATCTCAAAGTTCCAACACACAGCACCACAATAAGTCAAACATCAATTGCATTATGCATTCATACAAGGGAAATGCCACATTTTAGTATGCGAAATGAGTCCATGAGCTTCTGCCGAGGACACGCATATCTGCAATGGATTAACTTTTACTCATAATGAAGCAGTCATGGACCAATTTTCCAACAAGTAGAAGGAAAGAATGATCATTGCATTGCATGATATATTTAAACTGCTCCATAATAGGTACATCAGATAAGTGGGTAACAGTTTAGTTAATTGCCTTAGAAGTGAATCTCTTGCTGTGGAGTATTGGGGCAAATTAGTAGGAAATGCATTCATTATTCTACACTATTAGTATCTTTGTGCAAAGCCTGTCCTTTACAGGCACTACAGGCTTAGCATGTCTACCTGTCTCAATGACCAGATTGTGGGAGCTAAGCCCCAGCCTACTTAGAGCACCCCTATAATAAGGGTCCTTTATCTCTGACAGGTAAGGCTCAGTTCAGAAAACTTCTTTACAAATTTTGTAGGTTCGTAATTTTGTCCCAGTATCAGATTGTTGAACACTTTGTATGTACTCATTTTTATAGAGGTTTGCATCATTTTCCAAATATCTTTTATAAAAGCTTTACTATTCAATACCATTTGATCTTTCCCAATATTAGTACATCCCAGCTCTCTCAGTAGATTTCTGACTTTTGTACACCAGTTATGTTGACCCACAGAGTCAAGATTAAATTGAGTAAGATATGCCTGTTTAACAGGGTGATCATCCGTTAACTCTAATATTTTTATCCAATGTTTTATAGCTATAATAAAAATTGAATATCAAAATCTTTGAAGGCGATTGGTGGGCTTAATAAACCAATGGTTGGTCAACTTAATTTATAAATTTTGAAAAGGGCCCTGTTTGCCTGCTTCACTAGATAATCTGTAACACCTGCTAGGTAGTCAAATTTGGGAGTATTGAACCAAACCCCTAAATATTTATACCTGTCAGCACATTCTATTTCAGCACCATTAAACTAGAATTTATTATCACAATTAAGCTCATTAGATATTAAGATTTTTGTTTTTGTCAGATTCACAATCATATGCCATTTTTTGCAGGTCTAGTAATCCCTTAAGTTGTTTTTGAGGACCTTCAGCAGTATCTGAACAGAGAATTGGATCATCAGCAAATAACAAATAGAAGAAAAGTATATCACCAAGGACCACACCACTTGAATCATCTTAATATTTTCCAATACCACTTGAAAATTCTGTGAACAATTTTGGGCTCATCATGCCACCTTGCAGCACACCAGCGCTTGTCTTAATTGAATCACTGAGTGTCGAGTCCCACTTTACTCGACATTTGGCTTTTCAAACATGCTTACAAGTACTTTAACGAAGCCGGCTCCATTAATTCCCCTATGCATTAACTTATTTACCAAAGCATATCTATTTACTTTATCAAACGCTTATGAGAAATCGACAAAACATGTAAATAATGGCTGCCCTTTAATTTTTTACTTTTCGATTAGACTTGATAAAATGAATACGTTATCAACTGTTCTACTATTTTTACAAAAACCAGACTGGAATGGATCATGAGAGAAAAAATGTCATATTTGTATTGTAGTCGGTTATTTAGCACAGCTTCAAACAATTTTCCTGGAGCACATGTAATGGTTATTTTACGATAGCTGTCTGGGTTGTATGTAGACCCAACCTCATGTAAAGGGTTAATAATTCTTTGTGACCACTGCTCAGGGTACTCACCATTGGCCAATATATAGTTAAAAGGGCTGTGATTTGTGGAACTCCTTCTTCAGAAACACACTTAGAAATTCAATCCCAATGCCATTCATGCCACAAGCCTTTCAAGACTCCAACTTAAGGAGTTGGTACAAAACTTCATCTTGCAAAATTACCTTGTTGAGAATATCATTAATAACCTCATTTTGACATGGCACAACATGTAATTTGTATTTTTCCACACACTCTTCAGCTTCTTGTACAAGTTCACGCTTCAAATACTCAGGGAAGAAAGATTCACTCTGAGATTTAAAATAATCCACAAAAGTATCAATCTCTTTATTATCATATTCATTGTTACAATTCCTCTTAAGCTTTTTTCAAAGTTTCCAATATTCATCCACATTACTACTAAGCATGTTTTGAAAACCTACCAAGCTGTTGATATTTGTAACACCTTTTCTTACTTTGAATAACTTTTCGATAGTTTCTTTCAAGTTCTTGATACTCTTGCCATTTATCCGGTAGTGATATATCATATTACTTTGGGTATTGATCTAGTTCGGATTTCAACAGTTTACATTTAGAATCAAACCACATATTGCAAGGAAAGTTGTCATTCTTTTTTGCCTTGGGAAGTTCTTTGGAAGGTTTCATCTAAGGCAAACCTCAAGTAATCATAAAACTTTTCACATACACTATATTCATATTGTTGTCGTCTACCATACTACACATGAATTCACATATGAGAAAATACACAACTTACTAACTGCAGGATATTATATGTTAATTTTCCCCAATTTATAAATATGATGAATATATGTGGAAAAATTTTCTAAAGCGTTACATGTATAAATACAAAAATTGTCTTATCTTAATTGATAACATGGCAATGGTCTTTTTTGAAGTTTATTTTTTATTAATTTTTGCAAATTTCCATAAGATTTTTGTACAATCTGGGGAAAATAGCAAAAAATCAATACAATAATGACTAAAAGGTTGTGATTTGGTCAAGCATGTCAAGGCAAGATTTTCCAGTAAAAAAATCAACCGAATGCATCATTTTGCATGCTCAAATTCGAAATTTTCCGGGGGGGGGGGGGGGGGGATCCCAGGGCCCAGTTTCTCAAACTTCTGACTAATTACTTACTGAGTAATTTCTCAGCGCATCTTGCCGTTGATTGGTTCAGGAATATGAACCAGCCAATCAGATGTAAAGAAACCCAACAGACTGAGAAATACTCTCAGGTCTGAGGAATTACTCACTGAGTAAATATTTTGGGAAAACCGGATCCACACACCCGTAGCATGCCTCCCGGAGCTCGATTTGGCCCTTTTGGCCACTTGTGTATGAGTTTCTAGCACTTGCCTGGGTCGATCCATTTTAATTAGGAAAGGGCGGCTTGAAAGTACTTTTTTTTGTCTTTGGTTCCAATAATTTTAGGGTTGGGCCTTTTTAGGAGGGTCTGTCAGGTTATCGGAACCACACATATATTTTCGTTAGTCCTTAGGTAGCTTGGACATTTGTTGAAACATGTTGAAAATGGATGATTTTTCCCCTTTTACACATTACCTCTTTTGACGTCAGTTTAATTTGCTACCTGGGCACAGCCGGAGACACTTGTTTGATACAATAATATCTACACCACCCCCCCTCCCCCCAACACGGTGAGCTGTTGTGTGGAGTGTGTTTCGGGTAAAGTGGTGAAAGGTAAAACTAGGGATATCTATATTCCAGTCCTTATCCTGCAGACATATTCCACCATCAGGTAGAGTTAAACCATCACAAGTAGGAATGTCATGGCAGCATACATTATCAAAGGTCCTGTTTTCCCTTCACAGTTTCCACGATTGTCTGGGCAAGTTTGTCCTAGCTTGCTGGCATATGTCAGATGGATCCCATCATACAAACTTAATACGTCATTGTTCATATCACTCAGCTTGAGTCACCATTACAGAGGGAGCGCAGACACCTGTTCAGGTTAATAATACGTTCATACAAGATTTTGTTTGTCACTTGGGAAGGGACAGATGCGATGGACACTTTTGCATCTAGGAATTTTCTTTTTGTTTCAGTAATGAGCTTCTCCATTTTCTCATGGATTTTTGGGATCAGCAGTTTTAAGCATATATCAATGCCCACAGTATGCAGTACCACAGCACCAGGGTTCTCTCCTGGAACTTAATCTGTGGCAAACCAGTCGTGATCACATCACATGTTGGTGGGTGGGAAAGGGGTTTCCCGTACTGGCGTACTGGGGCTTTTTATTTGCCGTACTGTCGTACTGGAAGCCCTCTTATTTTATGTACTTCGCACTATCCAAAATTTTGACAGATTTTTATTTTCCGTATTGCGTACTCTAGAAAAATAATTACCTGTACCAGCGTACTGAACCCCACACCCATTACCCCCTTATGTTGCTTCACTGTATGCAATACTAGTAGCATTTACGCGATGCTTTTTACCTTACTGGCCATGCCCTTTACATAACAGTTGCCGAAGATGAGCACAGATTTCTTTTTCAGTCTTGGTGCCGGGATTGGCCTTGGTCTCTCTGTGTTTTGAGACAGCTGAGGGTTCGATCTTGCTGTTGACAATGAATTTTGTCTGTCTCTGTACTTCGTTGTACAAAAAAGTTAAATAGGCCCTGTTAAACCCGAAGAGACAAGAGGTTATAAAAGTGATAACTAGAGTAGAAAGTATACTTTATTTTTAGCTTCAAATTCGTGAAATTGAAATTGGAAAGACGGTATTCTACAATTAGGAGAGCCCCTTTATAATCTCTAAACCCACTTCCATGTGCGCTGAAATACCCTCACCTGCTGCTTTGTTATCTAACACAATCTCTAAAAATAGAATATTCTGGTGATTTTTCCCTTGCCAACCAATGTCATATAACCTTATTGCATTTTAGGTTCGAGGTTATTGCATGAAAAATAAGGTCCTTGTGGGACCTTAATATAAATGTATCTGATTGTTTTCCTGAGAAAAGAGTGGTAAAATTGAGATAATGAAAACTGGGTATACATAATAATCCCCATGACTAGCATGTGCTGCACATTTATACTGGGAAGGGGAGGGGCGGATCACCTCGAATAACGTCTGTAGAAACTTTATACTATTTTGTTTTTTAGTCTCTTGGTCCGATAATGTACACAAAGACCTGCCTGTACACAATAACTCCGGACAGAGACTTCGTAATAGATACGTTAGAGAAGAAAGGAAAGCCACAAGTCATAGTGTGTTGTGGTGCTGGGCATGCGTACAAGTAAGTACCAAATAGAGGAACTGGTTCAAACTTGTCTGGTCGTCAAATAGTCTCGAACACTTCAAACTTTAGTGGTTCATTAATATTTTCACAAGAGCGTGGACATGGGTACAAAGGAAACAAGTTTAATGTCCACATAGGTTTTATAATTAACTTGCTCACCGATGAATGTAATATGTTGCAGTGCTCTTGAGTGTAAACTGTTGCTTTAGTGGAACTATTATGCATCCTTTTGATAGTTGACAAGCATCAATGATGTATATCGGAGACACGTATATGTGTACGCTAGCCCGCCATGCACTGTCATAAAGCTATGTTTTACTTCCGAAATGTTGCAGCTGGTTCGTCTTAAGATAGTGTGTAAAATTGAAGTCACGTTTTTCATTATGGCTCCGCACATACATGTATGTTTCAGTTACATTTATCCACATTTGTATCAGAAAACCAGGAATTGCAAATGTGATACAACCAGCAATTATTTGGTTGTAAGGTGGCCCAGTGGTTGCCTTTTCATAAAGCCAATCGCCATGTTGTCTTTGCTGTACTTACCAGAAAAAATTCTTTCAACAGGGAAATTCAGTAGCTTCGTTGCATCGACACAGAGCGCACTGAATACTGCAGACTATGTTGAGTTTGTTCAGAGTAACACAGCCTTAAATTACACAAACACTTCAGATTCAGGTGCCCTACAAATGAAACATTTCACTCAGGTACTTTTATGAAGCCATATTACTGTTTTTCACGACAAATATCTGGATTTTGGATCGAATCATGTATGATTTTGATTAAATATGCTTCAACGTATCCCGCTGCACTTGGCACGATTACTCACTTGGTGCATTTTCCAGTGGTAGAAATATCCCCGACCCCAAAAACGTGTTTATTTTAGAGTGCCAAAGCAGGAAATGGTATCTGATGGGCGTCACCTGCCTCGAAAGGCCTACATTGTGACATTACAGCTGGTCAAATGTCATTCAAATCACTACACATTACACCGGGTCACTACACTGACATGGTGACAGTTTAAGTCTCACGGTTGTGGTGGGTTTTGCCATGTAGGTAAATCCCTCCCCATAATCTATTTCCAGACCTAAAATTGAAAATACGTGATATTTTCTATCGCCATATGATAGCAGTGTGTAAAATTTTATTTGTGTAAGCTCTTAACATTTTGGAGTTGATCCTTTTTAGGGTCGTGTAAGACTTTGCTGCACTTTAATAATCATATATCTATGAGGATTATGAGAAAAAAAAACTGAAACAACTTCACATTCACATAATATTATGGTTGTTATCTATCTGTTTGGAATATATTGGATGACTTAAGTGTCTGGGTTTTTTTCTTGCAGGTTCGCCTCTCTACTAGGGAAAATCCTCAGCCAAATGGCCATCGATGGACGAAGTGCGTACGACATTTCAGAATTCAACATTGATCGCCCCGCCATTTTGGATCCTTCGACAGCCACGATAAAAGTCGGTAACGCCCCTCAGTTGAACTTGGCGAAGTCTCACTTGTAATCTAAGTTCCAAGATAAATTTGCCACGATTAAAGTGGGTAACGCCCCACATTGCAAATGGAAAAGGCTCACTTGTGATCTTAAGTTTCAAGGTAAATCTCCCACGATTACAGTCGGTTGAGCCCCACAGTTGCATGTGGCGAAGGCTCACCAGTGATGCAAGTTACACGATAATTTTATCAGAACTAAACTAAAATAAACAGTCAAATATCACATTTAACTTAATAGACGAAATTGAAAAGCATAAGCGGTATATCTCACGGACCTGGTCTATTCCAGCATGCTAGCTTGTAATCGTACATTGCTTTTCTACGTAGCAAATGAATTTTCACATATGTTTGAAATTTTGTGCATGTTTCTGAATACTGCCGTATAAACATTTGGACCCGGTAAGCTACATAAATGTTTGATAAGATCCACAGACTGAATTTTCACCCTATCTATATCTTATCCCGGTCCATCCTAAGTCTGCTACATTGATCAAGGGATAAATGGTGGGTTTATCTAGATTAAAGATACTGTATTCCTTTGCAAATGAAGAGCATACATAGAGAAAGTTATACATCGATGTGGCAGCAGTATAAAACCAATAGCATATGCAATGTCTCCAATTACTTACAGGGCGCAAGAAGCCTGCTTCGTGTACCATAAAAATAATTGGAGACGTATCTGTGTCGAGACATTCATGTGTTTTGAACACTGAATTGAATCAGATATAACATACCACCTTGCTTCACTCCACTTTGACAGCTAAATACACTCCGTTTCGCTTTTCCCCACTTGATTATAAAATTTTGAATAAGATACAAGTTCAACATGTTGCGACATACAATTGGACATAATCGCATTTTAATGATCATTGGTGAAACAAAATAATTTTATGTTCTCAACCCTATATGCACACACACACACACACACACACACTTATATATGTATACGTAAAATCTTATCTATATGGACTAAAACTCTTCATAGTAGCATATAAATGATCATAGGCAAAACAAAACAATTTATGTACTCAAACCCTATATGCAAGTACACACATACAGATTTGTATTTGTGTCTTTTTGCCCAGAACCACTTCCTAGTAGTCAATATCCTATTCCGCAGTTCGAACTCTTTACTCTCCATAAGCTAACCTGTCCCTGTCTAACCTGTATATATATGGAATTACTATTGTCTATATTGCACACGTTCCTCTGTAAAATTTTGACATAGGCTGTATCAGCCCAATTAAATTAAAGGGTCTTCAGCAGGTAACTACTCAACGTGTTTCGGAGCCTTTTACCCGTACACGTCTCTCTGAGTAGCGGCTCCTTGCCTAAGCTAAATATTCAGCAAAGACAACCCACATAATAATGAATAAATATGAACGTGGCAATTGATGAATTAGCTAAATATGTGAAGTTTTGCTTGTAAATGCAGAGCTTCATATCAAAGAAGAATAGATATATATATTTATATATATATATATATATATATATATATATATATATATATATATATATATATATATATATATATATATATATATATATATATATATATATATATACGTAAAATCTTAAATATGTGGACTACAACTCTTCCGCTGAGGAAAGATACCATTTTGGAAATGTAACCAAATGGATAAAAATGGATTATATTTTAAGGTAAGCTGGTCGCTGTTGTACCCGTAATCCAACGTTGACGTCTACGCCATGATGGTTTTTTGGGGGGGTATTAATACATTGTTTGCGTGACCCAGTTACTTCGGCTGTTGTCAGTTAAATTTCTACGCCATAAGTAGCTCTTCGTTTAGCGCCTCAGCAAAACTTTTTCGAATAAAGTTGGTTTTCATGTGACCACCACTGAAAATGTTGTTCATGTTATCCTTTTAAGTACAGAATAATGATAAACCACCTGCGTCGTCAGTCCAGGTTACTTTGCTTCCCTTGCCCGCCGTGCGTTACCCGCATCTCTGGCTCAGATTACACGGTGGCAACTTAGGTTTGTGTTGACAAGGACCGATAACTCAAGTAGTTATAACTTATATCATTTATTTGCACATATGGTTATGATGGCACTACTAGAGAAACTCTCTACGCCTAATTGTACTGCATAATATTTATGTCTGTAGTACAATGTCGCTATTGAAATTTCTAAGTATACATGTTTTTTATACGTATTCGTGGTGATTGAATTTCTTATTTGCACTATTTTATTATATATACGGGTCATGTTATGTTTGACCTTGTCGGCATAATTTTTATTGTATCATGCCCGACTTGAAATAAAGCAAACGTAATGTCTAGACGAGGATGTAGCGGAAATTTACGTGCATTGGGGCATCTGTTGCGTGTCTTCATAGCACAATTGTCGAGTGGTCCAGCTTTAAAGGCAGGTACCATGCAAGGTGCAAATGACCTTGTGACCCAATAGGCCTCCAGCGAGGTCAGTTTACTCGATGTCAGGCACATAGTTAGGTGACGTACCAAAACACCGTGCAAAGGATGGAACAAGTTATGTTGAATAAAGATGAATTTGTATAAAACTATGGCTTACCCTTAGTTCCTAGAAACCCCGAAGGACCAATGCTTTCATTTGACTCCCAAACGTGTCAGTTCGTCTGATGCCATGGATAGTACAAAGTGCAGTGCCCCAAATATGGAGAATGCATCAAACTTTTTTTTATTAGTTCTCTTATGAAGTGGTCTCTTGTTGAGTTAGGTAATTTTTTTCCCGATTGCCTAGTATCATGATTCCAGTGAACTTTTTTTGAAGTGCTGTATATCAAATGTTCTGCCCAAAGTGTTGGCTGATATGCAGAAAGGGGGAACAATGTGTGGATGTCGAGCATATGGGTCAGCATAATTAATCCAAGGCTCTTTCCGTGCCAACTGCGACAAAAGAACTGTTTGAAGCGACCTCCTCTAAATTAAAGGGTGTTAGATTCATATTCCTGTAAAAAAAAAAGACATTTCATTCAAGTACAAGTATGCATGTAGTGACATAGAAGATTTTTGTTCAGGTCCATAGTTTGGGTGCGCTTGGGGGGGGGGGGGTGTCGAGGAAAGCTGTTGAATCAGTCCAAATTGTGGCACTGAAAGGGGTTTAGCTCATTCCACATTGATTGAAAACCAAGTTAACAACTTTCTTTTGCGCGCTCTGGGCGCATTGCGCCCAGAGCGCGCCAAGGAAAGCTGTTGACCATGGGCATTTAATTTAGAATGATCTTCATCAAGATTCATCCAAAATTTTGAAAAATAATCCCTAAATTAGTCAAATACAATTAGCAGACGACATTTAGATATTAGCTGGGAAAAGCGCTATCAGGGTGGAATGAGTTCAACAAAGTAATACTGTCCAGACCAGCCCAAATAGCATCGTGAACATGCCATAAATACTCTAAAATCCTTTAATATACGAAGATCAGAGCAAGGCCACTTCAAAAGCAAATATTTCCTTAATAGAAGGGTGGCAGTCCACGGGGGGGGGGGGGGGTCAGAATGGTCATCATATCATTTTCAGGACTACAAAACGTACTCATTTCAGCATATCCTTTCCCCCAGCGCGTTATGGAAATGATAGCTAGTATTACTTGGTTGTGGTCATATATGTACCACCACCCCCAACCACCCCCAGAACTTGCTCCAGTCGTTTCAGAAATCATACTTTCTCATTATTTTCACATTGAAAATCAACCTGGTGCTGCTACAAAGAATAAATTCTAGTACAAATTGTTGGTTTCAAAGCATTTTTCTCACACACATAAGCTTTTTAGCCATATGATACCGATTTTATTCTTACACCGCATGTATTGAACAAATTTGGGAACAAACTTTAAAGAACTATTAGCATAATGAAAAGCGATCAAACTAATCTGTCCAAAAATATTCTGTTAGTAATGCATAATTCTTTGTTGCTGCTGGGGTTCTACTTGTGATACGATATTCAAGCTTCAAAAGAAAGTAATACCCCTTAACTGTAATGCTAACTTTAATTCACATATAGATAGTCTGTTTAAGCAACTGAACATTCTAAACGTTCAAGATATTCGAAAGCATGCAGCTCCAAATTTTGCTGCAAATATTAAAAAGGGTGCACTCCCCGTCTATTTTACCATTTTTTTCAACCACACCATCAGACCATTTATATAATACACGTATATATGCTGCACATATATCCCATTCCTGGAAGAAATAGAACTAGAATGCGCATCAAGTACTGCCTTCCATCTTTATTGAAAAATACCCTCACCTTCTGTCAAAACAAAAATCCATTTGCTAGTTTTTCCAAATACACCAAACAATATTTTATCAGTCAATATGTAGAAGTATGCATACTGAGAAACAGCTTCGTTTGTAATAATTTACATACATGTATTTAAAATGTAGTGTATATTCTGTGTAAGAAGCTAGTTTAAAGTTTCTTTTGTAAATATGTGTATTGTTGTCATGTCTCTGTCATCAAACGCTGTATGTCACCGTTTTTCAGGGGGGGGGGGGGTTGTTTGTTTGTTTTTTTTGTTTTTTTTTTTGTTTTTTTTTTTTTTTGGTTTTGTTTTGGTTTGGTTTGGTTTGTTTTTTGTGTTTTGGTTTTTTGTTTGTTTGTTTGTTTGTTTGTTTGTTTGTTTGTTTGTCTTAGGGCCGAGTTATAAGTGGTATTGTATTTTCAGGTGGCCCTTGTGGTAGCGGATTACACTTCTTAAGCTGGGGTCATCCTAACTTTAACATCTATGCTACGAGATGTGAGGGGTTTTTGTTTGTTTGTTTTTGTTTGTGTGTGTGTGTGTGTGTGTGTGTGTGTGTGTGTGTGTGTGTGTGTGTGTGTGTGTGTGTGTGTTTGTTACTGTTTTTTTGTTTGTTTGTTTTGTTTTGTTTTGTTTTTTTTTTTTTTTTTTTTATTTCACTTCTGTATCCCTTAATCAAATTTTATGCATAACTATCTCATGATAACAGTAAATAAATCAATTCTGAGTTCTAAGTTCTGTATTTTAATGCACAGCCAATAAAACTACTCAGCTAAGACAGCTTTAAAAGGCGTGGCCTGTGTAATGGAAGTGGCCAATCATGTTTGTTAGGGACTACCTTTTGTACTAACACTGTAGTAGTCACCCCACTACTATGGAGTGCCATTGAAGAGAGCCTTTGCAGTTTTGGCGCATGAATAAAAGTTCTGTATTTTAATGCACAGCCAATAAAACTACTCAGCAAAGACAGCTTTAAAAGGCGTGGCCTGTGTAATGGAAGTGGCCAATCATGTTTGCTAGGGACTACCTTTTGTACTAACACTGTAGTAGTCACCCCACTACTATGGAGTGCCACTGAGGAGAGCCTTTGCAGTTTTGGCGCATGAATAAAAGTTCATGTTTATGAAAGTCGGTCTCCCAAAATGGCGTCATCAGAGAATCTTATATCCCTTCAGAACAAAATGACCACGCGAAAAAAAAGTCTTGTATGCCTCGTTTATAGGACCCTATTGGGCCGCCCCTTGGAGAATCAGCTGCAATGTCAGATCAAAATGCTATCGCTATGCACAGTTTTTGTAATTACACTAAAATTGTACTTTTTATCTCTACTGGGTTATGCATGGTCTGGGTTTTGAAAACATTTCATAAAAAGAGGCCCATGGGTTAAGTGCTTTGCTGACTTGTGATGGACTACATTAATACAGTGATCCAAAAAAGCAAGAACAGTTTAGGTGAGTTGATGTTTTTATTGCTTGTTTGGGAGGCCAAAACTTTCCGTCAAACTGTAGATGACGCCACCAGTATCACATAAGTAAGCAAGACGTTGACCTACTCCACAATTCCATCCCATGTAGATCTACAAACAAATTACACATGCCTGAGTGCTCGCGAGATTTTCACATTTTGACCCTTATATCCCTTCTGACCATTTGACGTTGACGTTCTTCTCGGCTTGCACTCAAGCGAAATATTGATCTGGATGATTCTTTTCTCCATTGATGTCAAAGCTACGCCTCACCATCAGTCACTTCTTTCAACGTTTGAATACAGGCCTCGTGACCTACAAAAATGGTTAAGGTCAACCATATTACAAACTATGTTTTTGTTGGACATACTTAGTAATCTATATATTCCATAAGGTTAGAATGCCTGGCTTAATTATTTTTGAGGTATTATAATTTTTTCTTGTTCAACACATTTTGACTTTTAAGTTCCGTCAAACTGTAGGTGGCTCTACTGGTATCATACGTAACCGGGGTTTTGACTTCCTCAACACTCCCACAAATTTCATAAAAACCCATCAAAATTACAGATGCTGGAAACTTCACGCGATTTTCACTTTTTTTTACTCATACATTACACAATACTGTAGGTGGCGCCACCAATATTAAACTTGACACAGATTTTCATACCTTTCATTACTCTTGAAATTTATGAGGTCAACTTAAAAACGATACAGTGTATCGGGTTCACAAGCCAAAGGTTTGTAAACGGGCAGACGGAATGACGGATGGACAGAAATTAGCAATCGCATAATTTCTGCTAGCTTTGGTCCGCAGAGCTGAAAAAGATTCTCCCATTGTGATAATTGGGTGATTTAATCACTTTTGCCATCACCTCGGCCACAACGGACTTAAATTTTGGTCATTAGTCACGTTGTCAATCCTTCTCCAGTCCAGCTTATGCAGACGCATGGAAAAAAGATCGTTGGCTTTTTTCGAAGTCTAGGACTGGAGCTTCAAGAAATTAAGAATTGCATTCGGCCTCTCTCGTGGATTTTTGTAACCTTTATTAATTTTACATTGTCACAGAGCTTCAATTCGACCCCCACTTTTTCACCAGTACTCGAATAGAATGCAAAAAATACTGACGAGCATAGCATAAAATTAGTTAAATCTGTAATTTTAGTCAAGATCCAAAATATCGTTCAGGCACTTGATTGAACCCGATAAAGTAGGCCCCTAGCTATAAAAAATCAATAAAATTTAAATGATCAAAGGTAGGCAGTTCTCAATTGGGCTCTCGTCTATCCTAAGGTAGGTTATATCCGGGGCTACATCGCCGATAAAACCTTGAAGTACTACTCGGACGGCCTCCAAAATAAACACATCTGCTTGAAATTCAAAAATTAAAATTAAAAAGAAAAATATAAAAAATCATACAAGAAGCTGATCTTCAATACAAATCTGTTTCATCTACAGCAACATCCCTAATAAGGATATGGTGAAGCTGCCCTCATTCCATCTTGACATAAAGGCCTAGAGAATCCACGATAGACCGTAAATCTGGGATAAGAGGTTGGCACTCGCTGGGGGAGGGGGTTGTTTGTTTGTTTGTTTGTTTGTTTGTTTGTTTGTTTGTTTCATTCACGGTCTATCATCGATTTTTTTTGGGGGGGGATATATAATTAAAATTATATTGAGACACATATGTTCTCAAAGTAGGAACCAACAGTTGGTTTATAAATAGCCGTCAATCAAGTTTTTCTCCATCGACCTCGTTTATTAGGCCTAATAGTAAACAGGGTTTCAATGCTTCGATCATGCATTCCCCGAAAACTTCATTTATTATGCAGGCGTTTTGCTTGTAACTCGTTGATTTATGTAGGGTTTTTCAAGTATAGTAAAAAAAAACGCTATTCGGGTTTTACATACTTCTGAGCGCTGTGTAGGATATTGATACGTTTTGTGGATGCTTTATGTGAATGTCCTTCATGTATCGTCGTCATAATGCCACGTATTGGCTACAAATATAAACAGTATCCTACGATCATCTTAATCGTGTGACTGAAAGTAGTGCGCACAACACTCAAAATTTGCCGCATCTTTACGTTTTGTCATTAATAATTATGAATTGCTATTGGTTCGAAATGCCACGTGAATCAACAGTAAAGCTTATCCCAGATACTAACTGGGATAGCCTATGTGATATAACCTTGCTAATACTAGGAATAGATACGGGAGAAAATGGGATGTCACATGGATGCAGTGAAATAAGGTGTTTGCCTGTCACGAGTGAGCACATTTAAAATGCCGGTAACATTCACGAGTGGTCTTTCCCATCCCGGGACTCCCACCCATGTGAGACTCGATTTATTCGATGTTTAACTGGTGTATTTACCGCCAAAATTAAGTCCTGCATGCCTACTTCAACGCCGGCCGGATATGCTTATTTAAGAAATGAGGGTCGATTTTGTGTGTGTTATGGCATAATGACGCGCGTGATTGAAGCTGACATCGTGGGCGTGGCGCACCCCAGTGCGCCTGGCTCGATGCCATCTTCAATCACCCGCGTCATTATGCCATAACACACACAAAAGCGACCCTCATTGCTTATATTTACATTTCCCTCTTAATTTTTTATGCTCAATTACACGAAATTTAGAAATGTAATACATAAAATTAAGAGAAATGTCCAGAAACTGATTTACCCAGCATGTTCAAGTGAAGTAAAGTTCCGGAAACCCAGGTGGTCGTGGCTTATTGGAATGTGGGCGGGACACTTGTGTTATGGTCCCATAACACACATGGCTACTGTGTTATGGTCCATAACACACCAGGCTCTCTCCTATACTTGCAATGTTAAATTTAAAAGTTAGATTGAATATAAATATATTGGCATATTGCTATGTTTGTTTACGCTGGCCATAGTCATACCGCTTCACATCTGACGTACAATTAAACATTGCCACACACATTTGATTTCGTGTACGCCTGAATACACTACGTCATTGTTGCTCGCACGTCACAATTAAGTTGTCGCAATATTTCGGTCAAGTGGCGTCTTGGGTGGAACATGGTTTTGGTTTAACTCTCCAAAACACTATTAACCCTTAAAGTGCTGATTTAAGATTGAGTCAACAGCTTTCCTCGGGGCACTCTGCGCGCATTGCGCGCAAAGTGCCCCGAGGAAAGCTGTTGACTAAGACTACTTTTTGCGTTAGACTGTACTTGCTGGTATTTGAATGAAAGGTATCTGCATGAGGAATTTTAATCTTTTAACCATTGTATGTTTAACGTAATGAGAAAACGGCTATAGCAGTGATTAGCACTTTAAGGGTTAAACTCCCCAACATTGAACAAAATGCGATGACATCATCCCTCGGACGCCACTCTGATGCCCTCAAAATATATATATATATATATATATATATATATATATATATATATATATATATATATATATATATATATATATATATATATATATATATATATTATATATATATATATATATATTGAACATATAAGGTGAAGTTGGGTTTCATTACAGAGTCGGCCCATCCTTAGGTACATGTCTTAATTTTAGTAAAGGGTGCAGTCATTATCAATTCATCTTTTGTGATGTGGCAACATCATCAGGGATGACGGACTGATAGACGACGCAGGGGAAAACAATACCCTCTGGAACTTTCAAACCACTTAAAATACACCAAGGCAAAAAATCACAAAATTAAGGCTTAACCATAAACAGACTGGGTCTGCTCAGTTTTCCTCAGCACACATGGGCCCGTTGGAGCCAATTAAAGCGTAGCCTCCTGAGGAAAGCGGTGGGATATGGACAAGACCAAAATCGATCTATTTTCATTCAACCATGCACGTATGATATTGATTCAACCTATGACAATCATGAAAATAATGTTAAGTTCATAAGAACACATTTTTCTGTCTTGACAAGAAGAAGCGGAACGATATTGTGAAGCCAAAGGCCAATGGCCTATACTATAGCAATTCATCATTCATTACATTTCTACCTTATGTACGAAGTGTAAGCCTACTCTTTTTCCACATTTATGCATGTGGTACAACAAAGTTATGTCTTATGATCCTTATTTTCACAGGGAACTTAGCCGTTTTGCTGTCGTGATGCCCTCTCTAAATTACTGCCTGTATTGACCAGTCGCAAAGTACGTGTCCCATGGTTAAAAGTTAATTGTTTGCATCAGGTTTTAGGGCTTGGAACAAGGCTTTTCGCTTCTCAGCTTTGCTTCCAGCTTTTTGGCTTTAGCCTACCGCCAGAGTCCAGGTTATCCTCCACTTTTACCCTTTTACTGTTAATTAGCGTGTGGCAGTAGGCCTATTTTTGCAACAACATAGCCTATTGATGTTTGCCTCGACGTCTGCACGGCACGTGTTGTAATGTAACCAATCCCAGCATCATGCGGTTATTACGTGTCAAATTGTACAATTCTGCGGAAACGCCCGACTGCATCCACGTACAAACCACGCCTGCTACAACACCGCCCCGAGTCCACACTAGCTGAACAGCCCATACTAGCTGAATAGAACTTTTTTAAATACCCTTAACTTTAATCATTCATAACATATCAAAAAATCCACACGAGGTGCACAATTTCAGCTATGGGTCTCTAAGTATGTAAAATTTCAATGTAGTAACTTGCATAATGGCTGAGAAAACTGTGTCACGAAAATGTGGCGGAAAGGTATTAAGAAATAAAGAAAGATTAAACTTTAAGAACTCCAACAAAAACAATATGTCTGGATTGACACCCAGACATAATAAGAACTGAAAGCCTTGTCTACACCAACTGATGCCGAGGCTACAGGCAAATTAATTATGATGTCAAGTACAAATATACAGTACAAGTATCTTGGTGTTTGTCAAGAGATACTTGTACTTGGTGTTTGTCAAGAGACATAAATTTGACATGCTTTGCCGTACCTTTTAAGCTGTGTTTGAACCCGTTCTCTGATACAGACAGGATATTTATTTATAGTATCAGCGATACTGTATCAGGCACAGATTTTGGCAAACGTGTCACCATGTCTAACTATAATAAACGTTGTGATCCTCTGGTATTGTGTGTGTGCCTGTCAAAGTTTAGTTCTGATGTCAATTTTTTACAAATTACCAGGCAGGTTCCTATTTGCAAAATTGTGACAAAACTTATGTTTAGAGATTGAGAAAGTAAAGGCTCTTGCATAAAGGGTCAGTGTGTGCAACGTATACTATTGGCTATATGTTGGAACTCTTATAATCTTAGATTGTAGTTGTTCAATTTCATTGAATTCAAAACCCCAGACTATGATGCCATAATTTACACGAGAGAGTGGTAGACTTTCCATTGAGCACTTAAGGGCTTGTTGGTCTATTCGAGTATTAGTGTGGTCAAAAAGAAAGGCATTTAGTGAGGATGCTAATGTTGAATCACCAGCATACACAATTTCAAACATTTTACTAGAATGAGCTATGTTTTTATGTAGTGAAAAGGAGTGGTCCTAAAATGTAGCCTTTTGGGACTGCAGTTGTCAAACGTAATGATACTTTTTATAGTTATTTACACTGGGTTTCTTCATTGGTGTGGTTAAATCAGGTCCAATATTGGCGAAGAAAGTACGAAGCAAGTTGCTTTTCAATTTATCTACCTGATGTCCCTCATTTACAAGATATTCAGGAAAGTTTTTCATCTTGTTTTGGAAAATATTTATTGTCTTCCATATCTTCCTAATGTTATTTTTGTATTTTTGAAAGCATTTATGATTATAATCTTTTTAAGTTTGGTCATACTCATGCTTATGATATTTTTATAAGTTGGTAAATATCTTTTTGAAGTCTCGTATAGTACAGTATGAACTGGAGCAGTTCCTATTCTTTTACATAGACAATCCCTAAACTTCTTGTATGTGAGGATGCCTGTTGTTTTCCACACGTTTTTGTGTTTATGCTTACTTAATTTCACTCATTTCCATGGAAAGTGTGTATTCATGGTAGTGTTTATTGTGTTTATCAACAGATCAACATCATGTATCTTATTTTTGTCCATAACATTATTTACGTCTGAGTTTTAAAATTCACAATAAAAATTTGTTTAAATCAAATGGCTTCCGATCTTTCATTTTAATAAATGCATGTGTGGTTATTGGGTTATATGGTGTGAGTGTGTCAAAACAAGTGAAAATGGCTAGAGAATAGGGGTGACCTGGGTGGTTTAATTTCTTGACAAGCAGCCTTTCATTCCCATAGTGCATGTTTGTGACACCTAGCAACAAATGCCATTTGTAGTCAGGTGTAAAAGTGGTTCCGCAAAGCCCATAACATTACAGTGAGCATGAAAGTCCTGAAAGTTTTACTCTGCATACGAGGAAGAATTTTGTATTTATCGTCTAGTCTACCTGAAGTACAAATATAGTCACCCTGCAATTACACACTGATGTAACAAAATGAAAGTTGAAAGCTTATTTGACAACATATAGAGAGGTTAAATTTAAATCTGACATATTCCAAAAGGTGAGGATCATGAAAAGTGACCACAAGATGTGGGCAGTCAACCATGAACAGGATGGACACACCATCTTAAGGTGAATTCAAAACTAACCTGGATCTATCTTTTTTGTGTATAAAGACTAAATTTTATTTATCTTGTCTCTAGGAGGTCTGTGAACATTGTCAATAATATTTTTCTGCAGAGCACTCCTGATTCTCCAATGATAAAACCTTCCCAAAGACCTAACCTGTGTACACTTGCTTTGTCTTAAAATAAAATTTACCACTATGTAAATGATTCAACCTCCTTTGCTGGAACAGACGTGACCAAAGTTGATACAATGGTACTCAACCACTTTTATCAAAGATAAGTCAGTGCTGTCAGTGACGTAACATTCTTGAAAACAAAGAGCACGCACCAGACTGGGAGTAAATTCCAGACTCATGCCCAGTTCCATATGATTACACACTATCATTCCTAGCTGGAAATACTTAAATCATGAACGAACTGTCTTCTGCTGGCCTGTCATGGCAGGTGTCAAAAAATAAACATCCACCTGTACAATAATACTGCACCTCACTGAGGAGTGAATCATAAAAATATCGATGGAATGAAGGGTTACTAATATAGAATGGGGTAAATCCAGTTGGTTTAAGGTGGCTGGCAGTTTAAGACCTTGACAGAAGTTGAAATAAACATATATGCCTGACAAAGGACGGCACAGACTTATGCTTTGACTCTCAACATAGTTTTAAACTGCTATCCACTCTAAACAAACAGAATTACACCCCCTAAACAACTCTCAGGACTTGAAAGCTTGTGGTTTTTACTTGCACTAATCAGATTAATAATTTAGTTTGTTTGGGGACGCCCTGCCTCGATCAATAAGAGACGGTTTACTAGTAGCACCTCTGTAGCCCTCCTCTCACAAATCTGCTGGGGTCCTGTATGCCTCGGCTATGACTCCTACATTTCCAAAAGTTGTACCAACAGGAACAGATGATACTTTTAGATGTCCAACTTAGCTGAAAAAGGCTCCTGGGATTTTAATCAGGGGGGTTTCTTTTGGTTTTTTTGTTTTTGTTTTTTTTTTCCCTGGAGTATACTCTGATTTAATTGCGCACCATGTTGATGATGGTTTAGTGCTGCTCTGGACTGTATGTATGGAGTGCCTGGCTCGGTGGGTAAGCACTTTTGTTGGATTTTACTCGGTACCTAGATTTGAATATCCTGCCATTACGCTTTTCAGCAAAGAGCAGCGGAGCAATGGCTGATCGTGAAGACAACAATTCCTCAAGCAAGGATGACATTCAGGTATATACCTCTCAAATGGTCACTGGTGTTATTCTAAGACTTTCATAGGTTTCCCCTTCATCTACTGGAGAGCCCTCCCCCCCCCCCCCCCCCCCAATTCATCAGTATGCATTGACAGCATGAGTGGTGTTGATCCTGTCACCGACTTTCTTAAGATATTAATAGATCCTCGGGTGCACAAAGTCTTTAGCTGGTATAATGCAGATGTAAACAAGAAGGTCAGTATGCAACTTGTAGACATGAAGTCCAAATTTAAAAAGGTTGAAGATCCTGAGACCAGGGTGAATGAGGCTGCGACCAAAGCAAATGAGGCCATGGACAGAGTAAATATGGTTGAGAAAAATTTGCAGGAGGCCAGTTCTAAAATTAAGACTTGACTGCTAGGATCCAAGTCCTTGAGCCTTACCTGGATGTGGTTGAGTAGTACAGTGGGAGGAACTGTCTACGCTTTATGCACAAAATCCTGAGAGACAAGATAAGAATACACATTCTGTGATACTTGCCTATGCCAATAAACTGGGTATCCATTTAGAACCTAATGTCATCAGTCATTCACATAGGGTAAGCAAACAGCATACAAATGGCAAGCCCAGAGTGACCATTGTTATATATATATCTATCCTATCGAGTCAGGCTATAGGTGTTTTAAGCTCTCAAAAGCTAACAATATTTTCATTACAGAAAAACTGATGAAAAAGGGCTCACATAATGTAGATTCAGGTTTAGATATTTTATTCACTTAATACACTCTTCAGAGGCCACCAGTCATATCTCACGTAAGTCATGTACACTTCAATAATTAATAACTGCATTATAATTATAGTTACGTCTGTTCCCCACTTGACAAGTTTAAAAAACTTAACTATACACTACTTGAAAAAGTGGGAAAACATGACATACAAAAAAAAACAAATTTCATGCAGGGTCTTCACATGTCACCTGTTTCCCTGAGGATCCCTTAGCACCATACTTTCTCATATAAACTTTCCTGCAACTTTTATCAACTGTGTCATGGAACTGAATGCGTAATAAATCTGTCTATTTAGTGGACTAAAGTTCCTGGTCTCATTTGTACATGCATAAAACTGTTTCCCATATTTAAATTTCCGATAATCAAACGAAAAATGCTCCACATCTTCCACCACATTCAGGTTACATCGATTACATTCCATTAGGTGAAATTGTATTTTATTATGTATGGCTGTTTCAACATGTAGTTACGAGTGAAATACCTGTAACTGGCAAAAACCAAGTAAATGTGTAGATGGATGACCAACAGGTCTGCTTACCCTAACTAGTTATTAAAGCTAAGGGGTCCACACTCATGGGTAGAGACTTGCTAACAAGACTGAAATTGAATTGGAATAATGAGTACAAGGTGCAACCTGACAACACTGAAAGTATTTAGACAGTCTATCTTAGACTTAGTCTAAGAAAGTATCTTAGATTTACAGTGCAGCAGCGTGTTTGAGCCAGGACTAGGCACAATTAAGGGTGTTAAAGGTAAACTGTGCATGAAAGACAATTCAGAACCAATCTTCTTCAAACCATGCCCAGTAACCTATCCTATGAGGCCAAAAGTGGATTCTGGGCTTAAAAGATTATAGCAGGGGATCATAACACCAGTAACTTTCTCAGGATGGGTGTCTCTGTTCTTGAAAGCAATGGCAGTGTACGTATATGCGAGGATAGCCCCAAGGGACCTCCCCTCGCTCTGTTAAGCTCGCAAGCTTAACAGAGCGAGGGGAGGTCCCTTGGGGCTAATGCGAGGACTACAAAGTTACAGTAAACCAACATGCAAAACCTGACACCTAGCCACTCCTAATATCAAGGGTTTGTAAATTAGGGAGAGCAGAGGCATATAGCAAGTTGGACATAAGTGGCACATTCTTAAAACTTCCCCTTGACAAGGAGTCAAAACGGTTCACTACAATAAACCCCCACATGGGCCTATTTCAGCATAACCCCTTTCCATAGGGAGTTTCTATAGCTACGCTGCTCTACCAGTGCATAATGGACAGTATATCGCAGGGTATACCCAACGTAGGTGTATTCATTGATAATATTTTGCTAACAGGCAAAATCAAGACTGAGCACTGGAAACTCTGAATATGGTGCTAGCCATGCTATCACAGACAGGTGTATGGCTCAGGCATGACAAATGTACGTTCTACACACCATCCGTTGAATACTTGGGCTATAGAATCGATACAGAGGAACTGCACCCATTGAACAACAAAGTCAAAGCCATAACAAAAGCCCCAGCACCCACTAATGTTCAAGAACTCAGGTCTTCGCCAGGACAATTGAACTATTACGGGAAATTCCTCCCAAATCTATCTCCAGTATTGGTCCCACTACAACAGCTTTTAGGAAACAAATTGGCGTGGCACTGCCACTAGCCACAGCATTTTAAGCATTTGAGGAGTCGGAGCGCCTGATTACCACATCAAAATTGTTGGTACATTTGACCCAGACAAAGAGATAATACTTGCCTGCAATGCCAGTCCTTATGGGATAGGATCAGTTATCAGGCACAAAAATGCCAAACGGCACGGGAAGACCAATAGCCTTCGCATCTGAGACACTATTACCAGCTGAGAAACGGTACTCACAAATTGAATGATAAGCTTTAGGAATTGTCTTCCGCATCAAGAAATTTCACATATACCTGTACAGCAGACATTTTCTGATTCAATCAGACCATCGCCTGCTAGAGACTCTGTAAAATGAACACTGTCACACAAAAAACTTTCCCAGTGTTGGCCTCATGAGAGTCCAGTGCTGGATACGGATCTTACCAGCTAACGATTACACAATGACATTCAAAGCAGGTTAAAACCTGAGCAACACAGATGCTAAGAGTCATTTACCCCATTAAACCGATTTTGCCAGAGCTACTGCAGCCAGCAGCAAACATTTTCCTCATGGAATTTGTCACTCCTCTCATAAGGGCAGCTAAAATCAAGCAGTGGACCCATGCTAACCCAGTATTAGCCAAAGTGAGATGTTATGTAATGAGAGGGTGGCCTGAGAGAGACAAAGACTGTAAGCCATTCTTTACCAAGAGAAATAAGCTCAGTGCACTGACTGGTTGTTTGCTTTGGGGGGTCACAACTGATTATTCCACCACCGGGTCACACTACAGCATTAGAAATGCTGCATGACACCCATCCTGGAATTGTCAAAATGAAAAGTTTAGTCAGAAACTAGAACAATTCGATTTTTCAACAGAAAATCAAATGTCTTACCGTGCGTTCTTACCAGTGGTTACGCTCAACCACCTCAATTAAGTGCTTGAAGACTTTTGGCGTCTGTAGCACTTTCAAGGAAATGCCTCGGAGACCTTCAAAAATTAGGCCAAGGTCATTCATCTGCAATCCCAAACAAGGTCTTATTAAGATAAATAATTCCAGAAAATTTCAACCTCCTAAGTTTTCTTCTGGAGTTATTGCATCTGCTAATAATTTCAAGGAAATGCCCATGTAACCTTGAAAAACAGATGAAGTTTATCCATCCATAACCGAAAATTTGCTCTTATATTGGTACATAATCACATAACATTTCAACCTCCTGAGTCAAATCCTTCTGGAGTTGTCACATACATGATGATTTTCAAATCCTTCTGATGTGCATCCGTAATGATTTTTAAAAGTGATCATGTGACCTTGAAAATAGGTCAAGGTAACCCATCTACAATCCCAAGCTAGTTTGTATTATAGTACATAATCATGCACAATTTCAACTTCCTAAGTCAAATCCTTGTGCAGTAATCACGTTTGCGCCGATTTTAGATGAAATGCCCACGTGACCTTGAAAATAGGTCAAGGTCAGCAAGTTCTTATCCCAAGCAAGGTCTTCTATAGGAACATATTCACAAAAAAAAACAACTTCCCAAGTCAAATCTTTCTTAAGTTATTGCCTTTGCACCTTCTCCAACTTGAAGGAAGTGCTTGTGACCTTGAAAAACAGGTCAAGGTCAAACATATGCAATCAAAAGCAAGGTCTTATAAAAGTCATATAGAAACATAATCACACAAAATTTCAACCTCCTCAGTCAAATCCTTCTCAAGTGTGTCCGAAATGATTTTTTAAGTGTTCATATGACCTTGAAAATAGGTCATGGTCACCCATCTACAATCGTAACCTAGCTTGTATTATGGTATAAAATCATGCAAAATTTCAGCCTCTTAAGTCAAATCCTTGTGAAGTTATCGTGTTTGATTTAGATGAAAGTTCATTTGAATGTGCCAACATCTTATTCTCATAATATATTTAGCTTGCAATTTGAAGAATCAGTAGAAAATAGAAATGTTTTGTCCAGGGACAGCAGTCTCTACATTTGAGTAAGTAACTGCAGGGGTGCCAATCACAACACGGGCCATGCTGTTCAAATCCATGATGAAGAGGATCTGGAGGTGTACAAGCATTGACCTAAAAACAAGCAATTCATCTTTATAGACAATTAAAGTCCACGATTAGTCATCCATCTGGGACTCTTTTATCTCCTTTGTGCTTATCTTCAATTTTGTAGTCCAACGCCTTTACCTGTGTTTCCCCCACCCGCTTTCACAACGTATGATTAGTGTCTCTGTTTATGTAATTCTGTTACTTCTTACAGCCACGTGTGCAACTACTTTCTTTGTGCGATACTTTTCACATTGCCTTCCCGTCTGTTCCAAGTTATGACATCTGATTTACATTATACTTGATTAGTTTGATCCCTTCATTCGCGAGAAAAATATGTCGCATCTGTACTTCAATTTGGTAATTGTATGCTTCCACATACCTAACTATTAAATTTTGTAGTCCTAACTTGACTCACATTTTATCTAATTTGTCGGTACAGGCGGCCACAGCATTTGCTTGCACATTATGTTAAACAAACATAAGAGCACAGTTACTGCTGATACACACATGGTCACATTGTGGGTTTCAATATACAGTTGGGTCAATAAACTGCTAAACACCACGGAGTATCTTGTATAGATTTGCTGTTATCCACTTATTTTTTTTTCCTAAACTGGATATTGCTACAGTTACAATCACCCATTTCCTTAAAATTACACTATGCATTTTTGTGGTTTTCAAATGGATGCTTATATCTTCGTTTTTGTTTCGTTTACATTGCCCAGGACAGGTCACTTTATTGTTTTGTATTACTTGTGCACTGTGTACACTTTGATTGGACACACACACACATGGTGAATTCAAAGTTATTTGTATGGTTGAAACTATATATTTAAACGGGTATTTGTGTGAAACAATTTAGAATTGCAATGGGGCTTAACCTCCACAAATGTCTAATTTAAAGTTAATTGTTTTCTGTAACATGAGATTGCGTTTTCATCCTCAGTTCTTGTGTATGCTATGGTCCTTTTGCGGCTTATGTAGTCTGTCGATCTGCTTCATTTAATATGACATGCATGTAAGTATTAAGTAACTGAGGTTCATCCTAATCCAGGTTCAGCCAAAATTATCTTTCACTTTGTCATGCTAATTGTTGAGGAATAAAAAAGTCTGGGTAAACTAGATGAACTTTTTCCCTTGCCTAATCGAAACATGTTTATATCGTTAACCTTTCTGGGACCTGGTTAGACAACACCTACCCCAATGAACTTTGATTCATTTGAGGGCTTCAACTTACCTTCATATTTTGAAATTAGAGAGACAGAAGAATCCAGCCTTTGCATTTGATACAAATTTTGATGAGAAATATTTACTGAAGGAGAAAAACAAACATCGCGTTCCCAATGAAATGCATAATTTGATACCAAACTTAGTTTCAAGTGTTAAAGGGTGCTTAGAACCAATGGTGCTACACACAGGTGCAAGCAAAGATTGGAAATACATTTATGGGAAGCAGTTATCATTAAAGTTTCATCTTACAATGTGTTCCAACTCTCCCTGGTCTGCCCTACTTCATGTGGTCATGAACTTTTAATTAAAAAAAATGGCTTTAAAATCTATGATTCTACTTTTAACTAACTCATTCAAATACTTCATGATATTTATATTATGGTCTCAAACTTATGAGGCGCGAATAGTATTTCTTGATATCTGTAAAGTCACTGCTAAACTGAAACAATATGATACTAAAGAACTGCTCATAAGCTTGATAAACAGTTCCTTTTAAATCAGTTTCAGAAACTAAATATTGGCAACCAGTCCTCTGAGTGGCTACCTGTAGAGGCAGGTGTTTCCCAATGATCAATCCTTGGTCCCTTCTTATTTTAGTGTATATTATAAACATCAGGACATACCGGATATGTCTTGTGATTTTAGATATTGTACATACTCTGCATGCCTCATCAAACTGGATTGACACTGGTACGTCTTATCAAAATTGGCTACAGGGTAGTATTCAGAAACTTACATTTTAATACTATAAAATAAATTTCCTTATTATTTTCATCCAAACGTCTCAAACCAGATTACCCAACTTAATATTCAGATGGCAACCCCCTGGGGGCAACCCCTTACGGTTCCGGAATCAAGCACTCACACACATTTAAGCATAACCTTCTCTAGTAATTTAAAATGGATCTGCTCACATCACCAGCCCCATAAACCTGGCAACTTAACACTTGGCATTGCTATGTAGCCTGGAATACAGACTATCACAATATCTAAAAGAAAATTGAATGTAGCTTCATTAAGTATTTATGACAGTTGGTCCTAAGAATGACCCAGATGCCCATTAAAAACTAGGTCACTGGGTCACATATTTAGGTCACATTACTGCATTGAAGAAAAATGGCCATACCATATCTTCAAATATTTAATGACTCATTGTAGCTGCACCAATTATTTATGACAGTTGGTCCTAAGGATGCTTCAGACACCTAGTGAACACTAGGTCACTGGGTCACATATTTAGGTCACAGTGCTGTATTGCAGAAAAATGGCCTTGCCCACGTCATATCTCCAAAAATACTCACTTTGCAGAGACCAAATTTTTATCACAGAGGGCCATTGAGTAGTTTCAGGCGCCTATTGAACAGTAGGTCACTAGGTCACATATTTAGATCACAGTACTACATTGGAGAAACAAAAACGCTGTTAACACAACATCTACAAAAATATTGAATGTAGCTTTATCAATTATTTATGACAGTTGGTCCTAAGGATGCCTCAGGTGCCTATTGAAAACTAGGTCACTGGGTCACCTATTTAGTTCATAGTGCTGCATTGAAGAAAAATGGCCATACCATGATATCTTCAAATATTAAATCACTCGTTGTAGCTGCACCAATTATTTATGACAGCTGGTCCTAAGGATGCCTCAGACACCTAGTGAAAACTAAGTCACTGGGTCACATATTTAGGTCACAGTGCTGCATTGAAGAAAAATCGCCTTGCCGTGATATCTCTGCATATTGCATTTGCACCAAAGCTTTGTCATTTTGTCATTAGGTCAAACAGAAGTAACCTTGACCTGCTGGAGGGGTATTGTCGTCACCTACACGTCCATCCGTCTGTCTGTCCGTCTGTCCTGGCCGAGGGATTTGCAATCACTAATTGGCTTCTAGTTTTCTTTCATATAGTACTGTGACCTAAATATGTGACCTAGTGACTTATTTTTCGATGGGCACCTGAAGCATTTCAATGGCCCCGTGATAAAAATTTAGTCTCTGTCAAATGAGTATTTTTGGAGAGATGGTGTTAACAAGGCATGGACTGACTGACGTCTCTGGTATGTTACACTTATGTAGAAGAACATGAACCATATTCAAAAATTTCAAACCCAACAATGACAGCTAAGAGATTCCAGAGTTACCAAAGCAGCACCATACATCTTCCAATACCAATGTGAAGAAACAAATTTCACTCCTGACTTGAGACAGGCAGTCACTCATAAAAGGCAACTGGTGGTTTTAAACTGGTCCTCTAAACCTTTGAAATATTCTTCATTAAATGCAGACTATAGTGTTTCCACATTGTATAGGCCTAACCACTCAAAATTGAAATTTTATCACTTCTGCCAAAAATAAAAAGAGAATTGGTAGGCCTATCACTTTTTTATTCTCCTGACTAGTTCAGACGGATGAATGCATAGGTGACGACAATACCCCTCCGGCCTAAAGGCCAAGGGGTAAAAAATCACATAAAGAAAATACTATAAGCTCAGCTGACTGACAAGTCACCTGAAGAATATTTTATAGATATATTTTCCTGGTAAAAAACGTTTCATAGCTACACTGTACTATAATATAAAATTATGTTGCTTTGGGGCGGGGGGGGGGGGGGGGGAGACAGAGATTTAGGAGTGTAAGGATCCTAAAATACTGCATGCCATTCACAAAAAATCACAATATGCTTAAAGTATGTATAATAGGTTTTTTTTCCTGCTAAAAAAAGGTTCATCAGCCACACTATAATAGTGTAACTGTCTGTGTCATCTTTGAAATAGCTGATGACATGAATATTGTGCTGTAAGCGTGAGCAGTGTATTGTAAGTAAGGACAGGCTGATTGTCATCATCATGCTGAAAAAAGCTACCTTGAAGCACTGCCCAGCAAGTGAAGGTTCCTTTTGTGAATCTGTAATCTCATATTGTTAGTAATCGTAAACACTGATTGATTAAAAAAGGTCCCTCTCATAGTGACAACAAAAGAAATGACTTTCTCTTGAAGATAAAATCAAAGTAGCAGCAAGCACACCAGGGCTAATTATTCACCTTATCAGACAAATTTGCATTCACAAACTCTTAGGGATACATGTAAGATTAAACGAAACCCTGGATTTTCCCTCATCCCAGGTTGGAGCCCAGTCAATGTTTCAAGCATATTAAATTCATCATAATAAATTGTGTATCTGTAAAGCCCCCCCCCCCCCCCCAAAAAAACAACAAAAATTCTTGTTAATCATCATCACCCAACTGAATTTTTTACCCAGCATTTCTATTTTTTTCAATACAAAATAAAATATCCCACTTTCTTTTCCTAAACAAAAACTATGATAAACAACAAATTAATTTTGTGGTGCCTTTGCATGTACTTTTGTGGTACCTTGTAAATATGTTCCTCACACATTCAATTGTTGAATCATACCTGAAATATTCTGGTCTTTGCATTTGAAAGTATTGCTTTGGTCTCAATGACTGTTCCCCGGTCCTGTCCCCAAATCCCTCCGTAACAGGACAGTGAATGTGTATGATGGTCACACTGAGTCCATTTCCATAAATAAATTTGTTCCATTATTATGTATGCTGTCAGTTGTCTTCCAAACTACCAATGAACCTGGAAGCTGAGTTTAGTGCAAAGTTTGACACTACCAATTGTCAAATGAACCTCTTATTTCTAGTTTATTTCTACGCACCCCAGCACAATACAGCATACTGTCTAAAGCTCTTTCAGAAAACAGATCTTACAAGCTGTATACATGGTAGGAATATTAAATGGTCCCTAATTCATCGTGGGAAACTCACAAATAACTCGTTTAATCTCTGTAGCTCTGTGTCATACAAATGTCATACAGGTATTTGAATATCTCACTGATAGGGGGCAGGACCAGGTCACCCTCACCTTCCTCTCTCCCCCTCCATCCTCACCTCCCCCCCCCCCCCTACCTCCCCAATTGTGCCAATGGGTAATTGTAAATTTTCCCGGAAAGCTAAATACATATTTCTTCTGTGCCGATCAGGGAATACGATTCAGGAACAGTCTTAATAGAGAATTTGAAGCAAATGTTGCAAGATTGTATTGCATCATAACACAGCATATACTTTGGTACAGAGGGCCCTTATATCTGCGATCACATGTAATGTAATGTGAAGACAACATTTTACACATTAAAATTGTGTTGTATTAATGGACTCCACCACTGATTCTATATTATTGCAAACACATTCATTCACTTTTTCTGCGAGGCTAAATTTGAGGTTGGATGGGGGATAAAACTTGAGACATCCAATTTTGGAGACCACTGGCAAAGTAAATGCTGAGGGAAAATGAATGGTCATGGAGCAATATGGCACGAGCTGTTGCCAAAAATTCCAAACTTTATCATGTCAAACCCAAAACAAACATGTTAACATTAAGATGTGGAATCTTGTATATCAAATGCTCTCTGGCAAGCAGTAAACCTCAGTGTGAAAAATAAAAGACATTTCCAACTTCTTGTGAAATCACTCCACATAGTTACTGTTACTTTTGGGCTTTTTGTTGCTCCTTCTGTCAAATATGCCAATAGATTTTACCCACATTAATTTTTCACCACAAAATTGGAACCCTCTGTAAGTATTGTACAGCATAAATGTGTACAATGTTGCCACATATTTCTCATGAGAGATTGTACAAGTATATCAAGTAACATGTCTGCTGTGCTACACTTTGACAAACTTAATTTTAATTCACGGTTAACCCATCAATCCAAATTATGATAACAGAAATTCAACGTACATTGAACATTGACCTTAATCGTATTATTAACTAAGTGACAAGGGCACATAACATTTCACAATTAACTCTGTTTCTGTCAGCACAAAAAAAGTTACTTGCCCCCATCACAGATCATGGTTACATGTAATCATCTTTAACAAAATTTAGCAAGTGAATAACTAAGTCCAATCACTAATAACAAATTTCATGTTCACTTCCAACCAATGGCACGAGACATACATATTAATTTTTTTTTCTTTTGAAATACTGGAATGATCATGCTTCTGGTGCCAGGCAGGAAGCTAAACAGTATCCAGTTAATGCAAATCTGAATGAAAAGAGTTCCTGAGATTATGGATATATCTGTTGTTTCGTAATGTCTATGTGCTCATTTGACAGTAGAACATAGTGAATTTTGCGGCGTTTCAATGTGATTGCTGCATGTTCTGTATCTTCCCTTCCATGCATCTTTGTATGACTTTGTCCCTGTACTAAATTGACAATAGGACACTGTAAAGGACTTTTACAGTGTTCAATTCTCCCTTCTGTGGCAGTCCATGTTTTCCATTCCACTGTTGCACACCGTGATCTCCCTTGACCACATTTCAATCTTATATCCCTGTCTTTTTCACTGTGTCTTCCCATGAATTTATTTGTCCATGTGCTCAACTGAAGATAGTCGCAATATACTTTTACCATACTTCACTGTCACTTGTGGCATTGCTAACAGACTACATTGACAGTCAAAAAACAGTTACTCTACTTTTAAAATGTTTCACTGTCATTTCTGTGTCTGTCACTTGGAGGATTCACGAATATTTTTCCATCCGATGAAACTCGACAATTTTCTGCTAAGTCCAACTGAAAAAGAATGAGATTTGCTTTGTTACATTGCCAGACAAATTTTTCACTTATTTCCAAACATTAACCCTTAAAAAGCTGATTAAAGATTGAGTCAACAGCTTTCCTCTGGACACTTTGCACACATTGCACACAAAGTGTCCCCAGGAAAGCTGTTGACTAATACTACTACTTTTTGTTTTAGATAAGGCTTGCTGGTATTTGAATGAAAGGTATTTTCACAAGGAATTTGAATCTTTTAACCATTATATGTTTAATGGTAATGAGAAAACAACTATAGCAGTGATTAGCACTTTACGGTTTAACCCTTTCCCCTTGAATTAAGACTGAGTCAACAGCTTTCCTTGGCATGGGTTGGGCACTAAGTGCCCAACCCATGCCAAGGAAAGCTGTTGACCTGGGGCATGTGATCTTGATAAGTGTCATGTACATTTCTCAGTCAAATGGTTTTTCATAACTGTTGAAATTAGTTGAAAACACTGAAGCAGACGACATTTGACCACCAGCCGGTTTTGGCCGGTTTGAGGGGGAAAGGGTTAACACTCCCCTAACTTTGTCAGTACAGCAGCTCCTC
Source organism: Hermodice carunculata (assembly GCA_964020975.1). NCBI lineage: Eukaryota > Metazoa > Annelida > Polychaeta > Eunicida > Amphinomidae > Hermodice > Hermodice carunculata. The sequence goes on from OZ026624.1 coordinate 76,927,802, forward strand.
TCTTGAATCACCTGTTCAAGAATCATGAGAGTCTTTTCCAGTATTTCAGTACCAACTGTAACTTAAGTCAAACTAGCCAAGCAACTTGCTCTGAATTATAAGGGTGGCTTGATTCATGCTCCTTGTAAAAAGCCCTTTCATTCCAATACAGGGTTCCTGTGGTTACAGAGAGTACCAGTATAACGGTCTGGGTCAACAGCTTTGCCTGATGTGCTTTGGGCATTGTGGCTAAAGCATGCCAAGGTAAGCTGTTGACTCAGCTCAAAATGTGGCACTGAAACAGTTAAATTCTTATCTCTTCCTTCTTATTGTAGCTCTATCCTGAGTTCAATTTCTGATATGTTGTAAGAGTGGTTTCTGAAAGGAGTAACTACAACTGTAAATTTAACCAATTAACAAGGAGTTATCTGCTCTATCTCATTCACTCCTTTTCAGAACTTAAGTTTCATAATGAAATTACTCGATTCACATATATTTGTACATTTCTGTTAACAGAATGTCAATGAAAATATATAAAATAAAAATCAGTTCATAGGCACAAGCATGAAAATACAAAATAAACCATATATACATATATATATATATATATATATATATATATATATATATATATATATATATATATATATATATATATACATATACATATATATACATATATATATATATACATACATACATACATATATATAAACACAAGCTTGTTAACAGAATGTCAATGCAAATATCTAAAATGAAAATTAGCTCATAGGCAGAAGCATGAATATACAAAATACACCATAAATATATATATAACACAAGCTTCACAACCAGCACTCTCCCAGTCATAGCTTTTGTATCTTTGTAATATGTGTGTTATGCATTTATGATTATATACCACCTCATTCTGGGTGATGTCACTTCTGGGTATGAGTGTCATGTTCATGTAGTGCTAAATCTGAAACTGCCACTATAGGCCCAGATAAGAGCAGTTTGTCAACTGTATTTGATGCTGTAAACATTGGCAAAATTGTGAAGATAAATGTGTTTGTATAAATATAATACATGCATTTCCAAGCCATGGACAAATACATGTAGTAATGTGATCCCTGAGAGGTCAGAGGTCAGGCCCTGGTTTGATCCTCATCCTTGCGGGGCTGTACTATGCACAGCACACTCAATCTTCGAACACTTTTTTTTTGCTTTATCCATGTCTTTTTCTTAACCACAGAAAGATGGATGAAGTTCTAAAGAACAATACTGGTGTGGATTTGTTAGCTGCCTTAGCTTCCTATGGTTACACAGTGCTTTTCTAATATTTCTTTTTTTTTTTTGAAGTACATGTAGTCACACAGAAAAAGTGATTATGAACCTTAAGCATGTATGCCCTCAATAAACATGTGAAAGTGCAAAACTGCCTTCTAAACTTCATGACCTTGGTGACCTTGTTTAAAGTGGGTCCCTGTCATCTGTATTATGTACCACTTCACTTTTTATGCATCATACATGTGCCCTACAAATGTGGCAACATTGACTTTGCTTTTTGGAAGGAAATGAAATGCATAGGTTTCAAAATATTTTGGCTCATATTTTCCATCAAGCTAGGTGGTGTTGCCAATGTTACACTGCTACTTTTTTTTTTTTTTTTTTTGGCTTCATCCAAAGTCATACTAAGTTTCAGAGATCCATAAACAATTACACACACAAGTTTGCCACATATATATCACAGAATCCTACCTGTGGCACTACTAATGTCAAAACTGGCCTGTGTCTTCATTCAACAAAATCTCCTGGGGGGGGGGGGGTTCATTTAAGTCTAAAAAATGTATATGTTACCATGGTAACAGCAAGGGTTCAAGGTCATCAAGACGACTGACAGCCAGGTATGGGGGATCACATCACCTGTGCAACCTTTGTTTCCAGTACTAACAAAAAAACAACAAACTTATTTCTTTTCCTGTCAAATTACTTGGATACTTCTTTTTCCTAGTTAGCATTTCCTAATTTTGCAAGGATGCTTTATCATTTTAAGTCACTGGAAATGTATGGAGGGCTCTTCTGGCAGAGACAGAAACAAGAGAATAAAGAAAGGTCAGTTTTGATTGTGGCATGATGTGGTACATTGTACAACAGCTATAGAAACCATGTGCCCCAGTCATTTTAACTCTTTTGGTGCCAATCATGTCTAAAGTCGATCCAATAAAGTCATACTAGTCTGAATTATCATTAGGATCTCAGATTCGTATTCCTTGTAAAAAGACCTTTCATTCAAGTACCAGCATGCCTATAGTTCAAGAGAAAAGCTGTTGAGTCAGTCCAAAAGTTGGCACTTACAGAGTTAAAATTTCCAAAATGTTCTGCCATATGTAACTTTCTGTATTCTTCCTGGCCCTGCTGATAAACGATGCAGCAGTTGCAACTGCACACACCTATACAGAACAAATTGATGCTGACACTAACCCTACCTCCTTCCCAGGTAGCTAGAATACAATGGTTTTGGTCTTGAGAGAGCACCCCAAGGAGCTATGCCGGGCTTAAAAGGTCATATTTGACAGGCTCTGTAAACATTTCAAATTACTACGTGTAATAGTTTTGGAGAAATGGCCCCGGAAACACTTCTCAGACCCTTAATGAACAATACTAATTAACTAACGACGGACAGTAATTAGCCATAAGAAACCATCAAAAGGCACATCTATCAGGTAAGTACAAGCCATAAAAATTTCATATTGTTAAGTGTAATAGTTTTGGAGAAATGGCTCGGAAACACTTCTCAGATCCTTCATGAACATCACTTATTAACTAACCAAGACTAATTAGGGACACAAAACTATCAAAAGACACATCCAGCAGGTAAGCACTACAAGCCATAAAATTTCAGATTGCTAAGTGTAACAGTTTTGGAGAAATGGTCTGGAAACCATTCCGATACCTTTAACGGGCATCACTAATTACCTAATGTAAAACAATTAGCCACGCAAAACCATTAAAAGGCACATCTAGCAGGTAAAGATACAGCCATAAAAATTTCAGATTGTTAAGTGTAATAGTTTTGGAGAAATGGCCTGGAAACCATTCTGATAACTTTAACAAACATCACTAATTAACAAAGTGGAATAATTAGCCACACAAAAGCATCAAAAGGCACATCTAGCAGGTGAGGACTACAAGCCATAAAAATTTCAGATTGCCAAGTGTAATAGTTTTGCAGAAATGGCCTGGAAATGGTGCCGGGACAGATGGTCATTATTACCATATCTCTGCCCCCCCCCCCCCCCCCCCCACTTCATGGGCAGCAGATGAGATCAAGTTTAGTTTCTCTGCGTATGGGTTTTTTTTTTTTTTTCTTTTTGGAAATGATGTTGAACATGGGCAAAAGCTGGAATAAATTATCTCCAGCCAAAGTTGATTGGCCTTTCTTGTGTGCGCATGTGTGTGTGTGTGTGTGTGTGTGTGATGTCCGTGTCTCTGTGTGTATCTCTGTGTGTGTGCCTGTGTATGTGTGTGTGGGCAAGTGTGTATGAGTTATTTTGTTTTATCACAGAGCCTAAAGCAGAAAATAGCTGGCAGTACATTACACTCACTTGTTCATAAACACACTGCATACTACAGTAGTAAATGCAATGCAAAAACCCAACTTTCAACCACCCATTTTGGTACTCATGACTCATAGGCATCATTTTTTATGAAAAATGCAAGCATGCAATTTTTAGTGTTACATCTAGGTACACGTAAACCCAAGGGACAATCAGGGACTGACATAGAATGAGATAACGCAGGTTTAGATAGAACCTTGAGTGGGGTCAGCATGACGATTGAAGGCTTGCACAAGGGCGACTTCAAGTGTGCTTCCAACTTGGGTACCGGTGGAATAGCAGACACGGGCAGAGTGCAGACCATGTCGAACTGGAAAACACACACCAACCAGATAAACTTGATGTAATAGTGGTGCTTGTACCACTGAGGGGACCACCGTAAACAAACATGGGACAGCTCAGGGCAGCAAATGTATTTCACCTAGGATATTGGGTAAACTGACTTTGGTTACCAGTTCAAAGTCAGCTATATACAGTAGTAAATCGTTGTACATAAAATCCAGCATCGAGAAGCAAAGTGGCTGTGTGACTTTGAGAAGTGGGTCAAGCTCACTCATGTTCGAACTTAACCATGGCCCTATAGAAGACTACAATCGTGTACAATCTAAAACCCATAAATGAAAAAATTTATAAATCATTGTGCCGACTCTGAATTTTATAAAAGTGGCTGCATGACATTGGAAATTGAGTCAAGGTCACACATGTTCAAACTTTACCTTGGCCTGATAGAAAACTATGATGATGTGCAATATTCCTATAGCTTGAAAACTTTTCAAATTACCATGCCGACATCAAATTCACTGTGGCCCTGTGAGCTTGGGAATCATGTCAAGGTCAACCATCTTCAAACTTGACCTAGCCCTTACAGGGGACTTTAATCTTGTGCAATATAATAGCCCTAACTCAAAGGCTTTTCAAATTTATTCTGTGCACACCAAATTAACTAATGTGGCTCTTTGACCTTGGGAATTGGGTCAAGGTCACCCATCTTTGAACTTGATCTAGCTCTTACAGAAGACAATAACCCTGTGCAGTATGAATGCCCTAGCTCAAAAAATTCTCAAGTTATCATGCAGACCCCAATTCAGTAATCTGGCTCTGTGACCTTGGGAATTGGATCAAGACCACCTATCTTAAAAAGTAAGGTAGGACTAAAATCCTCCGCAATAAGAAACCCCTAGCTCAAAAAACTACTCATGTAATCATGTGGAAACAATCCAGACAAATATGGCTCTTTGACCCTGGGAATTGTGTCATGGTCACCCATCTTCAAACTTGACTTAGCCCTTATACGGGATAATAATCTTGTGAAATATAAAAGCCTTAACCCACAAGCTTTTCAAGTTATCAAGCGGACAACAAATTAACTAATGTGGCTCTTTGACCCTGGGAATTGGGTCAAGGTCACCCATCTAATACTTCAAGGTAGCCCTTATAAAGGTCTAAAATCCTGTGCAATATGAAAGCCCTTGCTCAAAAACTTCTTAAGTTATCATACCCAAATGATCCAGACGGACGCACGCACAGACGGACACCAAACAGATGGACAGACTGAACCTGCGATCACTATCTAGGGGATTCACCTTCGGCGGTCCCCTAATTACTCTATCCTAAGTATGGTGTTAAAATTGCCTTCACACTGCATTTTCAGTCCTCTAGCATAGAGGGTGTTCAGAAAGACATCACCACATCAAAATGAATGCGTACCAAAACTGTCCAATAAGAATGCTGGACATAGGTTACCCTGGTGACATTCAGTAGTTTACAAGGGAAGATAAAGCCTCCTAATTCAAAAAGCATTGAAAGTCACTATATATCCATCATTTTTTCATTAGCCAATAAGAATGTCCATTCTCTATTACCTCAGCAACCAGCCACACTAGCCTTCATAGACCAGCAATGGCTATTGGAAGGGACAGACAGCTGAACATTCAGGCTGACAAAATTATAATTTTTAATATTTTCATTTTGATTTTTCTTGTAGAACCACATTATGGACACTGCTATTTAGGACACATAGATCATTCTAAGCCCAATTTAGTATCCTTGCCCGTATGCATCCCCCTTGAGCCTGTATCTTCCTGAGTATCTATACGAGCACGGATACTGAATTGGGCATAGGATGACCTCTAAGTATCTGTCCTTCCAAACAACGGGATGAACAGAATTCAAGATGTCATGTATGAGTAAAATGATAGGAAATTTCAGAAAGCTCTCGTGCATATTAGCACAACTTTAGGCCCAAATTAACCTTCGTTTTGTCAAAAGTATTTAAAATCATTAACTTGCTCAGGGATTTTTTTTTTTTTAGTGTTTGCTCCTGAAATTTATTTTGCGGTCAGTCTTTTTTCCTAGTCCCTGACAACTTTGGACCTCAACTCTAACGTTGACAACAGGTTGATGAATGCCACCCTAGCCACCTGGCCTTACAACGACCATGAAATGTTTCATTATCGATATCATCAGCATGTTAAGTTATGCATGTTTACCTTGTCACACAACCTTTCTGTAGAAAAACCGCCAAAGTCGGTGCTTTCTTCTGAGTCACTCACTACCTCATTACATGGCCTTCTGATGACTGTGGTACTTGTTTTTATGTCATTTTCTGGAGTCAAAAATATAACTTTACCAGTGACATACAGCATAGAACCACCAAGCCATAAATTTACTCTTATTAGCCTTTTTACAAGGTACCGTTGAACTGGGCTGCATTAAATATGAAGTCTTGAGCAAATTCTCCCCAGCATTTGTAACATTTTATGAAAAAGATATGTCTGGTAGGCATTTACAAATTCTCCAACTGTCCTCTAGGTGGCAGCACATGACAGCTTCATTCAGCATGTTCAGAAAGCGCTGCTTTTCTTGGTTGCAGATTCCCAGTTTTCTAGCCCCATATTTCCAAGGTCTTAGAACTTTTGTTGCAGTTTACCACTACAGATTGCAGAAGAGTTACCTACTAGTTTCTTTAGTTAACATCCGACTGCTTATTTTTGTCCTGCCCCACTTGCATACATGCAGAGTGGCTGCAACCAGCTTTTATGACAGACCACATAGCTTTTAAAGACTGTTTGACATGTACATGTATTTTTTGTCTATTTCTCTAATAAATAAATACAAGGCAAAGGCCCAGCAGCAAAATAGCAAAAATGCCAATTTGTCTGACCGGTGTCACCATTAGAGCTGCTCACTAGGGAGAGAAAAGAACAGTTTGGCCTTCTGCTCATATACTATAGTGTCAACAAGACGTGTTACTAACATACTACAAGTGGTTCCCCTCTTATAAGGCCGCCCCAAATGCAGCCTAAAAGTGGCCTTATAAGAGGGCTGGTCTTTCTTGAGGGGGAGAATAATGGAAATACCATACTTTCTGAATGTAGAAAATGCTGGTCTTTCAAGAGGGGTGGCCTCTGGTGAGAGGGGCTATACAAGAGGGAGCCACTGTATAGTGACATCGCACGCTGGTCAGCTACATGTACAATCACTAGCCTGGGAAGTCAGTCCGCCTGTCTTATGACATAATGGTCATCCATGTATAAATTACAGGTGCTGAACTGTCATGATCCTTGACGTGAGGGGCATTGTTGATAACCACTGGGATGTCCCAATGGTATATAGGGATTCCCTCTCAGAGCAAGTTAACTTATTCATGCAAGTGGTTGAGGGATTTTTTTTTCAAGAAACAAAGTCTTTCCTTTGGGGAATCCTTCTTGGAAATCCCTTGTTGTTGGGAAGCAGAAGGACACTAAAGGGTAATTGTATGTCCTCAGTACTGTTTATTATTTGTTGTAGCTGTTATGTAATAAAAGACAAGAGTCTTTACTAAATGTATAGGTGTGGGGGGAAATGAGGAGAGAACAATAGAAATTTAGCATAATACAAAGCAAGTATCTTCATTTCCCCATCACATTGAGACCATGTGTTTCCATTGTGCAAAGCTGGTGAATCAAGTGATTCTCTCTCAGTAGCCCGTGTGTTTGAGTTTGTTTTTTTTTCATGTCAGGTGGGATGTGTATGTGTTTTAAAATTTGTATCTTCAAGTCTAGACCTGTATGGTCATCTCTTCCAAGGTGTCTGCCAAGAGGTTGCTGCACGTCCTGTTCGTTTATATAGTAATGTTCGTTCACTCTCTCCAGGATTGTACAGGAAGTTTGTCCCATTATTTGATACCGTTTGTGTAAGAATGACTCTGATCTCTATGTGGATGACCATTTTTTGTAAAACTAACGCCCCCCCCCCCCCTTTATTTCGGTGCGAAAGAAGCGAGAGTCTCTCCAACCAAATGCCACATGCACAAGCCCAAGTCATACTGGTGTCCCAGACTGTCTATTCAGAGATGAAAAAAGGTTCTGGTGGTCCCTTGGAGTAAGTGCAGGAAGACTTAAAACAAGTGCTGTCTATGACTATGAAACACACCAAATTTGTCTGCTTTTGGGTGGGAAAGAGGCAATGTTCTTGTTTGGTCAGAGAATCTGGGCCCTTCTTCAGGCCTGGGAAGGTCTCAACTGATACCAACTTAGGGGTAGCCTCTTGACAGGTGGGCCCTACGAATGTACAGCATACATGCAGGGAGGTAAAAATAGAACCCGCAGTCAAGAGTGCCAGGCCAACCTGTCCTGGTGGAACATCAAAATTGTGGATCTCTGAAAATCATTCATATCTAGCAATCTTATAAATGATGTGGAAATTCTGTATGTTATCTCTCACTCAATCATGTATATATCGAGAGGCCTGGTTGATTTTGAATGATCTGGAGATCCCAACTGAGTGTTGGGAGCATAGCGGGGACACCACTGGTGTGTATTGGCCCCCAGTGCTGTAATCATTTGTCCTCAAAACACGAGTTTTGGTTGTGAGGGATGTGTGGCATATGCCATCAAGGAACATGTACCTGCACTTGCTAGTTGGTGTGACATGCTTTTTTGTTTGTTTTATTTATAATTATTCTGTTATAAATGAGAAATGTATATTTTGCTGTCTTGGCTTGCCATAATGTATACTGCATTTTAATTTCCTCATTCCAGGGGGGTCTCTGCTGCAAGCTCATCTTGGAGGAGTTGGGATGTATTTTGGAATATGGACTTTGATGTTTAGTCCATCATGCCCTACCTGGATAAAGTGTCTTCCCAGGGGTTGGGTGGTCACTTTGTTACAAATGTAATGGAAGTGCTCTCTTAACCTGTCCTTTAGTGGATGTTGCATCTGTCCTACATATTGTTTGTAGCAGGTCTTGCAGGTTAGGAGACTAAATTTGAGCTTTCACAGCAGCCTCCCCCAGGGACTCTGTATGTTCATTTGGTTTCTGTGCTGGTGACACTTCCTGATGTATTAAGCCCAAAGCAGTATTTGCAATTCTAGCGATTACATTCAATCTTTTCTTTTTTTGCCTGAAATAGCTGGGCTCTCCCTTTCGGCATTGGACTGTCGAATTCTTGAGTGGATTAGTACATCTCGTAGGTAGTGCGGTGTCTAAAACCTATGACGACCGTTCTGCTGACGAGTGTTTCAGCATGAGGTGAGGGTTTAAAAATCCTCCAATTTTGATGGATAATTCCTCTTATTGGCTGGCGGAACAGCATGATTGTAATGTGATTAACCCTTTCCCCCTTAAACCAGCCAAAACCGGCTGGTGGTCAAATGTCGTCTGCTTCAGTATTTCAAATAATTTCAATAGTAATGAAAAACAATTTTGACTGAGAATTGTAGATGAGCCCTATCAAGATCACATGCCCCAGGTCAACAACTTTCCTTGGCATGAGTTGGGCACTTAGTGCCCAACTCATGCCAAGGAAAGTTGTTGACTCAAATGTCAATTTAAGGGGGAAAGGGTTAAGAAAAAGTTTTCCTGATCACTGCTTTCTTCATTTTGGCTTGGTGCCAGAAGATCTGCTCTGTTGACCGAGTCTACATCGCTTTTTGACTCTCTAAGTATGTGAGCTGGGTATTCCCTTTTCTCATAATAAGTAAGAATTTTCTTTGAATTCTCTTCAAAATCTTCTGATATGCTGCAAATTCTCTTAATTAACAAGAATTGACTGTATGGCCCTCCAGTTCTGGAGTGTCTGTAGGTTTGTCTGTAGGGCGTTGTATATGTGCTATGTTGTAAGTCAATTTTCACAGAGGTATCTAGAAAATTGATTTCACTTTTTTGATCAATTTAATCGTCGGATAACAAGAATTCAGATATTCAACAAAGTCTGTTAATTCTTCTTGGTGTGTTCATATACAGAATATGTCATCAATAAATCGGCACCAGACTAGAGGTGGAAGTGTGTGTTTGAATAAACGCTTTTCTTCCAAGTCTGCCACAAAAAAGATTGGCAAATAGGGGAGGGACCTTGGTACCCATAGCGGTACCACTGACTTGGAGGATTGGCAAATAGGGGAGGGACCTCGGTACCCATACCGGTACCACTGACTTGGAGGTAATAATCACTGTCAAACTCTAAATTCTTACAGCTGAGGACAAGTAGCAATAGAATTATCAACTCAGCTATTGCAGGTTTTTCTGTGTGGACTCTATTATGTAGCAGAGCCCTGGTAGCACTGTGTAGGCCTTCATTTGTTGGAATATTAGAGTGCAATAATTGTACATCTAATGTGACCAGAAAAGCATTTACTGGTAATGTTGGTAATGCCTCAATTTTATAAATGAAATCTGCAGTGTCCTTGATATAACTAGGAATTTTCTTCATTAGTGGTTTTGAAAAGAAATCAACAAAGGCTGATATAAAAATATAAATTAAAAAAAATGATAATAACATATACTGTACATTAAGATGTGCTGTGGTACCTGCAATTTAAGACCTTCCCTTCTGCCAGCAAAAAAAAATGGTCCCATGTTGAATGTGGTCTTAAAATACAGGTACATTTGTCACATAAAGACTCTAACCTCATTTAATGAGGCAGTCAATCTTCAGATTTACAGTCTTTCACAAGGTGGTCTTTAGAGTTGGTAAATGTAAATCAAATTAATCTGAAAATGCACCTTTACATTAATTTTTCAGCTAATAGGATTTGATATTTCCTGGCAAACCACTGAAAATATAATATAACACCTTGAAATAGAGATGATGAAGACATACGACACTTTCTATTAGAGTATGATAGTTCCACAATATAGTAACGACAATAAAGACATTAACCTCAACTTGGCTGAAAGAAAGTGTGCATGTACATGTACATAGAAGTAAAAATACTTCTACCTTTCTCAAGCATGTATGCTGGATCATCATTAGCAAAAATATCTTCTGACATCACGGACATAGGACTTGTTGGTGCAGTAAACCAGTGGTTTGAATCTTGTGATTCCAGCCCCTTAAGTGGTATTGATGGATTAAGATAAGAACACCAAGTTGTAGAATCTTAGCATATCTTCACATGCAACTTATTCCAATTTCATGTCACTGCAAGCAGTACTTCCCAATTATACAATTAACTTAACTCCTTCAGTCTTAAGAACATTAAAAGCTGCACTGGTCTGATTTATCATGACAATTCACATGTGTAATTCATTGTAACAAAATTCTGTAAGTCCATTGTAAAAACATTCTGTAAGTCCAGTGTCAACATGCCTACATTTACGACAAATAAATATGTATATATATATTGCTACAGGCCTGACCCAAAACCAAGCATGCAAAGAGTTAACTGTGGGACTTTTGTTAGTTTAATACAAATTTCTCATATGCATGTACAAGGCTTCATCAATGCAAGTGGCAAGTTTGATGATGCCTGGTTCAAAAGTCAGTGTTTTTTATCCTATTATACAAACAGAAGCAACAGTGCTGCATCTTCCATGTAGTTCTGAACCTAAACAGGGGGCCAATCTATGGGCCTAATGCTCTGCACACCACCAACACCAAAAAATCATTTCCAAGACTAGAAAATTCCATCATGGGTGTACTTGTCCGCAGACAAGTGTCCCTATCATTTACATGTTATGTTACTGAATTTTCACTGGTCACGCATCAAATTTTACTTGTCCCATACAATAAAATATAGGAATTTTCTCACCCTGATATGCTGATATGCATTCCCTCCATGACCTTGGCAAATTAATCAAGGTCATTCATGTTATGCAATATCAAACTTCCACATGATACACATTTGTGGTACATTTGGCATCATTTGTCTTATTTTTTATCAACATACTGACTTAAATGTCATTTTCTCAAGTGCTTAATGACCTTGAAAAATAGATTAAGGTCATACCATCATTTGACCCAAAAAGTAGGTCGTCAAGTAGAGTTTTATATACAATGTACTGAAGTGCCATTTTGATCTGAAGGCCCAGTTTTTTTGCCATTGATGTCCAAGCTACACACTGCCATTACAAATTCACCTCTTCCAACTTTAACAGGTCTGGTGACCTAACAAAAATATGCCAAGGCTACTGACCTTATACAACATACTAGCATTAGACATGATCTATATAGCTTAAAAATTTGGCATGTCTAATTCAATTATTTTTCCATATATGAAATTTTTGTATTTTTCAAAACATTTTACCTGATACTTTCCATCAAAGTACAGGTGGCACCACTTGTATCACAAAGAACTCAGATTTTGACTTCTTCTACAATTCCACTTTTGTTTCATGAAGATCCATAAAAAAAATAAGGATCTGGACTGGTCACAAGATTTTCACATTTTGACACGAATGTTACATAATACTGCAGCTGGCACTACTGGCATTGACATCGACATAAATTTTCACACACTTTATAAGCCCTATAAGTTATATGGGCTTAAATAAAAACTGCTGGGCGCAGAGCATTCACAAGGTGACCCATATACGCAAACTGGTCATATGACCTTGACCTTCAACTTGGATTTAAAAATGTTCCAAATGTGACCTGCATCCAGCTTTTCATACACGGGTTCTCTGTTCACGTCCAGTAATAACTTTTCGTGTTATTGTAGAACAACAGTAAACTTGGACCAGCACCAAAGTCCATAATAACTGGGTCACAGTGACCAAAAAAAGTAAGTAACCAAGTACAGTTTTATGTGCAATGTTATCAAGTGCAATCTTGATCTTTGCCATTGATGTCCAAGCTACACCCTGCTATTACAAAATCACCTCTTTCAACCTTACAGGCCTGAGGACCTTACAAAATAGGCAAGGTCACTGATATTATATAACATACTAACATTGGCCATGGTGTATATATCTTATAAATTTGACATGTTTAATTCAATTACTTTTCAAGATATGGAATTTTATATCTTTAAATACGTTTTGGCTCATTATCTCTATCCAGTTATACATAGCGCCACTAGTATATGCAACTGAGATTTTGACCTTCACAGTCTCACTAAATTTAAAGATCTATCAAACCTTAAGGATGCTAGTGTGGTCACAAGATTTTCACATTTTGACCCATATATTACATAATACTGTGGGTGGTACCACCAATATGGAATCCATCCTAGCTCTTGATACACTTGATAAATCCTACAAATTTTATGGGTCTATCTTGAAAACTGAGGACTGTATCCCGCTCACAAGTAAAAAGTTTACGGACAGATGGATGGATGGACACTTTTGAGTGATGGCACAAGCTCTGCCACCTTTGGTCAGCAGAGCTAAAAATAGCATAATCCAGTCTCTCTACACTCAATAGCCAATCTAGTTACTGTCTATGTCTAAACCTACACATTAATTGACAAGCATTATCACATATAATTCAAAATTTTGAAAATTCAAGGTTTCAAAAGCCAAATGAATTTATAACAGGTCGATAAAAATATACTAGGCAAAGCTAAAATACAGAAAAATGGTTTGTCAACTGACCTTGCTCAGTGGATTCCCCGTGTTATTGCTGCTAAATGTATCATGCATTTCTTGGTGTGAAGTTGGCTTCCTATAAGAGACCACACACACATATATATGTACAATAGAATCTCCAATTGAGACCTCCATAAAGAGACCATTTCTATATTAAGACCAATTTACGAACCTTTTTGTTTATCCTCAAATTACATCCTCCATTAAGACCACTCCCCTATTAAGACAAAAATTTCCAGTCCCTTGGGTGGTCTTAATGGAGAGATTCCACTATATATATGTATATATATATATGAGATTAACTGTATAAACTTAATTTTGTTGTACAGTGGTCCCCCTCTTTTCAGGCCACCTCAAATGCACTAGTAAAGTGGCCTTATAACAGGGGTGGCCTCTCTTGAGGGGTGAAATACAATGGAAATGCTGTACTTGCTGCATGGAGAAGTGGCCTTTGTAGAGGGAGTGGCCTCTCTTCAGAGGGGTCTTATATGAGGGGGACCACTGTATTTTTATTTTTGCTTATTTTGCTGATGGCACTGACAATAAAATGACAATGAAGCAGCATATGAACATTGGATCAAATAGGATTTATGCCACAAACAGTGAAATTAAAACTTCAGTAAAATGCCTGAAAAGCAAGTGAAAATTTACACATGTGAAAATAATTACATTTCCAGAATACAATATACATGTAGTTATAAGCAAGAGCCATATAGCTTATACCAATCTTACACAGAATATGACTCCAGTGGCAGGAAACATACATTTATTGTTATGGCAGAGTGTATATGTACATTCATATGTCACATTGCATAACTTTTAATATGTACCAAGATTGCAAGTCCTGGGTCAAAATGACATTACTATTATAAAACAGTCATAAAATATATTTTTAAACATCTCTCTTTCCTGCAGAATACATGTACATGCACATGGTTATGATCAACATACCAAGAACACAAACACCTTGTGATAAGTATTATAAGTGAATTGAAGTGATCTGCTAATAGTTCCCCTCACTCAGTTCCTAGTGAGCTCCCATAGCACCTGCAAACTTGAAGTTATTGTACAAACTACTACAGAGTAGACTCTGTAAGCTTTTCCACAATGTATAATGTGACAGGAGTACCCTTTTGTGGAAAGACCTTGCCATACACAGATTTTTCCTTCTTTAAGTGGGCAAAGACAGATGTGTGAATTGGCGAAAGGCTTAAAATTTGTGCCTTTTACAATTTGGATACATTATGTTGAGTTGAAAAACTTAAACTGACGAGTAGACTTCAAATTCAACTCCCATCATTTCATGCTAAATGTGACTTGGTAAAATGTCATGGTCCTTGGCCATGTTGTCCAGCAAGACATGTGCCATATGCCTTTAACTCTGAACTTCACACTTCACTAGCATTTTAGTGCTTCAATGAAAGATGACTACAGTGAAACCTGTTTTCAGAGACCACCCCTAGGGCCAGCTAAAAAGTGGTCACCAAAGGCAGGTGGTCTCTCAATCTCAATGAAGATGCAGTAACATGGGAAAGATAGCAAAAGGGACCTTGGAAATATGGTCTTAAAAGGCAGTTGGTCTTTCATTACAGTGGTCTCTCAAAACAGGTTTCATTGTATTTGGAAAGAAATTTGAAAATACATGTACAGATATTGGTCAAATCCTGCTCAGTATAGCAGAAAATCAGCCATTGGTTTGAAACTGTAAGTTGTAACGACCTTAAAAGGAATCCTTCAGCCAGAGTAAAAATATGATCAACCCTGGTGACCTTGAAAATAAGTTCCCGTAAATGAATGTCAATTTTAGCCACGTCTGATTGACATGCATCTACATTACAAGTTTCATGATAGTGGTTCAATTTATTCAAAGGTTCTTGTGTCTGCAAGGGTAACAGACAGACACACATGCACACTGACATGACAAAGACAAAACCCCACCAGCCAAAAGGCAAGTGAGTAGTAGGCTTTTATATACATGACAATCAACTTTCAATTTGCTTGTTTCATCCCATTGCACAAAAAGTTCCTGTCCCCTTTTGGCTCCATGTAACATACATGTACATGACATTGATTTAGAAATGGGATGGAACAGAACGACTCTAAAACCCTGTGTGCTGGTACCTAATTATGAAATGATGAATATAAAATTTATGATTGTTAAGTTCCTGCATGGTAAGACCAAAGGGAAAAGTAGAACAAGAGGGCTGTCTGAACAGTCCATGTTCAGCTGACCTGAAGATTCATCACACCTGTGGCACTGTGAATTTGGGATAGGATCAGGGTCGCCCATGTACTGAGTAAGTCTGACCTTTATGGAAGAACACTAACATGTGCAACATGGGGGTCCCAGTTCAAGTAGTTTTCAAGTTATAATGAAGAGTAAAATTCATGTATGTTGCACTATGACTTCATAAATGATGTCAAGGTCACTCACATAGTGTCTAAACATGACCTTCATAAAGAAACATTAAAACGTACAGCATCAAGGTCTTACCACAAAATAGATCTCAAGTTATCAAGTGAACAGTAAATTTCATGTCAGTTGTCCTGTGACCTTGGGAATGATGTCAAGGTCACTCATGTACTGTGTGACTGTGGCCTTCAATGAGAATCATAACCCTGTAAAACATCAAAGTTCAGGCGGAAATAGTTCTCATGTTATCATCTGTAGAGTTAAATACACCTAAGTGACCCTGTGACCTTGAGAATGATGTCAAGGTCAAAAATGTACTGTGCAACTCTCACTGTCATGCCCTCTAGTGTTCCTAAGCACTTTTTAATAACTGGCCAAGAGGTTTGAAAAATATTTTTTTAAGATTTGGCAAAAAAATGAACGAAATAATTGATGAAAAATACAAAAAATTAGTGCAGCGTGACCATTTGAAAAACCTTAGCAGAGACCTACCCAAGGTACATCCTCAATAAGTTTGAAGTGAATCTGGTCAGCAGTTTTAAAGAAGTCTAAACCGTGATTACCATTGCAATTCCCATTAATTTACATAGTAATCAAAAGGACTGTAGGCATTAACTGATAAGTACATGGATTGAAAAAATCATTAAAAATGGGAAATTCAAAGTACAGTTAAGCCAGTCAAGGCCGAATGCCCTTCGGACCCAGCCAAAGTGTTCGGGTATCAGGAGGTGTTCGGCTAATAGAGGGTCGGGAGCATGGCCTTGTGGCTAGATCCTGTACATGTAAGCTTTGAATTCACCTGTACATGCACATGCATTGGGCAATTGACCAGCTCTAATACATATATACCTACATAAATTACAAAAACTTGAAGTCTTAAGATGAAAAAGAACTATAAAAATTCCAAACTGAACATATAAAGCAAACACTGGGGGGGGGGGGGGGAGTTTATAAGATTCATAAACTTTTGGCTAACAGTACATGCACTTTAAATATCGTTAGACTACATTACTAATTATAATGTTACTGGCACATGTACATGTACTGAAGTATGTGCACCTGTCCTACCTGTGACTGCATTTACATGTGCATAATTTGATGACATAAAACATCAATTTATTGTCCAACATTAACACACATTATATGTATTATCCTGTACGTACAGGTGTAGAAGGTCTCACCATAGAACTTAAACACTATTGACACCCTGTAAATACAATAATCCCACAAATTTGATGAAAGGGTTGAATATAAACAAACTGTGATGTTTTTGTATCAAATATCCATGAATTTCCCAAAAATTCCTTCTTTCTGGGGGGCGAGTATTCAGCCTTGACAGGTAAAATATTGCTTTGGGACCCAAATCAGGTGTTCGGTGTTCAGAGTAGAGAGGTGTTCGAGTATTGCAGGTTCCAACACTTGGCTCTCCTATTAAATAACATACAAGTATCAGCATAATCTGAGTGCAATTTGGAGAAGTGATAAATAGCGAAAACACACTTTTTTGCATAAAAAACATTTGAAAAATCACAACACCACTTGTTGTACAAATTAAGGTTTTGAGGTCCCCGGAAGTCTCAGTGAGCAATTCTGAATCAATTGGCCCAGCAGTTTCAGAGCAGATTTTTTCAAAGTTTGAATGAAGAAAGAATTCATTAAAAATCCAAAAATCACTGGAGCATTTGAACAAACTTGGTAGAGACCTCCCCAAGGTACATCCCCACCAAGTTGAAGTAAATCTGGTTGGTGGTTTTGGAGATGAGGTCAAAACAACACCCATTCTTTTACATGGTAATCAATAGTCATGACCGCATGCATTAGCCAATAAGTACCTGAATTGAAAAATTCATTGAAAATTAGGGATTCACAGCAACACCACCTTGTGAACAGCTTTGTTTGGCCCTTCTAAAAGGGTCATTTCCACCAATCTTCCGCATAATCTGAGTGACAGTTTTGGAGAAGTCGAAAATAGCAAAAACACAGTTTTACAGTAAAAAAAATATTTGGAAAACCACGGTGCAACCTTTTGACCAAATTAGGGTCTCAGAGTCCCCAGAAGTCTACCTTAGCAATTTTGAAGCAATTGGCCAAGCGGTTTCCGCAAAAAATTTTCAGGACTTGGCCAAAAAATGAACAAAGAAATTCCATTAAAAATCCCAAAATCACTGGACAAGCAGTTTCAGAGAAGGGTTTTTTTTTAAAGATTTGGCCAAATATGACCCCAAAAAATCATTTAAAAAAAAATCCAAAAATCACTCGTGCATTTGAACAAACTTGGTAGACACCCACCCAAGGTACATTCCCACCAAGTTTGAGGTGAATCTGGCCTGTGTTTTTGGAGAAGTCGAAAATGTCAATTGTGGATGAGGGACAGATGGACAACAGATGCCAAACCACCAGATAATCTCAGCTGACTGACAAGTCAGCTACGCTAAAAAGTGACAAGTTATAAGTAAATGCCACCATCTTAGCTTTTGACCCAGTACTGACTACATGTAGAGTATTATTGTTTGTCAGAGGTGTGCTGTTCTCTGCTACTCAGAAAGTGATTATAAAATACTCCTGGCAGATTAAATGAACCCATGAATTTGATTGGCTGTTGGACAGCTCAATCACGACTTAATGAGGACTAACATGGTGAACACAAAACCTTGTCATCAAGCTCTCAACAATTATACAGTCACTATCATTGCATACAAGATGGAAATGAGGTGGTCAATGATATACACACCGCTCAGCTTCCATTATTGCACACTGGCTCTGAAGTTGTTCATCGTCACTGGGAGTTTCCTCAATTACAAGGGGGCTACAAAAAATTATGCAAGATGTATTCTTATAGTTTAATGCACAAAAACTGAAAAAACATTTCAGCAGGACACCAAAGCTCCCACACGTACACACATATATAATTTATTTCTAAATTCTATAACTCTATCCTGATAAGCAGAAGACAAGCATCAACAGCTGTCGTGCTCGTACCAGCATATATTTAAATGCTTCCATTAAAATTGAGGTGCTCATGTCCATACCAAAATCACCAGTGGTGGCATAACAAGTTAATGAGTATTGCAGAGCAATACATAGTCCCCCGCTCATCGCCCACGAGGTTGAATGGACTACTATATAGGGGTGTGACCTAGATGAAAAAAAAAATTAAAAGTATGGCACATTCTTAGATTAAGCTTCACATTTGTGTAAAATTTCATTAATCTAAGTAAAAGGACAAAAAAGTTATGGCCCGGACAAGATTTTGAATGGATTTCACAGTGACCTAGATATTTGACCTAGTGACCTACTTTTGCCATGTGACACAACAACTCCCCAGGTAGTATCAAAATAATAAATTTGGTAGCTGTAAGTATTATAGTAAGGGAAATATGGCATGGACAAGGTTTTACATGGAGTTTACACTGTGTCCTAGATATTTGACCTAGTGACCTAGTTTTGCGTCGTGACACACTTTTAGGTCACAATACATTATCAGTAAACTTTTATAACAAGAAGTCAAAATTTTTTAAGAATTACAGTATGGACATGAAAATACTGTACATTTATGTATTATTGTGACCCAAATATTTGACGGACGGACGGACACACGGATGGTGCCCATTACCATATCCCCTCTAAGGTCTACCCACCATAAAAAAAATCAAAGGGCTGGCATCAATAATTTAGAAGATATGGCCCGGACAAAATTTGTATTGTATCTTGAGCTTGCTTAATGAACTTTGTTAATTAATTAATTAATGGAAGTAATTAGCCATAGAAAACAATGCGTATGCACACCTACTACCTAAGGTCTACACACCATAAAAAATTCAAAGGGCTAGCATTAATAGTTTAGAAGATATGGCCCAGACAAAATTTGTCTTGCTTAACGAACTTTGTTAAATAATTAATTAATGCAAGTAATTAGCCACACAAAACAATGCCTATGCACACCTACTACCTATGGTCTATCCACCACAAAAAATTCAAAGGGCTAGCATTAATAGTTTAGAAGATATGGCCCGGACAAAATTTGTCTTGCTTAACGAACTTTGTTAAATAATTAATTAATGCAAGTAATTAGCCACACAAAACAATGCCTATGCACAGCTACTACCTAAGGTCTACCCACCATAAAAAAATTGAAGAGGTAGCATTAATATAGGGAAGATATGTGCCGGGCAAAATTTGTTTCTGTATATTTACATATCGTGGTGACCCAAATATTTGACCTAGTGACCTAGTTTTGCTTTATGACACTTTCTTAGACTAAGCTTCACATTTGTGTAACATTTCATGACTCTAAGTAAAAGGACAAAAAAGGTATGGCCCGGACAAGATTTTTCATACATATGTATTCTGTGACCCAGATATTTGACCTAGTGACCTACTTTTGGCACACCATACACCTCTATCCTAGGAAATACAAACACATTAAATTTGGTAGCTGTGGGTGTTATGGTGTTGGAAATATGGCCCGGAGAAGCTTCGGACGGACGGACGGAAGGACGGACGGACGGACGAGGTGCAAACCTATAGTCCCCCACCAAGTGGGCGGGGGACTAAAAAAAGCTCAAAGGTGGATGTAGTAAAGATAATTTATTCATTCATTTAATAATTGAACTCCCTCATTTCAAGGCACATGGACGAAATGACTGTAGAGGCTGTTGAGGCCATTTACTGCTTGAGTCACATCAGTGGCTGATGCAAAATTGCCTGAACAACCCCGTGAATCGAAATATGGACATTTAGCAATTATATTTATGCTTATGTGAATAAATATCAGTTAAAAAACAGTTAAAATCTTACTCAATTGACATGCAACAACTTCATTGTAGTGAGAGTAAACATGTTAGACAGAACAACCATAACAAGTGATGACATTGAATGGTAATCAAAGACACTAACACATAAAACATAGTTCTTGAGAGAAGCACTTAATTGAATGTTTGGGCAGGGAGTTCTAATGTGTAAATGTAGTAATTTTTTTGTTTAAAATCATGTTTATGTTGTTTTTTACCATAATGCTCTTCCTGGGTCATATCATGTTGACAAAAGTAGTTCTGCATCAATGGATATACTGTGGTACCTGTCTTGAGAGACCCCTCTAATGAGAGACTGCATATCTTTTTAAGACTGCTCTCTCAGAACACTGCCCTTTCTCATGTTGTTGTACCTCTAATGAAAGACCACCTGTTTTGAGAGACCA
Source organism: Hermodice carunculata (assembly GCA_964020975.1). Taxonomy (NCBI): domain Eukaryota; kingdom Metazoa; phylum Annelida; class Polychaeta; order Eunicida; family Amphinomidae; genus Hermodice; species Hermodice carunculata. The sequence goes on from OZ026624.1 coordinate 76,948,777, forward strand.
CAATTTGACCCACCGTAGGGGTGGTCTCTCAAAAGAGGTACCACTGTATCAGTGCACAATGTGATTCACCGTTGTAGTTTATCGACCTTGCGTTCATGAGGGAATGATGCGAAGGAAAAATCCTATCTCTCTAATGTTAAACTTTGGATCAAAAGTAAATATTCACAAATGCTGGTAGTGAGCTTTCTCCCACCTGAGAAAGAACCCAGAAGGTCTAAAGGTACAGGGCAGGTTTCCTTTTCATACAAATACTTGCACTTGTTGGGTCTATTACCCTAGGCCATTCATACACTTCTACATATGATACACATTTGTGATACACTTAGCATTATCTTTCTGAACAGAGTGAATTTAATGTGTTTTCAACACCTTTTGGTCCATATCTCTCACAATACTCCAGATCAGTTTCCATGTTTTTTTGCCTTTTTGCCTGATTGATATTCCTACCAAGTCTCGTGATGATTCATGATAAACAGCATTCTCAACATTTTCACATTTTGGCCTATATGCTACAAAATACTATCAGTGGCAGCACCAATATCAAACTCAACCTAGATTTTCATACACTAGACAAGTCCTGAAAGCTATATGGAAGAATCTTGAACACTGTGGACTCTATTGTGCTCACAAGCAAGCATCTGGACTGCCGGGCAGACATGAGTGATCACACGAGCTATGCAACCAATGGTCAGCAGAGGGAAAAAATAAAAAGCACCACACCTTTTGAAGAAATCAAGGTCTTGGGTGTCCCTAAATTTCAAAGCAATTGCATAAGTGATTTGCAGAAGATTTTTTTCCCCAAGATTTTGCAAGAAAAACTAACAAAACAACTCTTTAAAAAGAAAATTGAAAAATCACTGGACCATGATCTCTTGAACAAACTTGGTACACACCCACCTAAGGTATGTTCCCAACAAGTTTAAAGAGGATCTGGCCAGTGGTTTCAGAGAAGTCAAACAGTGAACTGAGGCAACGGATCATCTTTCTTGTACATTTACATTTTCTTTTCTCTTGTCAATGGCTGCTATACGTACATGCAAGTAAGTTTTGAAAAGCAAAACTCCTTAATTATGGACACGGCAGCGCAACCAAGGTGTCCCACAAATGCATGTGCACCTACTTGGATGATGCCAAGTGTACTACTTCTGGATAAGATGTTCAAGTCCAGGTTGGTTTGAATACATTTATGGACAGACAGACAGACAGAGGTGGATGGACGGATGATGGACCATCCTAAAACCTCAGCTGACTAATATGTCAGCTGAGGTCGAACAAGTACGTTCTAGACCTACATAAAGGATGCATGCACAGACACCCAGTGAAAGTACTTCCAATATGCCCTATACAATGTACATGCATGATGGAGGGAGGCTATATTATCAGCTGATCAGTGTAAAACTCTCACATTTGTAATACCTAGCTGGAATGGGTCTTTTTGATGCTTCAGTGGTCACAGGGCTTTGCTGTGAACTGTTGCTACCATGGTCATCAAAATGAAAATACATGTACCTGGTTCCATCACCAACATGGACAGGCAGATCATCTCTGCTGGTCGTAATGCCAGCTGTATCCTCTTCAGGCACAGGTAAACGAGATGAAGAACCACTCTTTCTAATTGATGTCTTTGTGATAGTTTTGCGTGGTGAGTTGTGAGGTCGCCTGTGGGAGAGGATTGACTCTGAGTTGCCAGATGTGTTAGAGCTGGATTTACTTTCTTGTGATTTCTCCCCATTTCCCCCTTGACTCTGCCCACCAGATGACCCCGAACTGATCACAATGTAACTTCCATCATGTACTGGCTGTGACTCCAAGTCTCTTTCCTTTAATCTGTCACTGTTTTGATCCACTTGTGTGGATGACAGAATCACAGCTGATTCATCAGGAAATTTTGTTTTCTGACGATAAACACGACTTAGTTTGACATTTCGTTTATTTTCATTTACCTTTTGGTTTGTTCGAAGTGGAGATCTACTTGCCGCTATATCTCCGGAGTTACCCTTCTCTTTATGCCTCCTCCTCCTGTCATTCTTGCTCTTATGACATTTCTTTTTCAACAATCTTTCACTCTTCCTTTTCTTTCTGGGAGACGCTGTATCATCTTCTGAATCAAGATCAGAGCTTAACCTTCTACATTTTAGACGTTGTGTTGTATGACCTTGCTTGTGGTCACCACCGTCAGTTTTCATTGTACTTTTCCTGGAGTCGTCATGACTGGGACCAGCATCATTTGAATCTTTTAACATCACAACATAATGTCTGTCTTCACTACCTTCATGTGTTGTCTCTGCCACAGTTTGTCTGCCTTGATGTTTCCTTCAAACCAAAAAAATGCATATTACGCTGTGTTGTAAACAGTAATCAGATCAATCAATCTGAAAGCTTATTTCAGCTATGTGGTTAACACAACATAATTTTGCTGTGGTACAATGGGACTGCTCTAGTGTGTAGTTTATGTAGTAACACAAGTCACCATAGAATAACAAAACATACATGCTTCCACCCTTGGGTCATGACCTTTGACATGCTGACTCTAAAATCAAGAGGCCACCAACTGACACTGATCATCCACCAAATGAAATTTGACAGTAATGGCTACAACCATTCTCCTGTTATTCATCAGACACCATTTCACTTTAAACAAGGTCATCAGGACCAAGACCTTTGATCTGCTGTCCCCAAAATCACCAGGGGTCATCTACTGAGCATAGTCATTCACCGTACCCAGTTTGAAGCTGATGGGTACAGCGATTGTGTAGTTATTGTTTTGCAGACAGTTATGCAGCTCTCTGTGTTTTGTGACCATGAAACAGCTAGGTCTTGAACCTGCAACCATTGGCACCAAATACCTAGTTGAAAATCGGAAATGCACATAAAAAATGCACCAAATCCCCACTCCAACAAGACTGATTCAATGGAGGCCAATATGCATGAATGTCATCATCGACATGGCCCAGTTTGCCAGCATGCCATGAGCAGATCAATCAACAGCAGGCAACCAGTCTCCAAAATTGTACATATACTGGGCAATAAGCATTCCATAAAGCATGAAAAAAAATCATGAAGTTACAATTTGGCTTTGCATGATCCATCCACATCATCACATTGACGCTGTTTGAGGAATTAAATCAATTTATGAAAACCATGAAACTTCACATTTACGTTCAACTAAATTTGTTTGTAAAAACATTCAAAATCCAAAGCACACACTGTCTGAAAAAATATGTCAAGTTTTCGTCACCAGAAGTACAAAGTTGAAGAGGTGAAAATTTGACGTGACATACCCTTCATGGTTCTACTGAAGCCTCTTTGTCCCTGTACATGCAGTAACCATGCTAACAGTAACCACGGTAATGGTTTTATGTTTGCTGTACCTTTGATCCTGTAATTTTGAAGCCTCCTTTTGGCAGTCTCCCAGGGTCACATCAAGGATTCTGAGTACTTCATCTTCAGATAGTCGTTCCTTGCCATGCATGGCCTGCAGCAGAGTCTCCGTGGCCACGTGACCATCAGTTTGCATGAGCTGCTCCAAACTTCCCACCTCCAGTCCCCATGAAAATATCTATTTTGATACAATAATAGAAATGGTCACAGGTATCAGAGGAACATGGATACCAAAGTTCATAGGATTAAGTGATTTCACATTTGGAACAGACTCTGCCATATATCAATCTTTAGATACGAAAAAGCCAATGCATTTATCAAGAATACAATAGAAAGTCTCTCTTTTCAGGGACCACTCCAGAGTAGACATAATATGGAGCTTGCGTCTGTTTTAGAGGCAAGACCATGTGTTTTATGGGACCACTTTCAGACCTGGCCTAGGGGTGATCTCTCAAAAGAGGAACTACTGAGATAGATTATAAGCCAGCAACTTTATCGGAACAGGGTGCATTCTTGGCACTCACCGCCAGTGTGCGCAAAGAAAAGCTGTTGAATCCATCTTCAAGGGTTTAAATATGGATTATTTAATTTAATTGTTCATGTATTTTTATTTTTGCATATTTCACTGATAAAAGCACCATGAAATATTATTATAATATAAGTTTGATAGGAACTATGTACAAAATATTAAACTTCAGAAAAAGGTCTGAAATGCAAAAAATGTGAAAATTTACAAACACAAAAATAAGCACATTTACAAAATGAAAAAGCATGCCTCATCAACATATCCAAAAATGACAAAAATAGATGGTTTGGGTGCTTTTCTCGACAAGTATAGAGCAAAGCCCTATCGATTTTTTTATTATTGCATGTGAGTGTATGTCATTATTGGAACTTCTTTCTACTTACACATAGTACAAGTCCACGAAGCCTTTGGCACATGTATTTGATTTTTGTTTCCTTTAGACCAAAACAATGAATAAATTTTGAAAGTAAACATTTCTTGAGTTACCAACCAATATTTACATTTGTTATTTTTGTTAGCATTGAAAGAATAGGAACGGTAATGTAGTTCATGAGGCAATGGTTACACTAGAGCATCTCGTGCAACCAACGTGCTGCGCAATAATATCCTCATGCTTGGCCTGGGACTATTTTCACTTCCCAATTGTTAGCGCCTCCGAAGCGTTTGATTCATAGGCCTAAGCATAATGGGAAGACGGTATCAGATGATCAAGAATTGCATATCTGTTCGTCAAAACTTGCCTAAATGTTTTCTTTTACCATTTTTGAAAGCTTTATTGAAATAAAGTTGTTGTATTATTCGGAACTATTTGTTTCCTAGTTTTGTGTTCCAGGAGTTGCCTTGACAACAGATGGCTGATGTAGTAGCCCCGCCTACTTGGCTCCTCCCACTAGTAAACAAAAAGGCGATTTTTTGTAAATTAACAAGCTAAAAACGATTTTAACCCTTATACGGTCAGACCGGTCGTTAACGACCGGTAATCACGTGATTTTATGCTGGACTCACACTAGCTTAGCCTTACTTGTGTAAACAACTCATAAACCATCACCAAACTTGATATAGACAGCTGTTGTGTTTCCCCCAAGAAACACATCGATCTATTTTTGTATACTGCCCCCTCTAGCGTCTCTGCTTGTCATTAAGGGGATTCCCCGGTGATTCCCTTGAGGTGCGTGACGTCACAAAGAGGGCAGCACCCAGCAGCAGTTCAGCTGCAGGTGTCTGTCAATTATATACAAAGTGCCCAAGCTATTAATCCTCTTCAGGAGTGGCCAGGGTGGGATTATGTAGAGGAGAGGGACAGTGAAGTCTATGTTGGGTGCGAAGATGTAAGTATTTTGTTTGTAATGAGGCTGGAGCCCACAGAGGTCAAGCATATCAGCAGACCATGAATGGTCCATGTGGTTGCACAGTGGGTCCCATAGTTTGATATTCAACCGATCAGTCACTCAAATTCTCAATCATTGAGTCAATGCCTGCACTTCCCAAGTATCCCCAAGTCTGTTTCCCTGTCAAACCTGTGTTTATCAATAAACTTTATGAACATGACCTTTTGCTTTGGCCCAGTAATGCATCCATGCATTCAAACCTTAACCGTTTTCTCCACTTAATTTACACAGAGATGGGGGGGGGGGGGAGAACGCAGGAAAGGAGCATGGTTGCAGACTGATACACGATAAATTTTGTTGCTGTCTCAGAGATTGTGGTAGGCAGCCAATATCGAAGGCCTACTTTGTCTTTTGCATTGAAATAAATAACTATAAATAATAATTGCATGTACACTTTATGCATGCATGTCATCCACATTTGCAAACTACATATCAGTATAAGGCATAGTATATATAATTGTGAATCCAATTACACCTTGTTTCCATGGCAACATATTCAAATGGGCGAAAACACAAATTTTTCATAAAGATATAGCAGTGTTGTTTTATTTCTGTCATTGCTTGCAGAATATATAACCTGAAACATAATCTATGAATACTTATGCTGACTATTATGCAAAGTAGCTGCCTCTTACTGGTTTTGCAGATCTATGTAAAATTGCACTGTTTCCAATTTTTAGCCAAGTACAAGCAATATTTAAACCGTTGCTATGGAAACAGGTCATGTGATCTTTATTTTATTTTCGAAGTTTACTAAAAGTTTATATCTCCAGTTATCCAAATACCATGCATATTTCTAGAGGAGGGTGCTTCATGTAAAATGAAGAGATACTTTGTTCTCTAATTCAGCAAATTTCAAATGATTTTTTGCCATTTATGAGTGATTAAAGTGGTTGCCATGGCAACCAGTCACGTGACTATACGCAATTTATTGCACATAACAAAACTTGCCATTCCAGATATCACAATGATATATACTTTTGGTATGCTTCAAAGAAAACTGTTCCCACTGCACTGTGTTCAATGAAAATTGTTACTTTTATTTTCACTGGCACATAAAATAACTTGACCCTTTAAGGGTTAAATCAACTATCAATGATAATACTTACTCTTATGTCAATAAAAATTGATGTTAAATGTAAATATAAGAATTAAACTTCCTCTCTAGTGTAATTACGGGCGCATGGTTGCAGTTTGTGTGACAGGCATTTCTTTGATGACGCACTACCGCGCGTCATCAGAAATGCCTGTCACACAAAACTGCAACCATGCGGCCGTAATTACACTAGAGAGGAAGTTTAATTCTTAATTAGGTTGTTTGCTAAATTCCCCAAATCATTTTTTTTTCTTTTTTTTTTTGTAGTGAAGGGCAAATTGGTCTGTATAGCTATGCATTAATAAGTCAATGATAAATTCTCTTTAATGTTACTTCTGGTCACAGTTTATATGCCTCTGCCACTAACATTCCACACATACCTTATCTATTTGTGTCTGTGGCAGGTTTGCCTCTAGTTTAGACAACAGTCCATCCACCAATTCCATCACCTTGGCCTGAAAACTTTCTCCGAAGTCTTGCTCATAGTGCTCGTGAAAGTATTTCTTTGTTCGCTTTTCACTAGCTAGCAGAGAGAGGAAAAACCGGCGGAAATTCAGGTGGGCAGTATTTACAGAGTCTTCCAGTTTTTGGGGCTGTAAAAAAAAGCAAACAGTTTGTACAAAGACATTAAAGTGTATCTGATGAATGAAAAGTTCTCACAGTTCAAAACACTGCTAACTCCGTGTATATTGAGTACTTAGTAAGACGTTAATGATAATTATGGGAAAAATCAAACAGGCAAAACTGTAACATCCTTTAACAAGAAGACTGTGACAGTCCTGTGCTCTGCTGACCTTGCATACACACACTGAAATGGTCCGGTGAACTTCAGAGTATCAAGGTCACCTTTAAGACTGTTATTACTGTTGCCGACATGAACATATCACCTTACCGGTATTTCCAAAATTTTGATAACTTGTGAAACATAATGGTTAATACCTGAAAACCCCTCAGTCACCCACAAAATTGAAGCAGACCCTATGAAAGGTGTATAAACTTCGAAAGTGTTTTTATCCTAGCACATCTGGTTCTCCTGATATCATGAGCAAGAAGTTCACAGTAAATTGACCCAGGTGACCTTAAAATTGAGTCACGGTGATTTCCCTTAAAGCTTGAATTTACATTTCTAAAGGGAGATCCACTATACAAGTTTTGTGATCCTAGCTTATCTGGTTCTGCACATTTTTTTTTAAAGGATCGACCTTAATGACCTTGAAATCAGGTCAAGGTTAGTCCTTCAAACCTGAGCTACACTCTTACAAGGGTGATTAACTGTAAAAGTCTTACGATACTATCTGATCCAGTTCTTAAGTTCTCATGTACGAGACATTTATTAAAGAAAACAAGAGGATAATGATGATCCTGTGCTCAGATGACCGGAATATGCTTTTACAGTATTACAACACATGCAGTGTAGTCTGTATAGCTATAACCATGTACACTAGTAGCAAAGTTTGGTATATAATTTTTTAAATAACTGCAGCGCCACCTGGTGGCCAAAATAAGAACCAAGTGACACCAGGTGACCCTATATGTAATATCGGAGCAACTGGCCAAGTAGTTCTTGAGATTAGGATTTTTTTTCTCCAAAAAATCGATTAAAAATTTCATAAAAAATAGAAAAATTATTGCATCATCATCTCCTTTGCAAAGTTTGTAGAGGTCCACCTGGGGAACACCATGTGCAAAATCAAAACATTCAAAGCACTGCTTTTTGAGAAGTTGAAAATGTAAATACAATAGCCATATACAATGTATAGTGGTAACACTTACCTACAGTCACAAAGTTTGATTTCCCATAACTTTGTCAATAATTAACATATATCCATATCATTTTCACAAACTTTCTTTGTCTACAGTCAAATTATATTCTGATCAAATTTTAAGCAATTCTGTTAAGCCGTTCTGGAGAATAAGTAAAAATTTGCCTTAACACACAAAAATTCATAACAAGAGGGCTGCGTGAACAGCCCATGTTCAGCTGACCTAGACATTCATCACACTTCCAGCTCTGTGAACTTGGGATAGGATCAAGATCAGCCATGTACTGAGTAAGTCTGACCTTTATAGAAGAACACTAACATGTGCAACATCAAGGTCCCACTTCAAGTAGTTCTCAAGTTATAGTGAAGAGTAAAATTCATGTATGTTGCACTGTGACCCCAGAAGTGAGGCCAAGGTCACTCATGTTCTGTCTGAGCATGGCCTCCATAGAGAAACATTAACATGTGCAACATCAAGGTCCTAACTCAAAACAGATCTCAATTGTCCAGTGAACAGTAAATTTCGTGTCAGTTGTCCTGTGACCTTAGGAATGAGGTCAAGGTCCAAACATCACTGGAGCATGAACATTTGCACAAAATAGGTAGACACTTTTAAAGGTACATCCCCAACAAGTTTGCCACAAATCTGGCCAAAATTGTTTAAGTAATGACCATTACAAGATATTCCAATGTTAAACTTTCCTATTAAAGCTTTTATGAAGATTTTTGAATTAAATTGTAAAAAAAAATGAAAAATCCCTAGAACATGACCATTTGAACAAACTCGGTGGAGACCCACCCAAGGTACATTCCCACCAAGTTTGAAGTAAATCTGATGGACAGTTTCTTTAGACAAGTCCAAAATGTGAATTACCATTAGAATGCCCACTGACTTGCATAGTAAACAATAGAAAAGGTGCACTTACAGATAAGTACCCGAATTGAAAAAAAAAATAGTTAAAAATCAGGAATCCACAGCAGTGCTACCTAGTAAACATCTTTGCTTGACCCTTTCACAAGGAACATGTCCACAAAGTTTCAACTTAATCTGCAAGAGTGTCCTGGAGAATAAGTGACAAGTAACGAAAATACACAAAAATTCATAATTTTTTTTTTTTCAAAATTGCAGCACCACCTGGTGAACAAATTAAGAACAAGGAATGTTCTTGTGTAATATCAAAGCAATTGGGTGAGCTGTTGTGAAGATTTTGAAAGATTTTTGTCTAAAAAAAAAAAAATCATTAAAAATCAGAAAATCACTGCAGCGTGACCATTTGTAAAAACCTGGTAGAAACCCACCCAAGGTACATTGCCACCAAGTTTGAAGTCAATCTGGATGACGGTTTAGCAGGAGAAGTCAAAATTGTGAACTAGCATTAGAATGCCCATTGACTTTAATACATAGTAATCAATAGGAAAGCTGCTTTGACCGACAAGTACCCCAATTGAAAAAATCGTTAAAGATCAGGAATGCACAGCAATGCTACCTAGTGAACACCTTTGTTTGACTCTTCTACAAGGAACATATCCACCAAGTTTCAGCTTAATTTGAGTGATGGTTCTCAAGAAGAAGTCAAAAATAGCAAAAACACACAAAACCGCATAAAAAAAATGCAGTGACACCTAGTGAACAAATTCAGAACTAGGAGTCCCTGAAAGTGTCCCTTTGCGATATCAAAGCAATTGGGTGAGCGGGTTCGGAGAAAAAAAAAATTAAAATTTCGTAAAAAATCCAAAATTCAGGGACAAACGGATGGCTAGTCATAACATAAGCTCAAATGACTGACAACTCAGCTGAGCTAAAAAAAAAAAGAAAAACTGCAGCACCACCTGGTGGCTCAAATAAGAACTAGGTGACCCAGGTGACCCTATGTGCAATATCAAAGCAATAGGCCAAGTCATTCTTGAGATGAAGAAATTCAATTTTTTTTTTTTAAATTCATAAAAAAATAGAAAAATTTAATGCATCACCATCTCTTTCGCAAATTTGGTACAGGTCCACCTGGGGAACATCCATGTGCAAAATCAAAGCATACCATGCAACAGTTTTTTAATAGAAGTTGAAAATGTAAAAAGTCTAACAACGGACAGACAGATGGACAGGTAGACAACGTACGCAAATGGATTCCAATAGCTATGCTGACTGACAAGCTAAAAATTGCCTCTGGTGACCTTCAAATTAGGTCAAGGTCACTGTCCTTCAAACTTGAGGAAGACCCTTACATGGGTGATTATCTGTAAATGTTTCATGATCCTAGTCATCAAGTTGCTGGTGTATTAAGGGAAGCCAAGCCATAAATATTTCCCTGTTCACAAAATAAAAATAGAAATTCAAAAAAAAAAAAAAAAAAAAAACCCAACTTAAGTATTTATATTGGTTTTGGTCCAGACTCTCCCCACCCCACCTCCCGACCCCAGAAAGTAAAGTTGCCTTACCCATGAAACATCAACCTTCCAGCATGCGACATATGTACGCTAATACTGCAAACCTATTCTGCAATATGAATACATGACTCTCATATCAATTTATGGATATGATTCTGTGTGACAAAGTCCGCACAGCATACTGTCTTCAACAAAAATTCATATATAAGTTATTGTGGCTGTCCTCTGCAAGAGAATGGACATGAGCACCTCAAAACCTGGCATTTTTTCAAAATTTTCAACAACAATAAAAAAATCTAAATGGATAAAATGGCCTGTGTGACAGACTCAAGATTCTGCTGTACATTATTGTATAACACTGACTGGACCTATTGCTTTCCTTACTTCACAAGAAAGTCAAAAAATACAAACCAAGTTGCCCAATGACACACCACTACGAGGAAAGTAGTTGTTCAGCTTTGCAAGGATCAGCTTGTCATTCTCTCGAAGATGATGGAACAAGACCTGAGAGGAAAGCACAAACATTTACTCAGTACTTTCCTCAACATAGTTAGGGTGAATTGCACCTAAAGCCTGCAAAGGAAAGTTGTTGACTTGGACCCTTCCTTTTTTTCTGTGTACCATTGATTTGGAACAAGAATTGGAGGCAGCAGCAAGGTCTGTTTATGAGGCAACTGAATCTGGTACCACTATAACAAGAGATCTGAAACATTCCTGTGCTCAGCTCATTTAGTATGCAGAGACTAAATTCATCTTGTAAATGGTGAGAATAAGGGCAATGATATTCACAGGCATGTCACTTAGAAATTTCAAAATAAGTGAATTTGCATGGCTGACCCCCAACAACTAATTTTTTTCAAGATAATAGCAAATTCTGAATTCTTGGACGGAGATCACAACTCTTTGTTTTTAAACATTTTCAGAAAAAAAAAGTGAATTATTGCTGATAAGTGAATGAATGACATGCCAGTATTCATGTGCAAGTCCCCATGACCACTTGATCCTTATTCAGGAACATCATACAGTGTAATATTAAAGTTATATTAACTCAAATAGCTCTTTAGCAGGGACTGCTGGTACCATTAGCTAAATCAGTGTTTTCCCCACATTATAAGCTCAAAAGTGGCCCACCTTTCATCTTTTCTTCACCACCTTTCACCTTTTTACCACCTTTCTCCTTTTTCATTAAAAAGTAGGTAATTTTAGTAATATTCATGCAACATTTGGTCAATATCTGTCCTGGAACAAGAAATTCTAGGTTGCCATCAGGTTCACCACCTTTCTGCACTCCAAAACTGGGGAAAACCCTGTAAATGCTAATGTTTCATTCATTTAGCTTACGAAATTTGCAAATGGCTAGTTTATTTTACCATGAATTATGTAAGAGTTAGATCAAATGCTACAGTGATTACTGTATTATTTCCCAATCTGGCAACAAGTTTTTGAAGGCCTAGATCTGTCCCTGCTTAACTTCTTAAGTAAATAGTGGAATCCACTGCAGGGTCCATGTGAGATACAAAATTAGGTGAATATGACTGTTTACAGTACATTGTATACACTTTGCCAATATAGAGGACCATCATCATTCACAATATTAAGTCCCAGCTACAATAGTTGTTGAGTTGTCACAGCGAAACATAAGCTCCTATGTTTTAGCCAAATTGGCTACACTTGAGTAATTTTGTACCAGCCTAGATAAGATTAAGAAATCACTCATGTGTCATGTTTATTTAAATTAAACTCCCATAAAATGCCTGAAATGCAAAAAAAAAAAAAAAAAAATGAAAATGAGAAGACAGATTTATTTACAAAATTACAGCATTCAGATCTGGAACTCCATAATTAAGGGTACCTTTCCCGGTGTTCTCTGCTGCTTAAAATGGAGGGGAAATTAACACCCTGCCTTTTTCTTTTGGTCTCTGTCCTTTTGTCAGATTTTGATATCTTTTGCAGAATATTTTGACACTTTATGTTCTCAGATGAAAGCAGATTCACTTTAATTTGGTAAACCTTTCACATGTTTCCACTTTGTTCATGTTGAAATGCTATGTTTGAGACTTCCACTCCTACCTTTTTGCCCTGTATTCCCCGTTTAAAGTGTCCATCTTAAATTGAAATTGTACTGCTTTCTTCCAACGCTACGGAGACCACTACTTTCCCTATCACAGCCCTGTTACCACCATCCTTGTCAACAACACCTCACATAAAGACTTCTCTTTCCAGTCCTTTCAGTAGTCTTGCAAAGGAGACAAGATTCTATAAATTACAGGATAAACAATGTAGGTACAGTATAAACTTCCAGGGGACTATGTTAACAGCCTTTCTATTTCTTTGCCATACATAGGGAAAATAGATGACCGTAGGCAGACATTTATTTTTCTTTAATGACTGAAAAGTGTACATTCATGTAATGTAAATTATATAATTTTGCTGTATTTGTACTTTGGCTTATTTTACTGATGGGACAAAGCCATAAAAAATTAACACAACGAATCATTGTTTCAACAAGGAATTGTCTAATCAGGGATGTGGAAATATTCCACATCCCTGGTCCAATAGAGTGAAACTATAACTTTAGTTTAATGCCTGAAATGCACAAAATGAAAATGTATGCATATGAAAGTAAGTACAGTTACACTTGCAGAGAGTCGAAATGAGCAGCCAGTATTAATGACTCCAGACACTTGGTAATTAATTTTTGATGGTAAAAAAATAGGACCCTAACGAAATCTTAGTTCGCCCTTTTGTCACCTTATCGTGACGATCACGCACATGACTGAATTCATAGTTACGCTGGTCTGCTGTTACCAAGTGGGACATGCTATGGACACGTTATTGACACGGTATCGTGACCACAGTGGAGGCTTAACTGTGAAACGTAACCCCACACATCACGGATATTTGTCAAGATTCGACAATTTGCGTGTATCAGCGCTACTTCCTGGTACCTTGCAATTGTACCCACGCATATTTCAGGCACAGTACAGCTTTAACTTGATCAAAATCACTCTTTCAAACTTCCCCACTTTCTTCACGTCTGTACACTTTAATATAGCTGTCGATGGCCCGCTGATAGTGGTGTCCCACTTCCCACAAAATACCGTTTAATCTCATAGCACGATTCTGGTGGTCAAGATTGGAAAAATAAATATAGTTAGGTTGGTATTGCATGCAGACATATGGTTTTTTTTTTCCTGTATTAGGGCCCTCTTCTACATGTGTTACTCACCAAAGTCCTCAGCCCACTGATGATTCTAACAAAATGATCACAAGGCACAAGGTCCTGGCCAACAGACATGATGTGTTTGACAAGCCGTTGTGCCAACTCAAACTTTTCCACATTTCTACTGGACATGACATCATGCAGAACGCAGAGAGCATGGTGGATGTGTGGAACCTCCAGCTGTGATAAAGTGGACCATTCTTTATTGCAGCTTAGCCCTGACAAACAATAAGCAAGAAACACATTATGCTGGTCTGCTGTCTTTTTAAATCTCTGATGCACATCTATGTCTTAACTGTAGTAACATTCATGAGACTTGGATCATCTCAGGATCATTTTCAGGGCTTTGAGATTTGCATGTCCACTAGCTCAGGACAAATCAAATTACCATCTGGGCAGGTTAAAATCTCAAAGCACTGACTCTGGGAGGCAACCTGAAATTTCGGTTTTCTAAATGAGATCTGTTAGACAGACAAACAAGCTTGCATGGTGGGCAAGTAAAATGTCAAGACTATTAGCTCTGAGGACTACAGCAAATAAAAAGAATTACAGAGCCCTGATTTTGTTCAGGCTACACAGTTAGTCACCAAACAACATGATCAAGTAGCCTACCTGATCAGGCAGTATACCATACACTCTTGACCCAAGGCATAATTTATCTTCAGTGAACCTCAACTGCAGACCCATACTTGGAATATTGTCATTGAATTATCAAATCAAGCAAATAATACCAATAAAATTGATTATTATTTGATTAAGGGTGTTTTGACAATTTTGAAATTAAGAAAACAGGGGCCACTCGAAAGAGATAAAAACAAGATGTAACTGTGTGCTGGTATTGTAAGGTCTTGTTTGTTATCTTTTTTTTTTTTTTAAATCCTGACCAGCATGAGAAGGATTAACACTTATGCCTGGATGTATATATCTAATCACTGTTACTGTTTCAATATATTTATATCTCAATATAATGTGTGTTAAAGGATAAGCTCGGTGTAATTTGGGGAAAAAAATCATATTTCGACATATTCATATATCAGCTCCAACTTTTTATGTTGATTTACAATAAATCCAGGGCTCAACAATTCATGTCTTCAGTCTTGTATCCTTGGACTAGTAGGATTCCATTTAGTGAAAGCAAAGCACTAGCCTTGGGAAATACCAAATGTTTTGCTTTGATGTCCATCCATTCAGACATTTTAAATATCTGAATATTAGTAGATGGAAAATAGAGCTAGCAGCTAGCAAAACGTTTTGTCTTGGTGTTAGCTTGGAAAACCTAAATTTTGCTAAAACATTGTTGTCATGTTCACCAAACTGTCTGCCAATATAGCTATAATCCCAAACTATTAATATATTCCATAATACTTTCCAAAGTGTGTGTACTATGGCTGATAGTGTCAATGTCTAAATCTGTCTCAACCATGTTCTTGATGCTAAATGTGCAGTTTGCCATAATCAACACTGTATTAAACAAAACTCATGTGATGTTCAGTTTGTAAAAGGAGACGCCTTTGACATTTGAATGTGGGAAACCCATGAAACATCATCAGTTTCATTAGGGATTAAAGAAGACTAAAAAGTTGCAACATTACGATTCACAGGGCTGATTACTCATTCTAAGGTCTGTATAGCAAAACATGAACATAATTCTTCACTCAAATCCCTTTCATTTCAGCAAAAAAGAGAACTCTTTTTCATATCCCCGAGTACCAATTTTTTGTAGTTTCTGTGCCATATGCTATTACATGTACTCTGAATGCATCTGTGTACCAGTAAATCACGAGCTAGGACAAGAATCAAGTAAAATTGCATAACTTAGTAAGTGACAGTAAAGACAAATATAATGGCATTGACATGCCCTGAAATCATATCATGGCCACATGGATTTGCCTATACATGATCTTTTATGTGGGATGCTTGGACTTCCCAAGCTTTTCTGTTGCACCCAGATTTACGTTGTACAAGTACATGGTGTATTAATCTACTACATTTATATATATAATCTGTTGTTTTTGTAAAAGCTTCATCATTTATTTCCTGTAATCATGCAACAAAGTGTTTGTCGTGCTTTTCAACGTTATTTAAATAATAACTTAGAATGTTTAATTTAATACGGATAAAGGTATACTTACTTTTGAGAACTTTGGCATATTTGTTTTTGCAACTATACTCCAGTAACCAGCCCAACACGACCTTCACCATTGTTCAATTTCAGTATTGCAAGAAGTATCACATGATCTGCATTTCAAACACAAAAAACAAAAACAAAATTATCCACCATGATTGTTATAAATTACATCCCAACCAATGATGGGGAAAGGGAGGGGGTTTTTAAACTGGCATTAGCAAGCCAAACATCCTTACAAGGTGTGAACAGCAGTCATGGAGTCCAAAGAGCAAGTTACATGTATTACAGTGGAATTCTACTTCACGCAAGAATACAGGGAGGTTTTTGAAGACTGTGGTGCAAACATAGGGACAAAACAGGCCCCCCAACCCCTTAAGCAAAACAGATTTTTTTTCTTAATGGGGTCTCCTTGCACCCCCTTCTTTTCCTCTATTTCTGTACTCTTTTCTCTGAAGTATATTCCTGTCAACTGCAGGGTTTGAACCTAAATGAATGGGTTTGTACCAGCCATCTTTCAATTTAAGCAACTCAGTCAGTTGTGGTTTGTTGTTCTAAATACCACACTTGAGTACATGTCTCAACATGAAATAGATCAATGCCATCTGGCCAAAAGAAAGTACAACTAATTTCTTCACTGTGTGACAGATTTGGAGCGATTCCGTCTGATTCGGGTATATTGTAAGTATACAAGAATATAAAATGCGGGAAGTCATTGGGACCAAACTTTAATCTGCTGCCTTTATTGATAGTGCCAAAAACTACATAGTCATCCTTTTGTCAGGACGTTCTTCAAAATATGGCACCAGTGTTCTACAAGAAAAATATGGCATGTCAATGTATTATCAGAAACTTTTCCAGACAAACTAGGAACTCTTGCAGGTTGCTATATCAGTTGTTAAATTTAGTTTCGGTGTACTTAGGATTGATTATCTTTCACTTCAGTATAGTACCCGTAGCTTCCGTAGTCTTCTTCATGCACCATATTGGTCTAGTAGTATTTCTGGTTCTCACAAGATGGCACTCCTCTTAATCGATAGTAACTGGTGCATTCAAGTTGGGCATGAATGCCACAGACCACCAAGTCTTCCTAGCTCAGGTGGTAAGAGAGGAGGGCTATAGGAATAGGTTCCATCATGTGTGGGTTCAAGTCCACACAGGGTAGTAGAAGAGGTAGCCCAAAGGGGGGGGGGGGGGGGGGGTGTTACCCCCCACTAACAAAAAAGGGGGTGTGGGGGAACCCCCATCAAAGAAAAGCTCCATTTTTTGCCAGAATTAAGATGCAAAAAAGCTCCAAAACACTGCTGCCGCGGGGAACCCCACCAAAGAAAAGCGCCATTTTTGGCGGTGTATCTAAATAGCAAAACGGACCGGTGTCAGAGAATATTTGGGCCCCCCGAACGAATGGGCCCCTGGGGGCCCATTCATTCACCGAACGTTTGGGCCCCCCTATGAACATTTGTCCCCCCCCCCCCTCCCCAATAGAAATTGGAATAACTTAGTTTTGGCCCAATACACTCTATATATACATCCTGTATGATATTTTGCAAACTATAAAAGAAATATTTTTAAAAGAATTTGTTATTATTTTGTAAAATAAATGTAAATCAAACAATTGAATAAATTTGCAAGGCTTAATGTTTGCCACTATATATACTGGTGTATTTTACATGTAATGTGGGTGCATATACCTTGTAGGAATTATCTCACAATCCTCCAAGTATAAGTATATACCAAGTGTTATTTTATATATATATATATATATATATATATATATATATATATATATATATATATATATATTTGTGCAACACATATTTTAGCACATGTATAGATTCAGGTGTCTCCATTTCCCCCTGATTCCTTGTTATCTGAATTTCTGGAGATTTGAAGTATTTGGGTCATGCAAGTGCAAACATAGGATAAATAAATGGGAGAGGGCCCTGTTGTTCCAGAATATTTGGGCCCCCTATTTGTAAGTAAAAGCATTGCAGTGGATATAAATGGGCAGGGGGCCCTTTGGTTTCAGAACATTTGGGCCCCTTCATTTGTAAGTAAATGCCTTGCAGTGAACATAAATGGGCAGGGGGCCCTTTGGTATCAGAATATTTGGGCCCCCTATTTGTAAGTAAATGCCTTGCAGTGGGTATAAATGGGAAGGGGGGCCCTTTAGTTCCAGAATATTTGGACCCCCTATTTGTAAGTAAAAGCCTTGCATTGGATATAAATGGGCAGGGGGCTTTGGTTTCAGAACATTTGGGTCCCCTATTTGTAACTAAATGCCTTGCAGCGGATATAAATAGGGAGGGGGCCCTTTGGTTCCAGAATATTTGCCCCCCCCCCATTTGTATGTGTCCTGAAGTGGATATATAAAGATGTAATATATATATATATATATATATATATATATATATATATATATATATATATATATATATATATATATATATATATATATATATATATACATATGTAATGTGCATAATTCTGGAACCAAAGGGCCCCCTCCCCATTTATACCCACTGCAAGGCATTTAGTTACAAATAGGGGGGACTGAAATAGTATGGAACCAAAGGGCCCCCTCCCCACATATATCCACTTCATGGCACATACAAATAGGGGGCCAAAATATTCAAGATCCACTTCAATGCATTTAGTTACCAAAAGGGGGCCCAACAGTCTGGAATCAAAGGACCCCTTTCTCATTTATAGCCACCTCAAGGCACTTAGATACTGTGCAGGGGTCAAGTGGCCCAAACATTCGGGAATAAAAAGCCTGTGCCCCCCCAGCCGCTATCTACATAACTGGAAATTAAAAGTCATTTATAGTTATTTTACAGATGTACATGTACATGTAGTTTGGGTTATCTCAGCTATTCATGTAAATTACTGGTCCAATTATAACTGTTATACTCAGATCCGAACATACTTGCATTAAAGTTAAATTTCCCATTTTCTATGAGAAAGTAAACTTAGGATCCTTTAGTCTACTGTAACATGACCAATTTTGCTATTTTGCACTATTAACATTATCAATGTTACAACAATAGTTAAGATATCTCATGAAGTATACATGTAACAAAAATCAAATATGAAAGGGGGCCCAAATATTTGGGCCCAGGGCCCATCTGTTCGGCAAATGGATGGGCCCGGGGGCCCATCCGTTCGGGGGCCCAAATATTCGTTGACACCGGAACGGACCAAAACAGACGGTCTAATTACCAAAACGGGCATTATGTTGTGGTCAACACTATTATTATTCATAATTGGTTAAAATTTTATAAAACGGACTGTCTAACTACCAAAACAGACATTATGTTATGTCAATTGTATATGCTCAGAAATATACATTGACCAAAACGGACTGTCTAAATACCAAAACGGATATTCTATTTCAGTCAAAATTGACATTCAGCTGTTAATAGAGACATATCTCTGCCAGATTACTCGATGCAGCAAAGGTTTGAAAGAACTTAAATTGACATGAAGAAGGCTCCTAAATATCAGTAAAAAATGTTTCTGCTCAATATCAATCAAAAAATCTGTTAAGTCATAGGTGCAGACAAAAATTATTATAGAGAACTTCTGAGGCGATATAACTAGAAAATATGAAAATGGTATTAGGTGAATGTGACTTACCGTTATTTAAGAAAAAGATTTCCATGAAGCTTTATTACATATTTCATGAGAAGCCACCCCCTCCTACTTACATCCCAATTTTTGGCAAAAAGTAAAATCCAAAGAAGCTCCATAAGTTGGTGCCGTATTCTGAAGAACCTCCCTTTGGTCGTTTTAACGTTTTGTCATTCCACTTTTTGTTTTGTCAACCTATTGTCCAGATAACGTTTTGTCTAATCGACTTTTTGTCGTGCACCGATCGCAAGACCAAGGACCGGCAAAGCGGCGAGGAGTGAAATTCATTTACCATTACTGTCCGCCATTATCGCTCAGTATCATACGTTTAGTTCCAGCAACATACAAAATGTTGCAAAAAGTAAGTGTGCACACGACTAACAACATTAAATACAACTAATATATCAGTAAAATGCAAATGGAGAAGTCTAACTTGTTAGGTTTGGTGATACCTTCCTTGTTTGCGAAGCACATCTGCAGACAAACTTTATCCGTTGGCGCCACGGGAGCATTCGTTTTCAATCGGTATGTCAAAACACCGAAGTGGAAAGAAATGGACCAAAAATAACTGAAATGAACCGACGTGGCGTCGCGGAGTGGGCCAAATAAAATTTTAACAGCACTAATAAAAGCTCTTCCGGATGATAGATTGAGAAATCGTATAAGCATTGTAGTTTTTATAATTGAATCCAGAAACAATATTCGCATAACATTACATCCGTAAATGTAACAGGGCACAGAAGGAGAAGTTAATTTTACAGCAGCCGTAATTGCGGTCGCACTAAACACCAAAAACAAGCGGAACCAAGCGAAAACAAGAGGAAACGTGCGGAAACAAGTTAAATTTAGCTGAGATTATCTTATATGTGATTTTACACACTTGTTTTATGTCATGTTGACGAGGTACACTACAAATATGGCCTTTTTGGTTGACTTTGCTGGTGTATTATACCGGTCAAACTGCTTCTGTTAACTCAGCGAAAACAGGATCAGTACGCCATACAGCTACGTACACTGGGCTTCAGTACATAACTGCGAAAATGATTTCCCGCCTATTGTGTCGAGTGGCTTGAATCTTGAAACTAAAGATTTATCTCATTCTCTGTTCCCAATTAAAACGACCAGGTTTTTCCTCTGAGCGTGTATAAGCACATCAAAAACTTGTTGCCTTTTGTTTTTATGTTAAGGGGCCTCAGTTTCTCAGTATCAAATTTTTCAAATTTTTCAAAGGCCTACCCGCACTTTATGTATTTATTCATACCATTATTATTAGTGGGCCTATGTGTATATATATATATATATATATATATATATATATATATATATAAGTCTCTGTGCCCTTACATGTCTCAATTTTCTGTTATCTGAAGAGCCTGTTCATTTAATTAATGACATGTAGTTATTTAATAATGATATGTCGGAAAGTGTGCTCCCCACCTTATTACATTCAGGAACAATAAGAATAAGGTCTGCTATGCAGGCAAGGTTTCAATTGAATTGTTTAAAACAAAATAAAAAATAGATTAAAATATGTCTTTTTAGTCCTACTTGCATGATACTTATTTTTCTTAGACGACCACGAGTTACAGAATTAACGTGAATTAAGAGTCTGTCACACATGGGACAGTAAAATATTACCTACAGTGCAGTCTGTCCGACGATTTGGTCTGTCTAGCAGGAAAATGTCTCCAGATCTCCAGGTGATAATAAAAGGATTGATGGAACCATTATGTTTAGTACATTTCTCATCATATATATTTTATTTCAATACTTGCTTCTTTCATGAGAATATTCTGTTTAGATCTTGTAGCACGCTCATGTAAAGTACAGGTAAAATGTTACCAAAACTATGTACAAGTGAAATTTAAAAAAATTCTTAATGGTTGAGTCCTTGGGGATGTAACTGGAAAGATTACCTGCTATCAGTGGAACGGATGCAGTGTTGTAGGTCATGGCATTGTACAGAGTGATATATGTCATTTATTTGACTATTTTAAGGTACCTGATTTTGAAGGGTTATATTCAGATCATTACAAAATATTCGTGTGTGTTTCAGTAGAAAATAAAATCTTTGAACCATAGTAAATTAATGATTTGTAATTAAAAAGTTACCAAATACATTTGGACGTTTATTAATATGGTTTCAATTATATATTGATATCAAAGACAAAGAGTTTAAACTATGTTACAAGCGAACATGTATGTTCAGAACTCCCATCAGTTTATCTTAATTGGTCGCCCCTCAGTGCACACAATTGACACGTCTAGACTCACAGGTACATGGTGAGTGGTCCCTCCCATTAGGAGTTCTTGGTAATACAGAAGGTACACACAGTGATTTACGGTTGTACACAATACTAGAGAAAGATATACAGATCATGCGGGGGGGGGGGGTATCTGACAAGAAGAAATATGAATGTTGCATTCAAGACCAATTGCATGCTGTCCTGTTTTTATATCCCCTTTCCATTTTTTCTTACTACTATCCAATCTGAGGATTTGTTTTGAAAGTGATAATGGGGTTCTCTAGATAAGTTCAGCATTCATTCTGTTTACCTGTCAACAGTTTTATTTGTTGTGCAAAAACAAAAAACAAAAACAAAAACAAAACAAACAAACAAACAAACAAACAAAAATGTGAAAAGAGCAGAGGTCACAAAAAATTAGCTATGTGTATGTTCACTCCAATACACAATTCAATACACAATTGAATACATCAATGATTTCAAGACCAGAGCTATTGCCAGTAGTTCACGTTAGGTTAGCTCTCAATAACATATTGGAATAATTTGCACCGTAGTGTATATTATGTATCCTTTACCCAATGATTTCAAGACTAGAGCTTTGTATTACCAGTAGTTCATGTTAGGTTAGCTCTCAAGAACATTATGAATCATATTAAAGGCACGTGCTGTGATGACAAGGACGACGACGAAGACGATGATGATGAAAATAAAGTACTTCATGGGGAGGATTGATTCAGTTCAAACATCAGTATAGTTTTACACATTATGTTTTTGATCAACATTCTAAAGCTACCCATTGATGTTGATAAAAATAAAGGACTTCGTGGCAATGATTGATTCAGTCCAAATATATATATATATATATATATATATATATATATATATATATATATATATATATATATAGTTTTACATCCTATGTTTTAGATTAACATTTTGAAGCTACCCATTTCTCAGTACTTTTCCCCAAATTACCACATGAGAGGGAAAATTTTGATGCATTACCAAATGTTTCCTTTATTTTAAATGTCATCATGTATATGGATATTGAATCCTCCTCATTGAATTTGATGAAAATGCCAAAAAGAAAAGCTTTTCACAAATTTTTTATCAAAATTGTACAAATCTTCATCACATAAGGTTTCCTTGAGTAGCTGTCTCAGTTGCGCTAAGGTGCCAAGTGCACAAAACAAGTTTTATGCTCTCAACATGCTCAATACCTTAGTACAATTGAGTCAGCTACACAGGCAAGATACCACTCAAAGTTCATTTCTAACCATAACAAGGCCATGTGACAATCTATGCACTGTTCATTTTCAATGTTGACAACCTGTCCCTGTTTCTTTCAAGAGCCCATAAAGTCTTTATTACGTGTTATAAATGAACTGAACAAAAGGTAAAAAATGCATGCAGAGACGTCAGTTTAGAGTAGAAGTATTTTCAGAAGGCTGATTAAAATTAAAATTTATACAATGTATGTACAAGTGGATCAGTCAGGTAATTTAATAGGATTTTGTTACTGTTGGGGTTTTATCTGCTCATGTATTTTGATATGGAATCCCGCAGGTGGCCTAATCATAGTACATAGAATTGTCCTGTGCATGAACAGATTCATCATCAAGTAATACACAGACACACATTTATCATGTTTTATACAAGTCCCAGTGCATATTTACATCTAATTTAATAAGAAACCAAAAAGAAATGCTTCATTGGTCTTTTATCTGATGTGGCAGTGAATAAACTAAACTCGTGCATTTTTACACTCTCCATGTTCATTGTTGCAACATGGGTATGATAAAAGACATGAAAAAGTGTCCATGCATCTGAAAGGCAAAACGTACTAATTATTACACATTTAATAGATATAACAGTAATTTTTACACATTTATTAGATAGAACAGTATAATGTCGGGGGGTGGGGTAACATGGTAATGTACCTATTTGGAATTTTCATTCTTGTCATGGCATGCTGTATTAATTTGCAAAATTATTTTATATTTCTATTGGATTACCTAATACTTACATAAAGATATCTTTATTGACATAAATCTTTTTACAAAGATGTAGTCACTTATATACAAGACAAGTATATGTACATTACACATAGACAATCAAACAAAACAAAAACAGACAAGAAACAAAAACAAAACAAATCAAACCAAAAAAAAATAAATAATAATAAGGATTCTGGTGAATAGGACTAGTCGAAGACAAAAGACTCAATTGAAATGATAATAAGTGGTGTTACAATAGTCATTGATCTAGATGCCCTCCAAAATAGAAACGAACAGCACTATAGTGTCCCAAATGCTACACAAATTATATACATGCGTGGCTGTATTAACAGAACATTTGTTTGTTCATTAATCCTCAATATGATTGTTGCATATGATGCAAACAGTTTATTTTTGTTTCTTACTATAATTGTTTTCTATGGAGCAACTGTTCTTTGCATCTTCTGGTTTCATCTTCCAATCCCTTCATGTATATGCTGTTATGTGATCACATGCTGAGGCTGGACACCTGTCCACTGGGTGAGCAATAAAGTGACCTACAATCTATTCACACCTTTGCTTGTGCTGCCAATTCTTTGTTTCAGTTGATACCTTTACCACAGCATATCTAATCCCCACAGACACTTCCTGCTCTGCCTGATGCCTGTAGGAGTACAGGCACAGTCAGGGGTGACATTCATGACCCCAGTTCAGTCTTGGTCAGCCTTCCGCTGAGGACAAACCAGTTTTCTCATTTTCAAATCTCTGGTTGTTTCGTCATGTTGGTCAGGCGACGTGCACCAAGATATCCCTGTGCCGTTTGTGGCTCTGGTTGAAGGGGGGTAAGGGGGGGGGGGGGGAGGGTAGTACAGTAATTATTTTTCTAGCGTATGCAGTACGGCAAATAAAAATCTTTCAAAATTTTGGATAGTACGAAGTTCGTAAAATAAGAAGGCTTCCAGGACGCCAGTACGGTAAATAAAAAGCCCCAGCACGCCAGTACGGCAAACCCCTTTCCCACCCTCCTGGTTTTTTCTCAAACATCATAATGGGAAGGGTTTTCATGGAATAGGAGAGGTAACAATTACCAGTTATCTGTGTGTTCAGCTGAATACACAATCCAATGCACAGAATTTTTCAGGGCTAGAGGTGTGTATTCCCATTTGATTGCATGTTCAATTAACCTCAAATTAAAAGACTGCTTTCAAAGCTGCAAGATTAAAATCTATATGAACATTTCAACATGTACATTACTTTACCACACAAATGTTGCTGTTTCTGCAACGAGTGGTTTTAAAGTTATTATGTTGTAAATTACAATAAAAAGTAATGGGAATACACAGTTCCGGCCATGAATAACCAATATGCCCTTCACCCAAGAGGAGTAGAAGTTTCTGTTCTTGCTCTCTCCTTTTAAAGCTAAAAATTCACTTTCGATATTGAACAATTTGGGACGGGAATATGTATGTATATGTATATGTATGTATATATATATATATATATATACATACATACATACATACATACATACATACACACACACACACACACACACACACACACACATATATATATATATATATATATATATATATATATATATATATATATATATATATATATATATATATATATATACATATTTATCTATGAGAGAGAGAAGAGATGTCGCTTGACGCCATGACCATCCCACCATCATGTCTGAGTCGGAACGGCATTTTCGACATTTTGTTTTTCCAAAATCTCAGAAACTGCTGCACGTGCAATCACCATATTTGGCACATAGATTCATCTTCCAGTAGTGTGCATCTGGGTATTGAATTGACAGGTTTATAGTTATGCCAATTAGAGGCAATAAAAAATTCAACTCATTCCATACTATGGTGACAGGCCATGGTCAGTGCTTCTGTTTTAGGCACTGACTTAACACCATCAAGAATGTTGGTACTTGAGTAAAAGCTCTTTTCATGAAGAATTTAAATAGGTGTCGTCTTAAATCTAGATAAATATATGGATAAGTTGAGTTAAAGGCTTCATATGTTCCGCACATAAAGTATAGGTGTGTGATACAGCCCTTTCCTTTGTGCAGTGAAGCAGAGTTGTAGGATTTTGATCTATGCAAATTCGGTACTTATGCATAATTTAAATCATGAATATCTTCACAACTATTAAAGATAGGGATGCCAAACAAACTTGAATTTACAAGCAAAGTTGTAGGATTTTAACTTTTGCAAATTAGTCACTTATGAAAAAATCTAATCATGAATATCTTCAAAACTATTATAGATAGAGATGCCAAATCAACTGGAATTTATGGGTTTATGATACAGCCCTATCCATTGAACATTGAAGCAAGGCTATATATGATTGTAATTTGTGCAAATTTGGCACATATGACAAGTGAAAATTATCTATACTATAGACATATCATTGAATCTATTACTAAATTCCAGAAGCTGCAAAATTCGCAGCCTGAAGGCCGCAGATCTCATTTTTTCAGCAAATGAAATGCAGCATTGAAAATATTCCTGGCTTTCAAGACACACATACAGTTTGGTTTCTTTCTTTCTTTCTTTCTTTCTTTCTTTCTTTCTTTCTTTCTTTCTTTCTTTCTTTCTTTCTTTCTTTCTTTCTTTCTCTCTTCCTTTCAAGAAATGTAACATTTGAATTTGACACACCCCCGCACAAAAATTTAAACTTACATTTGTTTCTGACATTTGTCTCTAACATTTGTCTCTAATAGTACAGTAAAACATGACCCATATTCATAAATTCATAAGCCAAAAATGATAACAAAGAGATTCCAGAGTTACCAAACGTCAACATTAACATTGTTCCCAGCCTCACTTTGGACTTTCAGCTCATGTGACCTTACCCGTTCCTAAATGTTATCAAATGTTGTTAAATTTGGTAACAATAAAAGTAAAGGGGAAAGCAAATAAAAATGTTGGAAGTTTTGTTAGTTTTGGTATATGGCTGGCAGTTTCAGCGTAGGAGTGCCAAGTATTGAGGAACGTAACTGTTAGAAAATATTGTTAGATTTGTTAAGTGACAGTTAAAGTAATTTTGGGAGGTAATTAAAAATGTTAGGAATTTTTGTTCGTTTTGGTAAGTGACTGGCAGTATAAACACGTTCAAGCATTGAGGAAAGTAAATAAGATATAAAATATTGTTAAATTTGGTACACGTCGGTCAGTTTTAATGAAAGAGTTTTCCGTACTATATATAACGACACTTGTTTTCTATGTTCAGTGACGTTATCGATCAGACCTTGTTTTCGCACCAACATAATGGCGCCGGCTTTACCGTACATCGACACTTCTTATTGCAATTTTCCCATCTAGAAATGATTATCTTACATTTGTTTTTGCTATAATAATCTTTTATTTTCACATTGACTAAAATTAATAGCATTGTTTCCGCACGTTTCCTCTTGGTTTCGCTTGTTTCCTCTTGTTTTCGCTTGGTTCCTCTCGTTTCCGGTGTTTAGTGAGACCCCGTAATTGTACTGATTTTATTACGTTAGTGTAGGCCTATAAGCTACCTAACTTTTGTTCACAAGATATAGAACTGAAAAGTCTATTAATATGTTCAAATTTCATTTTTCATGGAGATTGGAAATCAGGCAAAGCCTACATAAATTCCTTTACAAAAAAAGCCTACATAAATTCCTGTATGTTTGTACTACAACTTCAAATTCAGTCAGGGAGACGCTTTTCTTTCGCATGCCCTATGTGTGCCTGCTTTGCGCATGCCTTCTGATATAATAGTAAAACAACCCAAGTGTAGGAGACGAGTCAACAGACTGGTCTCGTTCCCGCGGCTTATCACTCCGAGTGCTTGCACGAGGAGTGATCCGCCGCGAGAACGAGGCCAGTCTGCTGACGAGTCTCCACCACGCGGCTGGTTTTACTTTTATCCAGTAATTATAGCTGTAATTATACTTGCATCGTTAAGTACAAAAAAAGACAATTAAAAACACTTTCAACGTTTATATCATCAAACAAGGCGTTGCATAGTTTTGCGTATGAATAACTGTAACGCAGATCCAGTAATTGGGTCATTTGAAAACTACATGCTTGACGTGTGACTATTAACAATTATATTTTCCCACCCATGTTGTGTGTGTAAACTGTATTATATCTTGAAGTTTATTTCGACATTTATTGTTAAAGTAACTGCCATCTATATTGTTTCAAATGTTTAAGACTTAAAGGTGGCTCCTATGAGAGCGACATGTATTTGTCTTAATAGGAGTCCCCCTAGCCACATCAATTTTTTTATCATTATGTACATATATCTCAATATTGAAATCGTCATTGTATTGATTGGCTAAAATAAATGAGTTTTGAGTTTTTGAGTTTACAAGAATTTAGAACTTAGGAAAGTAGTTCTCAGTGACCTTTGCACTGTGGTGATATGGATTGACCTTTGCACTGTGGTGATATGGACAGGGTTATCACCCAGTCTGTATCTTCCACCTTTTCTGGATGATGCAGCTATAATTACTGGATAAATGCATTTATCCAGTAATTATAGCTGTATCATCATGCAACATTGCAAGCACTCGGAGTGATCCGCCGCGGGAACGAGGCCAGTCTGTTGACTCGTCTCCTCCACTTGGCTGGCTTTATCCAGTAATTATAGCTGTATATACATATTCGTCTGGACTTTCTGAAGTCGTTTTCTTAGGTAGTTTTCAGTATAACATATTAATGTATTGACTAATGAGAAATGTCACTGTTGAGACTGATTATAAAGATATTTCTACTTAATTCGTCTACGGGCGATCATAGCGTCGAGTTAAAACGAGCGAGGCCGCGAAGCGGCCTCGCGAGTCAGTCTAATAAAGTAATATTCGTCAGAGAGCATCTCTCTCTCTCTCAATTGCAAGTAGAAATACTCATATATATTCTGAGTAACTTAAATCAACTTAACCAATACTTTTTTACGGAGCCCCAAAAGGGACATTAGAAAAAAAAATGTTTATTTCGTTCCCACGAAATATTTAAATATAAAAACCACTACATAAAGGGTATTATAGAGCCCTCAAAGTGAGAGAAGAAAATATATATATATTTCGTGGGAACGAAATAATTATTTCCAGGGAACGAAATAATTATTTCCAGGGAACGAAATATATTTCGTGGGAACGAAATATATTTTGTGCGAACAAAATACTTCTTGCGAGGGAACAAAATATATTTCGAGGGTACGAAATACATTACAATTACGGTAAGGGAACAAAATAATATTTCTCGGGAACGAAATATATGCCTTCTACATATACTGATATCAATTTATATTTTCCAAGTGACCCCTTAGGAGCTCCACATTTTACCCCTAAAGGAACATGGTAGATTTTTGTATTTTATTTCGTTCCCATGAAATAGTGTTTTGTTCCCATGAAATAGCTAGTATTTCGTTCCCACGAAATAATATTTCGTTCCCTCGAAATATTATTTCGTTCCCACGAAAAATTTATTTCGAGGGAAAGAAATATATTCCATAGGAACGAAATAATTGTTTTTCTTTCTTCATGTCCCCTTCTGGGGCTCCAAACTTTTTGGCGAAAAATGAGGAGAAACAAGAGGGCTGTCTGATCAGCCCCAGCCCCAAATGGACCTCCCCACGTTCTGTAAGCTTAACCGCAAGCTTACAGAGCGTGGGGATGTTCCTTGGGGCCAGATCAGCCCATGCTCAACTGACATAGAGCTAGCCCCGAGGCCGAGGGACCTCCCCACCCACTGTTAATTGGCTTCACAGGCGCTCGTAACGTTCAGTCAGTCAAGTTACTGAACGCAAAGATGTTCCAGGTTCAACCTCTTTACCCACTCCTCAACCCACCCACCCCCCAACCCCCGCGTATATTACTATTAGCACGGAAGCTTAACTGACTGAACGTTACGAGCGCCTGTGGATCGAGCAAAAGAGGGAGCCACCTGCATCAGGGCAGATCCATGTATTTAGCATGGTCAAAAGTACTATCTCAATAAAATAAACAACACAAGCATAGAATAATCTTAAGAAAATGTATTAACATATATATTTGAAACATAAAGGATGCCTAAATTGATTAGAAATTGGCTCTCTGTTAGCCTGATCATGGTGAAAGCATCAGCCTGTACGTTGCCCCAGCAACACAGGAAGTGAGCAGGAATGCAGTTAAATATGAACCTCTCCTATTCCCATGGACTTGCATAGTAATTAACCATAGGAGTGTATGCATTGACCAACAAGTACCCGAATTGAAAAAATTGTTAAAAATTAGGTATCCACAGCAACACCACCTGGTGAAAACCTTGTGTGACCTTTCCACAAAGAACATATCCACCAAGTTTCAGCACAATCTGAGAGATGGTTTTGGAAAAGAAGTCGAAAATAGCAAAACGCACAAAAATTCATAAACAAGACGCCCATGGGCCTAATGCTCTGCTGGCATCATGGCTATATTGCACCTGTTCATTTCAAAGCTGTGAGTCCTCAAGTGGCTTCTGAACATATAAAGCTTAAGTGCATTTAATGTAATACTTGACCACCAGGTGGCACTTCGCTCCACATGTAATCATAGCTTATTTGTGCAACTCCTGTGGTGAATATTGTTGCATGTGCCAAGACAACAATCAGTGAGTCCTTAACTTAATGTCCTCAATGGCCTTGGGACAGAAGATCAAGGACACCAAGATTATGTAATACAAGAGGCCCACAGGCCTGCCTGGTGCTGTGCTGACATTGCCATTGAAGTCCAAGCTACACCCTGCCATAACAAAATCACCTCTTTCAACTTTACAGGCATGGTGACTTCACAAAAAAAGGTCAAGGTCACTGATATTATATAGATTCTAGCTTAGGACATTGTCTATATAATCTATAAATTTGGCAAGTCTAATGCAATTACTTTTCAAGATATGGAATTTTATATCTTAAAACACATTTTGGCTCTACATTCATAATTTCCATCAAATTATAGATGGCACCACTAGCATCATTAGCAACTAAGACTTTGACCTCCTCCACAATCCAGCCAAATTTGGTGAAGATCTGCCACATATTAAAGATGCTAGAGTGTTCACAAGATTTTCATATTTTGACCCCTATATTGCATAATTTTGTAGGTGGCACCACCAATATTGACATGAACCTAGATTTTTATACCCCTAGAAGTCCTGAAAGTTGTATTGGGCTAACTTGAAAACTGTAGACACTACTGCGGTCACAAGATTTCCACATTTTGTCCTGTATATTACATACTATAGGTGGCGCCACTAACATTGATGTCGACACAGATTTTTATACACTTTATAACTCCTAAACATTACATGGCCCTCTCTCAAGAACTGTGGGGTACAGGGCATTCATGAGGTTACCCAAATATTCAAACTGGCCATGCGACCTTGACCTTCAACTCGGATTTAAAAAAATAGTTGTGTTCAAAATATGCTCCCAACATCCAGCTTTCCAGATATAGTCTGTTTGTTCAAATCGGGTAATAACTTTTTGTGTTATTGATGAAAAACAATAAACCTGGACAAGCGCCAAACTCCATAATTACTGGGTCACAGTGACCCAAAAAGCAGGTCACCAAGTACAGTTTTATGCATTATGTAATCAATTGCAATATTGATCTGAAGGCTCAATTCTCTTTGCCATTGATGTTCAAGCTACACCTGCCCAATATGAAATCACCCTTTCAACTTTACAGGCATGGTGACCTCACAAAAATAGGTCAAGATCACTGATATTACATATAACATCCTACCTTTGGCCATGGTCTATATATCACATAAATTTGGCAAGCCTAATCAAATTACTTTTTCAAATATGGAATTTTACATCTTAAAACACATTTTGGCTCATAATTTTTCAAATTATAGGTGGTGCCACTAGTATCATTTGCAACTTAGACATTGACCTCCACCTAAATCCCCCCAAATTTGGTGAAGATCTGCCAAAAATTAAGGATGCTAGTGTTCACAAGATTTTCACATTTTGACCCCTTTATTACTTAATAATATAGGTAGCGCCACCAATATCAAAGTTGTTCTAGATTTTCATACACCCTATAAGTCTATAAGAAGTGCCCTACCGTGTCAATGTACAAGCCACACCTGCTAAAACATCACCCTGGGTCCTTGGTCAACCTTTTTTGGGGTTGTCCCGATGGCCTAGAGGTCAGCGTGTTGGACTTTACATTTGGCTAGGCGAGTGTGCCGAAGGTAGTGGGTTCGAATCCCATACAGGTCGACATAAATTTATCGCATTTTTCACTTGATAATACTCTATTGGTTTCGCAGTGCTGTGGGCTATTGCTCCGACTTCGAAATTATATTAGAGGTGTATTTCATACATTGTCGGTCTGTGGAAGTGCCCTACCGTGTCAATGTACAAGCCACACCTGCTAAAACATCACCCTGGTTCCTTGGTCAACCTTTTTTGGGGTTGTCCCGATGGCCTAGAGGTCAGCGTGTTGGACTTTACATTTGGCTAGGCGAGTGTGCCAAAGGTAGTGGGTTCGAGTCCCATACAGGTCGACATAAATTTATCGTATTTTTCACTTGTAAGTTATATTGGGCCAACTTAAAAACTGTGGACGGTATCGCACTAACCAGTAAAAGTTTACAGATGGACGGATGGACAGACATGAGCGGTCGCATAAGCTCCGAGACCTTTGGTCAGCAGAGCTAAAAAATAGAAAAAAATTGCACCGCCACCTGTTGAACAACTTTAGGTCTGGGGGTCCCCAGAAGTGTCCCTATACAATTTCAAAGTAATTGGCCAAGCGGTTTCGGAGAAACGTTTTAAGATTTCCCCAAAAGGAAAACAAAAAAATTCATTAAAAATCAAAAATTCACTGGACCCTGACCATTTGAACAAACTTAGTAGAGACCCACCCAAGACACATCCCCACCAAGTTTGAAGTGGATCTGGCCAGCGGTTTTGGAGAAGTCTAAAATGTGAATTGTGGAAGGAGGAAGGATGCCTTACCCTCCTAAAAGCTCAGCTGAATTATCAGCTGAGCTAAAACTACAAAAATCATTGGAGCCTGACCATTTGAACAAACTTTGTAGAGATCCACCCAAGGTACATTCCTACCAACTTTAAAGTAAATCTGGGTGGTGGTTTTGGAGAAGTCGAAAATGTGAATTGTGGAAGGAGGAAGGATGCCTTACCCTCCTAAAAGCTCAGCTGAATTATCAGCTGAGCTAAAACTACAAAAATCATTGGAGCCTGACCATTTGAACAAACTTTGTAGAGATCCACCCAAGGTACATTCCTACCAACTTTAAAGTAAATCTGGGTGGTGGTTTTGGAGAAGTCTAAAATGTGAATTGTGGAAGGAGGAAGGATGCCTTACCCTCCTAAAAGCTCAGCTGAATTATCAGCTGAGCTAAAACTACAAAAATCATTGGAGCCTGACCATTTGAACAAACTTTGTAGAGATCCACCCAAGGTACATTCCTACCAACTTTAAAGTAAATCTGGGTGGTGGTTTTGGAGAAGTCGAAAATGTGAATTGTGGATGGAAAAATTAGAAAATATTGAAGCACCGCCTAACAAATTAAGAACTAAGTGTCCCTAGGAGTGCTCCTGTGTGATATCAAAGCAATAGGACATATGCATAATTTCCCGCAACAACCGCAAACCTGATTGCCTTGTTGTGATTGGCGGGATATGGCGAGATACAGGTCACTACCTGTGGGGACAAGGGGGATATTACTAATATTTTGGAAATAAAGAATATTTCTTAAAGGCAGATGGAATTTTTTCTTTATATGTGGCTCGGGAAATACTAGGTGAATACCAGTTTGTCATTTGTAAACTTAAATTTCTCAACCAAAAAAAAAAAAAAATTATTTTGTGAGAAATGAACATGTGGCCCTGTCTGAGACAGTGATGTGACCCGCACGTCCCCTGTGATCGCCTGGCGTCAAACCCGTGCTTTGTGGTGGGAAATTAAGATATATACAGCGTATTGGGTGAGCGGTTTCAGAGAAGAATTTTTTCAAGTTTGCCCTAAAAAAGAACAAAAAAATGCATAAAATATCCAAAAACCACTGGAGCATGACCATTTGGACAAGGGTTTTGGAGAAGAAATCAAAAATGTGCATTGCGGATGCTGACGGATGACAGATGCCTAACCACCGCATAAGCTCAGCTGTGCTTCAAACCTGTTAAAATCGTCCATGCAAAGGTTTTTGGTGTCTTACCAATCCTTAAACCAAATATAGAAAAGGGTTGATGTAAACGCTCACCATGCATTTTTGGCCATGAACGTTTACATCACAGTTTGATGCTCATCAATAAAATCAGGACACCTGTCTTCAATGAACACAGTTTTTTATTAAAAATCAACAAGATACATTATGTTGCTGCCACAAAAAACTTCCTTTGTATTAAATTTGCCAAAATTTACCTGCGAGTAGACTCTGTTAGGGATGGTTCAACATTTTGATCATTTTTTAATTAGTATTTAAGTACGCAAGGGGGAGGGGGTTAAATGGGTCTGTACACTTTCACAGAATATGGAAAATGATGGTCAATTTTTGGCTTGTTTTGTGCAATTTTGCTATGATTTTTTAGGAAAATTATCATTTTTAAAGTACTATTTTGGGAGGATGGATAGGGTCATGAAATTTAGTACCCTAAGTACTAATTCAAAAATGATGATAATGTTGAACAATCCCTTAAGAGTATGGTTTTTGTCATCTTCACATATTACAAATATTGACGGTTAGTCACCTTGGATTAGAGTTACACTCCTTTCGAAAAGTACCAAAACCATGTACAGTGAAACCTCATTATAACAACACTCAGATATCCGACATATTCAATATAATGACACAAATTTTCATGGGAAAAAGTTTATTTTCTTTGTTATTTGATTCATTTATCTGACATATTCAGTTATCTGACACATTTCTTAGGGAACAGATGGTGTCATTATAATGAGTCTTCACTGTATGTGAAAGTGTTCGGGAAAAAATCACCAATGTGATGTTAGCAACAGCACTGTTGGCCTTTCTGTTGGCAAAATCACCTACATAGTTTTTATATTTGGCCATGTTGTATTAAATTATAAATCTTTTAAGTAAACTTGTCAACCCATTCTGGTAAGGTCTGGTATGATTGTATCTCATCAGATGCAAACTTTGGAGTAAAGCCCCAAGATTTTTTCTCCTATGGGCATATTTTTATAGAAGTGATTTTGTCACAAAATAAACAAGTGATTTTGCCTGACTGTGCAATTACATAGGGGATTCTTGAATGAAATTGTCTTCATTCATATCAACAAACTTACTTTTCACTACATGGGAGATTTTCACATGACCCCAGTGATTATTTGTATTAATAAATGGTCAAGTAATTTATGATCTCAATAGTTTCCACATATCCTGGACTACATGTGCCAAGCACGATTGTCTTTTTCCACCTTAGTTGGCAAGGCAATTGAACACTGTGTACACAGCCAAGTGGGTCACGGTCAGCATTTTGGTGTTCATGACTCAGAGAGTGATCACAGTGCTGAGATGTGACCAACAAAATGTAGATCCACTGTGACGCTTGAAAGAAAATTACTAAAATTGATCCATGTTGCACTTTTTGCCACACAATGAAATATTTGCGGTTTGTCATGCTGGTGTCATTTAGCCGGGGAAAAAGTTTGTGTCAGCAGCTGTCTCCTCTTTTTGTGGTAGTTTTCAGACATTTCATTGACGCAGTGTGAATACGTTACATGGAAGACTGGTCCACCTCTGCACACACACATTAAGGAGGCTTTGTCAAAATACCGAAGATTTAAGCATAGACCAATGACATGTAGACCTGCTTGACACCACTGATTTCTTACTATGCATCCAGGAAGCATTGCAGGTGTATCCATGGACCTCCCGCAGCCCTTGACTGAAGCCTAACACCTTTGGTCAAGTGAAACCGTCAGTCAGTAGCTGTACCAGCAAGGACCCTGGATGGATAATTAAGTCTATAAATAAGAACTTTGTGACAACTAACTACAACAGACGTACACCCAGATCTGATGAGGTGACCACTGCTGAACACTTTCAAGTCATGGCTTGTGTATTTGTGGATTCACATACAGTTAATATGATTTTAGGGTCACTATATATGGAAGCAAACTTAATATTCAGTTGATGTGGCAACCATAATTAAATTTTTTTTACATAATAAACAAGTTACTAACTGTACCTTTGTTTGAATTTTGTCAAACTGTGTATGATGGGGGACACAGTACAAATACATATATGGAAACTTAATTATGGTTGCCATGGCAATAATAGAAAATCATTTGTGCATAATAAATATGCTACTAAATGAAATACTGCTTGAATTTGTCCAAACCTGTTCAGAGAAGTAATTTGCATGATATAATGTCGAAAGATAAACATTTTTGGTACAGTACTCCCTCTTTGTAACATCCCTCATTACAAGGCAGTTTCTGATATAACACGGTAGATACCATGGCTCCCACTGAAATAGTACTCTCATCACTTCTATGTTAAAAGTCCCTCTGTTATATGGCAGTTTTGCTATAACACGGTATACCCTGTGGACCCCAACACCAGCGTTATAAAGAGGGAGTACTGTATACCAAAAAATATCGCAGGTAACAGAATACAAGTTACCATGTAAACCGCTTGTTATATCAAACTATATTACAATGCATACAACTTCATGCATTACAAGTTTTACACAATGTTTGAGATTTCTAATATAAATTTTAAAAAAAAACATCAAAAGGGATGATTTGGTGTACAGTAAGTTAATTTTCTTAAGATATCACATGACCAAGACATCACAGAAAGAAAAGGTATGAAAGTTTTCCCACTTGCTTGCTCTTACTGAGCACCTATAATATCATTCCATTGTAAACAATGCTATTGGCAGCCGTACAACCTATGGCGAGCAGTATGCAATAGTAATAATCCTGATGGCAATTATTTATATCAATATACAAAGCACAGAGTCTGAGCATTCATTTTGATTTACCAGATATCACATCTAATATTGCTTTTTACTAGCACAAGGCAAACAGTTGGTAATCCAGCACCTGCTGAAATTGAAAAAACAGGAGGCCCTTGGGCCTGATGCTTTACTATCATGTAAACAGATGTATTTAAGTCCATGGACTGGAAACTGCTCATTGTGACCCTTTGGATAATGGCACCTCTGCAGTTGTCATAAGCAATCAAGATTTTTGACTTCCTCCACAATGTCACTAAACTTCATGAAAACCCACCAAAATTTAAAGATTCTACTGTTCTCACAAGATTTTTACATTTCGACTTACATATTATATGTAGTAGGCTGCAACAACTACATTGACCTCAACCTGGATTTGTATAGATTTGATAATCCTGAGAGTTATATGGGACCAAGGAAGTATAATAGGGGCTATTATACCTCATGATGGGACTAACTTGCAAATTGTGGACATCATTGACAAGTAACCTAAAGCTTTAAACTTACAGTACCTATGAACTTGAATAAATAAGTCAAGGTCAATCATATTATAAAATATATCAGCGCTTGATATGATCTACAGGTCCCATAAATTTATCATGTCTAGCTGCATTGCTTTTTCAAATTTGAAGTTTTACACCCGTCAGCACATTTTGGATCATAATTTGTCAAAACATAAGTAATGCCATGGGTATCGCATCCAATCAAGACTTTGAATGCCTCGACAATCACACCAAGTTTCATAAACATTCATAAAAAATATGGATGTTTGAGTGCTCTTAAGATTTTCACAGTTTGACTCGTATTTTCAAAATAGCCCTATGGCCTTGACTTTCACCTCTGTACTATAAAATGCAGTGTTCAAAACCCGCCACCCCCACCCCCACCCCCACCTCTACCCAAGTCCAGCTTTCCATAGACCGTGTGTTAGGATAGTAAGTTTTGGGTTATCTAGGAAAAGTGATAAATGTGGACAAGTGCTAAATTTCACAATATGTGGGACAAGGTGGCCCAAAAAGTAGGTCACCATGTTGAGTTTAATGTACAATCACTCGGGTGAAATTTTCATCTGGAAGCTCATTTCTCTTGCCCTGTCGATGTCCAAGCTATGCCCTATCATTACCAAGTCAACTCTTTCAACTTACACACCTGGTGAGCCACAGAGGCCATGGTCATCCATGTTATGTAATATATTATCAATGTTATACACGATCTAGGTATCCTTAAATTTGGCATATCAATCTTACGCTCTGAGGTATGGAATATTAATAATATCTCTTTCATCACATTTTGGGTGAGAAATATCCTCAGACTGCAGGTGGCACCACTAGTATCATAGGCAATTGAGATTTTAACTTCCTCCACAATCCCACTAAATTTCATGAAGATCCACCACTAATTAAAGATGCTATATACAGTATTCAACAGATTGTCACATTTTGACCAAATAGTTACAAGATACTGTAGGTGGCATCACTAACATCAAACTTGACCTAAATTTTTAAACATGTGACACATCCTGAAGGTTATCTGTGTCTAACTTGAAAACTGTGAACTGTATCATTTTCACAAGCAAAACAGTTTATGGACGTATCTACAGAGATGAGTGATCATATAAGCTCTGTAACCAAGGTCAGCAGAGTTAAAAAGGCAGGAATATTATTAAGTACAGTTTCATAAATGACAACTTTGGTGAATATATATATATATATATCTGTCCAGCATATAACTTGATTAAGAAGATTGTCAAAAGCCATACTTCCATAAAAAACTTTGGTGAATATATATCTGTCCAGTAGACGACTTGACTGAGAAAATTGTAAAAAACATAATTCCATAAATGATAACTTTGTGAAAATTAACCGTTAACTATATAACCTAAGTAGGAATATTACCTTGAAATACAGTTTCGTAGATTATATCAATGTTGTTGAAATTATAACTGTTGAATGAATATGCAACTAGAGTGGGAATATTATCATGACATACCATTCAGTACACGAAAACTTCAGTTAAAATATAACTGTTAAGTACATGTATATAACTTCAGTAAGAATAGAGTACTGTAACAGTTCCACTTGATGAAACATAACTATTACCAACAGTTCCTTAAATGACAACCTCAGTGGCAATACAATGGGTAAGAACAATTCTATAAATGATAACTTTAGCAGAAATACAATGAATGGGTTGGTAAAATTCCATAATTAACAACTTTAATGGAAATACATTGGGAAAGTGTAAATCCATAAGTGATACCTTTACTGGGAATACAATGGGAAAGGACATTTCCATAAATGATAAATTTAGTCGTGTTTAGCAGGAATATAATTGTGATAACTTTCGTGGATATACAATGAATAGGTAAGTACAATCCCATAAACAATAACTTCAGTGTAAAGACATGGGAAAGTGCAATTCCACAAATGGTAACTTTAGTGGGAATACAATGGGAAGGTACAATTCTATAAATGATAATTTTAGTGAAAATACAATTAATGGGTCAGTAAAATACCATAAATAACTTTAACGGAAATACATTGGCAAAGTATAATTCCATAAATGATAATTTTAGTGGGTATACAATGGGAAAGTACATTTCCAAAAATGATAACTTTACTGGAAATACAATGGTGATAACTTTAGTGGAAATACAATGAACCGTTATGTAAAATTCTATGAATAATAACTTAAGTGGGTATACAATGGGAATATGCAATTCCATAAATGGGAACTTCTGTGGGAATAAAATAGTTAATCACAATTCCATAAATGTCTTTTCTTGTAACCAATTCATGCATGTTGGTGTTAATGTTGCCCATCAAATGGTGTAAAATTTGGGTATGTCTAAGCTCCGTCAGCTGGTACCCTCTCAATCTGGTCACAAGTGCCAGGATATAAAGTGTTAAGTGCTTCCAAGCTTGAACTTAACCCTTTTCTGGTCAAAATAAGACTGAGTCAACAGTTTTAATTGGGTATGACGACTGTGCTAAGAAGAGCTATTGACCTAGGCCACATGGTTCCACAGAATGTTTGCTACAAATAGGACAGCTGTCAACCAAGGCCACGATTCCATAGAATGTTCCTTGCAAATAGGACAGCTGTTGACCTAGGCCAAATGATTCCATAGAATGTTGGTTACAAATAGTAGCTGTTGACTAAGGTCATGATTCCACAGAATGTTTGTAACAAATAGGACAGCTGTTGACCTAGGCCACACGATTTCACAGAACATTTGTTATAAATAGGACAGCTGTTGAACAAGACCACGATTCCACAGAACGTTCATTGCAAATAGGACAGCTGTTGACCTAGGCCATATGATTCCATAGATTGTTTGTTACGAATTGGACAGCTGTCGACATAGACCACATGATTCCATACAATGTTTCTTACAAATTTCATACAAAAAGTTTCATGGAACAAATCAAATTTAAGAAAACTGGAAAAGCAGACCATATTTGCACATCAGGGTGCTTTATGGCATTTTGAGTGGGAAAAGGGTTAAATGTGTCCTAATTAAAGAAAAAAAATAAAGGAGACATGCTACATGAGCCTGTATCTCAGTCAAAAACATTCTATGACACAGGTCAGGCACCTTGTGAAATTCATGCCAAAGAAACTTGTCCCATGCCTTTCAGTGCTAATTAGATAACACACACACAACAAAAGTTGTGCTCATTTGAACAATCGTAATGATTCCAGATTTAAATTCATCAAAAGATCTTTCCATAAAGTACTAACATGCCTATATATCTAGTGGAAAGAAGCACCAGTCCATATCAACAGCCTTCCTTAGCCTGCTGTGAGTAACCAGCACCTGACAAGCATCAAGCAAAGCAGTGGACTCAGTCTTCAACTTGGCACTGAAAGACTTAGTTAATCCAGCTACGTCTTTGATATTTTTTTTTTTGGTCTGGATGCTCATGTTACAGTTTGATCCTATTGTGGGACCTAACTCTCAGATGTCCCTGTATGTTATTTAAAACATCTCTCATATTCACCACATTCAGGCAAAAAGAAATAGGAAAGAATGTGATACAATTTCAATATCTGACCTTTCCTGTGAGTTGACCTTTCATAATTTTACTTTTATATATTCCACATATTGACCATTACAATGACTATCATTCTGTACTTTCAGTTGACATCACATGGTTTCATACACTCAACCTATTAACCCCACTTATGCTAAATAAATATATTGAATTTAACTAAAGTACTGATCTGTCAAGTATATGTAAGCACATATCTATATCATACATGTATATAAATTATATTAATTCCACACCAGGCTTTGCCCTACAATTCAAGGGCTTTATAATAAAATTTGGGGCTTTAAAATTAAATGTTTCTACAGTGAAAACTTGTTATAATGACACCATCTGTTCTGTAAAAAAGTGTCAGATAACTGAATATGTCGGATAAATGAAACAAATAACAAAGAAAATGAACTTTTCCCATGACAACTTGTGTCATTATATTGAATATGTCGGATATCTGAGTGTCATTATAATGATGTTTCACTGTATTATAAAACATGCAAGCCTTGTGCTTTACTTTTACAGTTTGTGATGCTACTTTTAGCAATCAAACTGCTTTCCATTTTGGGGGGTTGAAAGCCCTGCATGTATCAGCAACACAAGTGGACTCCCACAACAAATTCCCACAAGGGTGTTTGCATAATAGAAAATACTATGTATTTTTATTCATGTAAAATACAGTGAAACATCATTATAATGACACTCAGATATCCGACATATTCAATATAATGACACAAGTTGTCATGGGAAAAGTTCATTTTCTTTGTTATTTGTTTCATTTATCTGACATATTCAGTTATCTGACACTTTTTTACGGAACAGATGGTGTCATTATAACAAGTTTTCACTGTACCAGTCTCTTTCAAAAGAGGAAATCCCAGGTACCAGATTTCAACTTCTTTTACCATCTTTACACACAGTAGAACTCTGGAAACACCCTCAGGTAATTTAGATCAAGCATTTTCAAATCACAAAAGTAACCCAGGTTTCCTAAATATTTGTTAGCATTATGACACTTCCATGTTCACCTCTCAATATGGTAATATCAGGAAGAATATATGATGTACAGTGCATATTGTATATAAGCTGTTCTTCTAAGCAGTTTTCCATATCAAAATTACATATATATATATATATATGGTAGACATATGGATATAAAGCCTGGAACCCATAAAAATGAGCATAAAATAAAAAATGAGAAGAAATCTGTCAACAGTTATATCAATTTGCTTGACAGAAAAGCATGAATCACACCCTGCATTGTGAATTAAGGGCAATGATGTGGGTTTGTAAAACTTGTTTGATTATAATTATTATTCAAATTTCTGCAGGAAGCTTTAAATAAATTAAATATGCAAATTAAGCTATTCTTTCACATAAATAATTGGATCTTTACCCTGTTCGCAGTCAATACATATATTGTGTTCATTTAAGCATATTTTTGAGCAAGTCATTTGTGTAAATGTTTTTTCATAAGCATATATTTGAGCAAAAATTTTCCTTAATTGATTCACAAGTTCACACAAACTTAAATTACCAATCCGTGCAGGAAAAACAGCATGGTGTATAAAGTTTTGATTTCAAGGTTAAAGCATTCCAGTTTCTGCCTCCCAAAAGGTACTGGTCCACAAAGCATTCAAGAACTTAAGTATCTTGAGAAAAGCTTTACTGAAAAAGTAGCTTGCATGGCCTACCATACACAAATACATGCTAAGAGTGAATGTGATTAGTACCTTTAATAGTGACTTGCATGTCAATCATCCACTTTGTGTGCATGTATATTAACTCTTTCAGCGCCAAGCATGTCTTAAGTCGATCTACTTAAGTCAGACTTGTCTGAATTATCATTAGGATCTGAGATTCATACACTTGTAAAAAGACCTTTCGTGTACCAGTAAGCCTATAGTTCCAGAGAGAAAACCTGTTGACTCAGTCCAAAAATTGGCACTGAAAGGGTCAAAGGCATCCCATTGCAGGCATAAAACTTCACATGTTAACTGCAGGACATGTAGATTAATTGCACTCTCCACATAAAGAAGATACAAAAATATATGCATTTTGTCAGAGTTCTGTTATCATATTTTTTCATGGCGACTGGAGATTTTAAGTCAATATCTATTAAAAGAAACAATTACCCGTAATTTTGTAGGACAATACTCCCTGAACACTTAGGTGACTTTGTGTCAGCATGAGTCTTTATGTAAATCCACTCTCACTTGAAGACAACACAAAAAAGGGACATATTAAAGACTACAATATATTTTTCTCTTAATTTAATCATG
The DNA here is from genome assembly GCA_964020975.1 of Hermodice carunculata. NCBI lineage: Eukaryota > Metazoa > Annelida > Polychaeta > Eunicida > Amphinomidae > Hermodice > Hermodice carunculata. Next base: position 76,991,843 of record OZ026624.1, read on the forward strand.
TTTTGTAGGTCCATAATTAAATTTACATTTTGCTGGGACCAGAAATTATTCAAGTGTAGCTAATTTAGCTAAAGGGACTCATATGCATTAACTCTTCCAGTGCCGAATTAGAGACTGAGTCAACAGCTTTCCTCAGCACACTTCAGGTGTAATGCGCCCAAAGTGCACTGAGGAAAACTGTTGACCTGGACCATATTTTTCTCTGGGACCATAGGCATGCTGGTACTTGTATGAAAGGTCTTTTCATGACGAATATGACTCTTGAATCATTACAGTAATTCAGCTTCATCATCACGACTAATGCAGTGATTGGCACTTAAAGAGTTAACCAAACTTGTATATCTTTAGCCAAACCAAGTCTAAATTTTGCTATCAGTCCAGTGGTGTTACACAATGAAGTTTAAACATCTGACCAAAACTAGAGAAATCTAAAATGGCATAGCCAATGTGTGTAAAAGATGGTAAATATCTTGGGCCAAATCCCATTCATGTTAGTCACTGATCAATGACTAGCACTAGGTCAGCTTGGTTCTTCAGTTTTGATCATTTTGGCAAACAAGTTGTTCATTTATGTTTTTATATATCAATCAGAACTCACCACATTGGTTTTTCCTCAAAATTAATGCAAAAAGACACAATCAAAGTGATGTCATCACAAACAACAACTTAACTTGACCCTTTCCCCCTTGAATTAAGACTGAGTCAACAGCTTTACTTGGCATGGGTTGGGCACTAAGTGCCCAACCCATGCCAAGGAAAGCTGTTGACCTGGGGCATGTGATCTTGATAAGTCTCATGTACAATTCTCAGTCAAATTGTTTTTCATAACTGTTGAAATTAGTTAAAAACACTGAAGCAGACGACATTTGACCACCAGCCGGTTTTGGCCGGTTTGAGGGGGAAAGGGTTAAACAAACATGCAACATATTTTCCATTTTTTTTTTATCAAGGGTAATGAGGTAGAGATAGAACCAACCAAATATTCATCACAATACATGCATATATCAGCCCCAAAGTCTGCATCTAGGCCAATACTATGCATATCCAATGCACCACTAGTTTTCCTTGAGTTTCTTATCATCTGTCAGTTGTGAGCCTGTCTTCCACGTGTCCAAATGCTTTCTGCTTTCACTGTTTCGCTGTAACAGAAAAGTACGAGTTTACTTTTCAACATCAAAGGAAAAGAAACAAATGAAAGCCATGCAAACTAGAATAAGTGTCAGTCTGATAGCCAGATATAATTCATTATGTTTGTTGTTTGATGTTCATTTGCATACATGTGCATGTATACCGTATATTTTGTATTACGAGACACAGCTGTGTTAGGATATTATTTTTTTCCTCCCAGGTTCAAGATTGTGAAGTCTGGGTGTGGAGTCTGATAGTGGCTTTCCCTGTACTCTGCTTGATGTGCCCATTGATGACTGTCACAGAGTAACACGTAGGAACAGAAGGCCAGAGTTCACTTGTTTAACTCTGTCAGTGCCAATCATGACTCAAGTTGATCTACTCAAGGCAAACTGGTCTGAATTATCATAAGGATCCCAGATTGGTATTCCTCGTAAAAAGACCTTTCACTCAAGTACCAGCATGCGTTTAGTCCCAAAGAGAATATCCAAGGTCAACAGCTTTTCTCGACGGGCATTGGGTGGGTTGCGCCCAATGCGTGCCAAGAAAAGCTGTTCACTCGGTCTAAAATTTGGCACTGAAAGAGTTAATTGTATCTTCCACAGCTAAAATATTACCAAATACAAACACACTTTATTGATAAAATTTTGATGAAAAGTTGTGTGCAAAGTCTGCTGGGAATTTGCCTGGATCAAAATGTCAGAGATTATAAAATTACAACCTTGTGTGACACCCAAGGTGAGGGTGAGGGTGAGTTCCACTAGATAAGCATTTAAGAGAATTTATGGCAGCATCAAGTTTCAAAGAAACCTGCACTGGTTTTTTTCTCCCAAGCTCAACATATCAATGTACAGTGCATTTGCTTTTTTAATATGTAAGACATCAATCTACTTTTTTTTATTTATGTGCAAATGTAGCATAGTAAATAAACATCCAAAAAGTTTTTAGCAGAGAACATCCATTTTTTTTGGGGAGGGGGGGTGTCATTGATTGGACCACTGAATTATCACTGTCACCTGTCACAGGGCAAAATTTTTATTGCAAGAAAATTTATTGAGATGGCCAAGTAGAATACATGTCAAGTAGTATACAAGATGTCTAAAGGATTTTAATCACTAGGGGGCACCACTGATAAAGCAGGGTCAGCTGACACTTTTTAAAATATTAGAACTGGACATGTCAGGTGATCCCCCTTGACCAGTGGTGCCACTAGTAACTCATATCTCCCAGCCTTATCCTATTCATGCCTCATGCAGTAGCACACTGGAGTATTTCCTACCTGTTTCCTCCAAGCTTGTTTAGCCTCATAGTCCAGTTTCTTCTGGGCTATGTCCACCCAACGTGGCTTGTCAGGTATGAGGAAAGCAAGTCCCACTTTGACCAACAGCAGTACATGCTGGAATAGATGGCACAACTTAGGAAAAAACTTGAGTGAAGACATGAGTTTGTAAAAGTATTATGCTGAAATACAGTACCAGTACACCTTAAAGAATTGAGTCAACTTATAAACCTACATATATTAAAGTTAAAGCATTTTTTTATTATGAGAGGCAAGAAATGAGTCCACAGGACACAGATGCCCCCAAGCTATCACTATATTAAGAATATTTGGGATATATAAGTGCTGTCAAAGCAAAACATACCATAAAAGTCCACAAAATCATGTAGCATACACTCAAAGTTTTGCATATTAGATTTTCAGGTCTTGTATAATCAACTATAAAGAGGTTATGATTTTTTTTTCTCTCTGGCCTTGTTTTATCATGTTGGTCAGTGAAAACAGCCAAGCATGGAACATACAAGCACTATGTCTTTAACAGTTACAAAAGGACTCAGAAGGTGTTTAAAATGAAGTAATCATGTGCACTTCCACACTTCCACCCTTGGACAAGAGTAAATTTGAAGCCCACCCCCACCCCACCCCACCCCCACCTTCAAGTTGGGGGCATATAAATATAATGTTGGCCTTGTGTAGGTCATGTGCAAGCTAAGACGTATCAGCCATTGTGGTCCGGAAAAGTTCGGTACAACTCGGTATGAACAGGTCTACTGACATTAAAACAAGACAGAACTGCAGCCTTTTGTGAGTCATATACCAACAGTACCTTAGTCTTTTTATTTACACAATGCTAGTTAAGGCATGCAGCATTTATCATTGATGGGGTGGAAAGACCTCACCCAAACAGCATACAAACTATGCAATACTCCGGGTCAATACTCCCCATCAAGTTCGGGTCACCCAAGGGGGAAAATCAAAGCCATGATACATACACAATTCACTGGCAGCTCCAGAGATCTGACAAGATCCAATTTTTATTCATGTATGTAAAAAACTATGCAGTCCTTACCTCAGCCACCACAAAGCACAGCAGCACCTGTGTGGAGTCCTTGAAGGGTATGTAGTCCTGTACTGCAGGCTGCAGTGCCAGTAAAGCAGTGTTGGTGACCACAGCCATCACACCCATCATCTCAAAGGCCACCTGTAGGGTACAAAGCAGTGTATCATGGCTACATCAGGGCACAGTATCACAAGTACATCAAGGCAGTGTACATGTATCATACCTACATCAGGGCAGACGTATCACAAGTACATCAAGGCAGTGCACATATATCATAGCTACATCAGGGCAGATGTATCACAAGTACATCAAGGCAGTGTACATGTATCATACCTACATCAGGGCAGACATATCACAAGTACATCAAGGCAGCATACATGTGTCACAGCTACATCAGGGCAGAGTATCATAATTACATCAAGGGAGCGTACATGTATCACAGCTACATCAGGGCAGATGTATCACAAGTGCATCAAGGCAGCACCCATGTATTACAGCTACATTGAGGCAGTGTATCTGCTATATCAGGGCATTTTCATCACATGAACATCAAGGCAGTGTACATGTATCACAGCAATATTGAGCCAGTGTATCAGCTACATCAGGGCAGATGTATCACAAGTACATCAATGCCATGTACATGTATCACAGCTACATTGAGGCAGTGTAACAGCTACATTGAGCATAGTACCACACCTGCAACAAGAGAGTCCATCACAGCAACACTGAGGCACTATGTCACAGGTATAGGAACATTAAGACAGCAATTATGGGTTCATTGTGGCAGTGTATCACAGCTTTATTGACAATGTACATTACAGCTATAACAAGGTAGTATAACAGCTTTATGGAAGGTGTACATCACAGCTATGCTAAGGTAGTATACCACAGCTGCATCAAGGCAGTATATCACAGTTACATCATGTCCATTGAGGCAGAATATCACAGCCACTGAAAGGCAGTACTTCACAGTTACACTGAGGCATATATCACAGCTTGGTGCATGACAGTTCATCTAAAATCAGTCCATTGAAAAGTTAATAGGTCAAAATTCTATTATGTCTAAATTCCTTTACATCAAAAATCATATTTGTTGAAAACAACTTGGTAGAAAAACATTCAGGTCGAATGGAAAATTGGTCTAAAATCCATGATTTTTCATCAAAACTTCATCAAAAACTAACTCTAAGGTGCATCCAGGTTGTATGTCACAGCTATCAACTTGATGGCAGTGTATCACTGTTACATCAAGACAGTATCGGACAGCTACATCAAAGCTGTGTATCACAGGGACAAAACGAGTCGTCCACAACGACATTGTGAAATCTCACAGTACATGCAGGTAGTCTATCATAGGAGGTAGCACATTATATTACAGCTACATAAGGGCAATACATAATAGCTACATCAAAACAGTGTATTCCAGCTACAATGAGCCAGTACATTGTGGGTTCACGCTTGGCAGACCTGCAACACGCTTGCCTTTCACCTCTGCAGCCTGGGTTCGATTCACAGCCGGAAAAGCAAGTGGAAAGAGTTCCTACCACTCTGACTGTGCACAGTGGTTTTCTTCGAGTCCTTTGGTTTCCTCCAGCAAAAAAGTAGGTAGGAAAGTATATGCCACCATCTGTGCCATGGAGAGTGATTAATATAGGCTTGGCCTGCTTCGCAATCCATGTAAAAGATATGGGACTATACTTTTTTTTAGTACAGCATAGCTACATCAAGGCACAGCATCCCAGCAACATACATGTAAAGGTAGTATGTCAGAGATATATCAGGGCACACATAACAGCTACATCAAGGCACAGTAGCCCAGCAACATAAAGGTAGTACATCAGACATATATCAAGGCACACATAACAGCTACATCAAGGCACAGTAGCCCAGCAACATAAAGGTAGTACATCAGACATATATCAAGGCACACATAACAGCTACATCAAGGCACAGTAGCCCAGCAACATAAAGGTAGTACATCAGACATATATCAAGGCACACATAACAGCTACATCCAGGCAGCATATTGCTGCAATATTAAGGCTGTATATCATAGCTACATGGAGTCAGCATATCACCACATTATCCAGGAGTGTATCACAAGTACCTGACAGCAGTATCTCATAGCTACACATATACTTCAGCCTTGAGTCCTTGTAACATATCAGTAACTGGTCCTATACCAGTCAGGCTAACTTGTCCATGTACTCACACCATAGCCTATGTGATATCATTGTATGGTGTTTGTGGGTATTATAAACTTGGCGAAGAGTGTTGATATACTAAAGGGCCCCCAAGATTGGCAGGCAGGACCCTGTATGGAGGTGGCTTTCTCTGCATGCCACTGCAACAGGTTGCTAATAGAAACTGGGAACTTGGGGCAGCCCTTGTGAACACTATGCAGCTGTATTGTGGTCATGCTTTGACTCAGCTCTTGTGCAGACTGGTACCGAGAACAAAATCTGTTTTCTTGATAACTTTACTGCAGCACTGGTGATGCCTGAAGTGTGGTCCACTGAGAGTTAAAAGGGGTCATTTTTGGAACACAGTACAGGATTTGCATATATACACAATTATTTATTATTTCTTGATACAGTTATGCATTTGATATACAGATTTATGGACCCACTTAGTAAGTAGATATGATTAGTGAGTAAAACTACAAAACCAATAAGGCTTAGGAAAATAATGAATACTCTGCTCCTGATTCTGCTTTGAAAAACGACCCCAAACACAAAATGTTGCTTTCTAAATCTTTGTACTTAGTATGTATTGGACTCACTTCTTCCATACTATTGGCAAAATATGGCTGGCTATGGCATGGTTTACTGACTATGGACAGGCCTCCCAGCCGTAAAGCCAAGCGAATGAAATTCCAAATCATTCTTTGTAAGCTCTTACCCTATTGAGAGACTGTCTTGTCTTACAAAAAACAAAAATCTTCCACATGTTTCTGGAATGATGTGTCAAGAATGGGATCACACTGAGGCATAACCTTCACAACTGATAATAACACAAAAACTACTGACCTGCCAGGCTCCAATGCCTGATGTTGGCTGTGCAAATGGACGTTGGAAGACACGGCACATCTTGAATGCATCTGTACGGATCTCAGTGATATTGTTGAGCAGAGCCCAGAATGCTGCTGATGGGAATGCAGCAGAGAAAAGGAAGACATAACCAAATTGAAGGAACATCTCAAGGTAGTCATCCAGAATACCCTGCAAGCAGACAAATAAACAAGAGACGTGACAGTATGGTAAACATAAATATATACAATGTAGGCTTTGGCCTAGACAACACACTGGTGTCCACCTATACCTTTCTCCTTATCATCTATGATGCAGGCATGGTAGTTTTACAAGCATGTCCATTCAGTTATATTTTAGTACGGCACACAGGCTACATGATGGAAAGGTTACATCATTAATCTTCATTGTAAAAATATGTAAAATATAAGTGTACTTTCAGCTTTTTAGCACATTAGGTGATATAGTCCATGCATATATTTTTCAATATTTTCATTACAATTTAACGCTTTCCTCCTTGACCAAAACTGACTCGAAGTCAAATGTCATCTGCATCAACTTTCTTTTTATTAATTTTAATGGTAATAAAAAATAATTCAAGTAAGAATTGCAGAAGTGACCTATCAAGATAAGATGCCCGTCAGTCTTAACCCAAGGGTTAAAGGGTTACTCCTGAGCACACGGTTAAAGGGTTACTCCTGAGGGCCCTATCAGCAATGTATCAGCATGCGCTTTTTTTCCTATTGTATAAATGGCACCCTTGGACCCAGGTAACATGAACAGTTGTGAACCCGAGGTTAAAAATGTCAACCTCAAGTGAAGCCAAGGGGTGACATTCACAGTCAAGGGTTCAAAATTCTTCATGTTACCTTGGTCAAAGGGCACCATATCTTTTTCAATACTTAAGATAATAAAAGAAACCCAATTTTTCAAATTGATCACATTTTATTATGACGTATAGTAATAACATCCTTTCTGTTAGATCCAATGTCATAAAATCTCGGTTATATTTAATTATATGATATAGAAGGATGTTCAGCCAACACTTTTCTTGCACAAAGCCCCCAAGAGTCTCCCAAGGAAGGCTGATGACTGTCATCCTTTCCCCTTAAATTAAGACTGAGCATAAGACTGAGTCAACAGCTTTACTTGGCTTGGGCACTAAACACCAAGGCTATGCCAAGGAAAGCTGTTGACCTGGGTCATGTTTATACCTTGATATGTCTCATCTGCAATTCTCATTTAAACTGCTTTCTCATTACTGTCGAAAGTGAGTCACAAACATCAACCTAACATTTGACCACTAGCTGATGATTTTGGCCAGTTTAAGAGGGAAAGGGTTGAAGTATGCCATCTTGTGTATGTTTTCATGCAAACAAGCACTAGTCAATCAGAGAAATTTTTTAAAAAGCATGCAACAAAGGTTTACGTTTCCACAGGCATGCTTATCTATTAATTTAAATTACTGTTTGACGTAAGGTACACAACCACCTATTTAAAATCAATGCTTTAACTACCTCACTGGTGCACGAGCATCTCGGAGGCACTCCAACTTGATTTGTTTTGACTTGTGGGGTAAACCTTGGTTTCGCTCTTATACCAAGGCACAAAATCCTTCACAGTACACATCAAATGAAAGCTATGTGAACCAATCTTTTGCATGAATACAGGAACATGTATGATTATACATGTACTCATGAAAGTGTCAGTGGTAATCAAAAAGGCCAAATGCTACAGTAAAGTCTGCAAAAGGGTTTTTGCTGTACATTTATTTACATGTGAATGTGGTAAAACTATACATGGTGAAAAAATGTCATATTTTAACTCATTCCATACCAGTCCCTGATTTTTCCATAAATTTACATAGATTTAAGACGACAATTGCATATTTAAATTCTTCATGAAAGAGCTTCCGTTCAAGTGCCAACATGCCTATAGTCTTAAGTCAGTGGTTCTGGCACTGCCTGGCAAGTCACGCTGCATCTGCCACAAGGGCAGCTGCAGCATGACTTGCCAGGCAATGCCAGAACCACTGACCAATGCGTGTCACCATAGTATGGAATGAGTTAAATAAAATTGACTTAATATACAAATGGACAAGACAGTGCAAGAGAAATGAAGATACAGTATGTGTAACAAAAACATTTCAACAATTTCAAGGTGGGTACATGTTGTTGAATGTCCCAGTGTGTTAGTTGAACAGTTCACTCAATAAATGAATTTTGATATAATTTTCAAAATGTTATAGGGTATTTAGGGGGACACTAGTCAAAACATTATGCAATAGGCCCCATTCCTACCTTTGTTTATATGTTGCAAGGTTTCCATACAAAATTGTATTTTACTAACTATGTTTGAGCTCAAAGTGCTTTATTGAATAGTGATATTTTCTGCATTCAGGAGTCAGAGTGTCGATATAGCATCATTTTACTAAGACAAGTGATGTGAATGAGACATAATTTCACTTCGGTTCTTTATTTTCCTGCTATGTGCGTGTGTGTTGGAAAGGGGGGGGATAAACATCCAAAAATGTTGCAGAATCTTTCCAGAACCAAATTCCTGGCTAAATCTTGCCATTGTGCAACTGCAAATAATTCATTTCTAGTTCATTATTGTCACTGTCCACTTTTCTTTATTTTTCCCACATTCCATGTATCACCCCTGTTGTTCCAAAAAAATGACAATGAGCAATAAAATTGCAACTGCACATGTAAAAGTACAGTTTAGTGCACAATGGTTCAAGGTGCTGCTTTCATAAATGGCACCAGAGGCACTAATTGCTGAAGAACATCAGGTCTAGGGGCCCCAGAAATGTCCCTATACAATTTCAGAGCACCTGCCCAAGCAGTTTCCGAGATAATTTTTTAAGATTTTGCCAAAAAATAAACAAAAAGTCATAAAAAATCCATAATCACAGGAGCATTACAACATGTACTTGAACAATTTGGTAGATGTCAACCCACACAAGGTACATCCCTACCAAGTTTAAAGTGAATCTGGCTAACAGTTTTGGAGAAAGGACTGGTTAGAACTGTGACTGGGGAACAGCTGCTGGACTTGGGACACAACACTGGATGCAGGATGCCAGATGACTACTCTATAAGCTCAGCTGACCATCAAGTCAGCTGAGCTAAAAAAAAAGAAAGCTCCAAAATAAAGACGAATAAATTTACCAGGGGCACAAATGGATTTTCAAAAATCACTTGTCCAATGAGCATGTGGTTTTGAATGAAAAAAACACACACTGTTACTGTGATAGTGATAGTACAAAAGATGATGAATAGCCAAAATGTACATAAAGCGAGAGGAATTCTTGCTTTGTGGCTACACAGAAAATGGACTTCAAGCATGTCAGATCTATGAAATTGTACACATGCATTTAACAGCAACTGTGAGGCATCCAAAACACACAAGAATTTGTGACTGGGCAGGACAGGAAGAACAACAAGCACTGTCTATGAAGCTCAGCTTACACATGCACATCACAGCCACTGCATAGTAAATGAAACTTGGTTGTATTTGGAGTTTACAAGTACTAAATTACGTACCATGAAATAAGGCATTCATTTTTTGTTTCAGTTTTGAAATGGCTTTATACTTCACATCTGTTTTGGGGCTTTTTTTACCTACCTACCCACTCATCCCAAAGAAATAAAATAATAATAATAATAATAATAATAATAATAATAATAATAATAATAATAATAATAATAATAATAATAATAATAATAATAATAATAATAATAATAATAATAACAATAACAACAACAACAACAATAACAACTAAAACAGACTGATTTTCCAACTGAAAATCAAATGTCTCCCGGTGGAACACTTACGTCTCTGAATAAGCTACAGGTAATAACAAATTACAAATGACCAAGTTTGCTTGAAAATTACAATCCTATTTTAGCTCTCACCTAGATACATTACTCTAGCAATTTTCATCAAGCTCTTCAAGACTTATTGCAGAGAAACGAATTTCACATAAATGACCCTGTGACCTTGAAAATTAGGTCAAGGTCACCCAAATACAATCCCAACCTTGGTCTTACCTTGATACAAAATCCTACCAAGTTTCATTAAATTCCATCAAGTTCTTCATGACTTATCGAACGGAAACCAATTTCACATAAGTGACCCTGTGACCTTGAGAATTCGCTCAAGGTCATCCAAATACAATCCCAACCTAGGTCTTGCCTAGATACATGAGCCTACCAAGTTTCATCAAATTCCATCAAGTTCTTCATGACTTATCGCACGGAAACCAATTTCCCATAAGTGACCATGTGACCTTGAAAATTAGGTCAAGGTCACCCAAATACAATCCCAACCTAGGTCTTGCCTAGATACATAATCCTACTAAGTTTCATCATATTCCATCACCTTCTTCATGACTTATCGAACGGAAACCAATTACACATAAGTGACCCTGTGACCATGAGAATTTGCTCAAGGTCATCCAAATACAATCTTAACCTAGGTCTTGCCTAGATACATAATCCTACCAAGTTTCATCAAATTCCATCAAGTTCTTCAAGACTTATTACACGAAAACCAATTTCCCAAAAATGACCCTGTGACCTTGAAAATTAGGTCAAGGTCACCCAAATACAATCCCAACCTTGGTCTTACCTTGATACATAATCCTACCAAGTTTCATCAAATTTCATCGTGTTCTTCATGACTTATCGAATGGAAATCAATTTAACATAAGTGACCCTGTGACCTTGAGAATTTGCTCAAGGTCATCCAAATACAATCCCAACCTAGGTCTTGCCAAGATACATAAGCCTACTAAGTTTCATCATATTCCATCAAGTTTTTCATGACTTATCGCACGGAAACCAATTTCACATAAGTGACCCTGTGACCTTGAGAATTCGCTCAAGGTCATCAAATTACAATCCCAACCTAGGTCTTGCCAAGATATATAATCCTACCAAGTTTCATCAAATTCCATCTAGTTCTTCATGACTTATCGAACGGAAACCAATTTCCCATAAGTGACCCTGTGACCTTGAAAATTAAGTCAAGGTCACCCAAATACAATCCCAACCTAGGTCTTGCCTAGATACATAATCCTACCAAGTTTCATCAAATTCCATCAAGTTCTTCAAGACTTATCGCACGGGAACCAATTTCACATAAGTGACCCTGTGACCTTGAGAATTTGCTCAAGGTCATCCAAATACAATCTCAACCTAGGTCTTGCCAAGATACATAATCCTACTAAGTTTCATCATATTCCATCAAGTTCTTCATGACTTACCGAACGGAAACCAATTTCACATAAGTGACCCTGTGACCTTGAGAATTTGCTCAAGGTCATCCAAATACAATCCCAACCTAGGTCTTGCCAAGATACATAAGCCTACTAAGTTTCATCATATTCCATCAAGTTCTTCATGACTTATCGCACGGAAACCAATTTAAGATAAGTGACCCTGTGACCTTGAGAATTCGCTCAAGGTCATCAAATTACAATCCCAACCTAGGTCTTGCCAAGATATATAATCCTACCAAGTTTCATCAAATTCCATCTAGTTCTTCATGACTTATCGAACGGAAACAAATTTCCCATAAGTGACCCTGTGATATTGAAAATTAAGTCAAGGTCACCCAAATACAATCCCAACCTAGGTCTTGCCTAAATACATAATCCTACCAAGTTTCATCAAATTCCATCAAGTTCTTCGAGACTTATCGCACAGGAACCAATTTCACATAAGTGACCCTGTGACCTTGAGAATTAGGTCAAGGTCACCCAAATACAATCCCAACCTAGGTCTTGCCCAGATACATATATCTACCAGGTTTCATTAAATTCTGTAAAGTCCTTCAAGACTTATCGCACGGAAACCAAGTGTTGAAGAACCTGAACGGCAACAACAACAACAACAACAACAACAAGCGGAAGAAACGGGCACTAAACCAATATGTCCCCCGGCTTCCACCGGGAGACATAATAATAATAATAATAATAATAATAATAATAATAATAATAATAATAATAATAATAATAATAATAATAATAATAATGAATTGACATGTAATTGCAAAGTAACACTTTTTTATGGGTGGATTTAGATTATTATAATATTACCGATTAGCCTACCCGCTTTCCCATGTAACAATCTAATGAAATAAATTCCCTGCTTTGTTATTCCTATTACACATAAATCAGAACACTGCACTCAAGTAAGAGTGTCCTTTATTAAATTCACAATTGTGTTGCTTGTTTTAGCATGTATTGCACACAAATAATGCACAATGATGTATCAGTTTATCTAAAGAAGTAGGCTATGCCAGTTTAGATATCAATAAATTTTCTAAAAAATAGTTTGTGATTTTACATATGGTTTTTGTTTTGTTTTTTGTTTTTTTTTTTTTTTTGTTAAACTTTTTCATACATTAAGATAATGTCCAACTAGACAAAGCAACTTCACTTCTAGACCAAATATAATAGATACATCCATTCCTAACAACTTGCAGAGTCTGTCTCCACTTCAGGTACAACTAAAAGATCAAAACTGCTGTATAAATGTCATGAACACAAGCATTTTGGGGTAAAACATGTTTTTGTAAAACCTTTGAAACTTTGGATATATCTTTAAAATATTGAAGATAAAATAACTAATCTTGTGCTATTATGATTTCAATACACATACATGTATTTGCAAAAATTCTATAAGGGATTTTTCATTATCAGTTTTTAAACAAAGGTGATATAAAATAGGCAATTGTCGGTTTGTTTGTTTTTTTTCAGTTCATAAATTTGCACACAACTCTTCATTTTTGATTCCCTTTTAGGAAAGAACTGATCATTCCTCAGAAAATTTTGTGATGCACTATCCCTAAACAAGGTCTGTTGAATAAATTAATTTTTGTTTGATTACAATCAGACAAGTAGTTTCAGCCATATATCCATGTCAAGCAGCCATTTCCATGCAGATACCAATCGTCAAGATCTAAAGGTTAACGTGGTGCATTGACAAACATATTAATTCTAAAAGTACGTCGCTCCCTCCTTTGGATTGTATTCAGATGTGAACTTGCAAATTTGGACATGTGACAGACAACATACGTGTCCAGCAAAATACCCCAAAATGAGCAAAGTTATTAAAAAAACTGGTTGGACATTACCTTAAACCACACAAATTACACAGAGAAGTGCCACTTGAAACTTATGGTGTTGGGTCATCAATCAACACAATTAGAAGTATTGAATAAAATTTTTGGACCACTTGAAGAGCAAAAGGAGTGCCATGTATTGCTTACAGCATTCTGAGACCAACTGGGATGGTTAACTCTTTCAGTGCCAATCACGTCTAAAATCGATCTACTTAAAAATCAAACTAGTCTGAATTATCATTACTATCTCAGATTTGTATTCCTCGTAAAAAGACCTTTCATTCAAGTATCAGTATGCCTATAGTTCCAGAGAGAATACCCCAGGTCAACAGCTTTTCTTGGCGCGCATTGGGCGCAATGCACTTAATGCGCACCAAGAAAAGCTGTTGACTCAGTGCAAAATTTGGCACTGATAGAGTTAAAAGTAATGCACAGTTGTTCTGTGGCATGCTGTTCAGTTCCATTTTCTTCATACCCAACTAGCCAAGTTTCTACCAGTACATGATAGACTCGTGTTTTTATTTTCAGTAAAGGGAAATCTATCAAGAGCATCCGAAGGACTCTGGACTCAGGACTAAGAAATAACTGTAGAAGCTCTGGCAGTTCATGCAGCATATGTAGCAGTCGCCTCCTTATTCAAGAGCTTGGGCCTTGTTATTATTACAGTATTATTATTGAAACATGTTTTGTTAATAGCTTGAAGGCAAGTAAGCCATTACCCAATTAGGGTGTGCACCCCATCCGAAGGGTGCATCTTAACAACACCCCCCTCCAACTCAGACTCATGCATCCACACCCCTAAATACACCTTACATACATCTATCATTTCCCTAGGTCCTAGGGTACAATTGACATGCCAAACACACACCATGAACTTTCCATTTTGGTGTCCCCAATCTATACACACCCAAATATGGGCGGACAACACACTCTACAGACACCCATAACAGTCACCCACCCTTAAACACACCCTAACTGGGTAAGGAAACACTTGAACTCAGTAACAGTCATGTGATAAAAAAGAAAAAAAAATACATTGGAACAGCCTACATAGAAAAAAAAAAATTCTTAAATTACACACTTACCGCTGCGCCAGTTCTCTGTGCATGTAAAATATAGTTCAATTAGCACATCCAAAGGATACAGGAAACTAGGATTAACCCTTTCTCACTCAAGTCACTGAAAAGTGCCCCGATATAAATCACTGGCTTAACCCTTTCTCCCTTAAACTGGCCAAAACCGGCTGATGGTCAAATGTCATGTGCTTCAGTTTTTTCAACTAATTTCAACAGCTGTGAAAAACAATTTGAATGAGAAATGTACATGAGACTTATCAAGATCACATGCCCCAGGTCATCAGCTTTCCTTGGAATGGGTTGGGCACTAAGTGCCCAACCCATGCCAAGGAAAGCTGTTGACTCAGTCTTAATTCAGGGGGGAAAGGGTTAAGGCTTTCACTGTTAATAGTTAACAGAAATAATTTTTGTTAAGGATTGTTGATAAGACCAGACGGCATCCCTCTAACTTTACTTGGTGCAGGTAAGGCACATTGCACCCACCCACATCAGGGAAAGCTTCTGGCTCTGTCTTACTCTGATCAGCAAAGGGTTAACATAAAAATTTTGATCACGTCACATCATCACATATATTTACTGATACAAGGACTTAACACACAGACAGACAAAACACACAAAAGTTGGATGTTGCTTGTTTCATTTTGCATGGCAGCACATGTTTACCTGATACGGAGTATTTCACTGACAGATCTGAAAGCTGTAACTTCTGAATCACAGATCACGTCTACAAACTCATTTCTTCATGCTTAGAATGTTATGAAAAATGGCAAAAATTAAACACAGTGATTTATTGTGTGCAAAAGACTATGTATACACCCGTCTACATGAAGTTCACAATAGTGCTCATCATACATGATTATTCTGTACGCTTGTTTGAAATCAAGGTGCCACTGTTTTGATGCAAAACATTCAAAGAAAACGACAGGCATGTTTTTGTGCATATCTGTAAAGCAGGCAAGTGTGATGTTAAACTACTATCAACTTTAAATCATGCTATTCATGTGAACCGAACACCAAAACATCAGTTGAACACTAAAGAATTGAGGTTTTCATTAAAGATTATGATTTTATATGTGTAGACTCGCAAAAACATACACCTGCATGTATAAATGTCAGCAAGTAGAGTAGAATATTCTACCCTCCTTGATGTCAGTCATAGTTCATAGATAAGGGGACTTAATATCTGGATGCTATAACAACCATAGAAAACCAAAGCTTTTAACGATACGCAAGTACAGTAAATGTCATCTGCAAACTTGTTTGCCAAATGCAACTTCCAGTGAAAAATACAAGCCTTATTCAACCCATTGAGTTGCCCCATACCATGGGGCCCTTTGTACCTTAACAATCAGAAAATTGTTTCATTGGCCTTGCATCAAGGTGACCATCATCTGATTGGAATGTCAAATTTTCACAATGTTTCTGGCCTGATACCTGAGAGTCCATTGTTTCGATGCCTTAAGTTAAGTGTCTGTTGTTTTAATGGCCATGAAAAACTGCCCCATTTGTGGAATGTTGCTTTAACGGCCATAAAGGACTGCCCAATTTGTGGAATTTTCCTTTAATTGCCATAAAAAAACTGCCCAATTTCTGGAGTCAAGTTTTTCTCTGTTTGACAGAACTAACACATGGAGCCTGGTGCTTGGTAGGGAATGCATGATTATTCAGCACATGTATCTGCTTATAACCACAGCACACAAACCAGTCATGAGACTTTGGCATACAATCAACTGCTGCTACCCCACACAAATACTGCACAGATGACATATAAATGAGATGAGACAGTGCACTTTTACAATGGGGGAGCTAAGGAATGGTGCAGTGTGCAAACAAATGGTTTTCAACAACTTCTTAAAATGTTGATGTAACTTGAACTGATGACAGACTGCTATCATTGGTTCTATGAGGCCAGATGACATTTGGAAAACCTGGAGGCTGTTATGCATGTAGGAATTTTGATTCATGGAATAACCATAGAACCTAGTGGCTGCTTAAAAATCCTTATCCTAGTATGTGGATTTATGTAGCACCAGGCAAAGTCTGCATCTAATTACCGGTAAGAATTACAATTATTGTGATCTCCTAGATAGACAAGTGGACAACATAAATTAGTACATTACCTCCTATACACTCAGGATAGTGCAAAAGGAAAAGAAAATACTTAACACTTACATCATAGACCTCCATGGAACTCTCGATCTCCCCTTGTCTCTTGGCCCGATCCTCCACATGTTCCATCCCAGATCCACCCACAAGTGGTTCAATTTCTTCTACATCTGCCTCCTGACTTTGTTTAGCTTTGATCTGCTTCTTTCTGTGTCTCAGCTGCAGATATGGCACCAATGTCTCTTGTATTTGACCAATAATCTGTTGGGTAATCAACATGGCTGCCAGATGCTGTGTGGGGAAAATAAGAGAGCCAATTGTAAGCATGAGAGCATTCTAGAGCAATACCTGCTATGTGAGGCTACACTCAGTGCCCAACAAAATGTGCTCTTAAAATGAAGGTAAATTTTATAGAAAGAGAAATAATCAAATATCCAAAAAGAGTGGTGGTCTTAAAAAGACATGCACTCCCTTATTGGAGGTGGGCTTTATAGTAGACACTACTGCGTACTCAAAGTTGGCATTACATGTGCAGAGTTCTGCTAATAAAAACATCAAAGACTGCTTCAGAATTTGCTACCTAAAACGTCTATTTTCATTTTGTTCTTCCAATTAATATTTCAGAACCACACTGTACTAAAGCCCATAACAAGTTTCAGTTTTTAAAATGGATATATATCCCTTTGCCCTTTGCCTTTTATACGCCAACAGTACCTCATGATCACCTGCCACATCTCGAGCCCTCTCGGCTGAGATTTAACAAGTTCCCTAACATTCTCCTTCAATTACAGCAGTGACACCAACTTTCCACAAACAACTCTTCAAAGCCCCAGTGCCTCATACATGAAGATGCTGCCCTCTAATGGGCTTTGGCAACATTAACCTAGTAAACACCATCTGATGACTTTGGTAATTGTTCAAAAGTACCCCTCAACAGATCAAAAATCCAATGGCAAGTTCAAGTTTCTATTTTCTTCTTTTCATTTTTTTCTTTTTTTTTTAAGATCACACATTGTACTTACACTTTTCAACAGAACAAGGTCCTGCATGTAGAAAGCCACATAGAACAGCGACAGAAAGCAGTTCACGGAGTTAAACTGCAAATAAAATGCATGAATGAAGGTTATACAAACACAACATCCAATCTTAATGTCTAGTGTTTTGCGATCACTTTGTTTCCACAACTTTTGTTACCAACTGATATTTTCAAATACATGTAGGTACAAGTGTATCCATCATAACTCTGCAAAATGTGATTCATATCTGTACTTTTATTGTCTGTAAGCCATTGGATTACAGTATTAATATGATGTCATGCATGCAGTTCTATTTACATAGTATATGAGAACTTAAACATGAATATATAAAATAGTATCACACATATAATCATACTAGTCTCTGGGCCTGGGAGTCCCCTACACTTTCCCATGGTAACACTCCAACAAAACATAGGAGAATATTGAATTTGGCCAATCAGGATGCATATAACTTGTTACCGTGGCAACAATCAGTCTCCCCCAACAAAAGAAAAAGGCATCACATTACAGCTAGTCAGTATACCCCCTATTTTTCCTCCCACTTGCACAAAGCCGATCAAAGTGCAAGGACCTGTGGTGTCATTAGTCAATAAGCCAGATGCTAATATTTCACTCATTTAGCTAAAGAAATTTGCAAATAACTAATTTATTTTAATATGAATTATAGAAGGGTAAGGCTGAATTCTGCAGTGATTACTGTTTTATTTCCCAATTTGGCTTCAAATTTGAAGGCTTAGATCTGTCCCTATAAATGTGCCTCTCATGTTAGCACAGCTTAGCAATCAGTACTCTCCACTTCTGTTTACTCCACAATTCAGTATGTCTGCCTCAGTGGATCCCCTCAAGTATATCCTCCTTTGACACTTCATGACTCTGAAAGCTACAGGCTGTGGGAGGCTACTTACAGGCAAGGATACTGAATTAAGTATACACATATGTAGTATAATCTCTAAACATCCTCAGCAATATCAAGGGACCAACATTTCTAATCATTGCATCAGGAAAGTAGCATAACTTTTAAATAATATCTAATTATCTAAATCTTTATCATGGGATTTTCAGTTTCATTTATGTCACGGAATCTTTAAAAGTAGGCTTAATGAACAGCTTAAACGAACATACAATGTATATACATAAAAGTATCTGTAGAAAACTTGAGCTGAATACGCACCAGCACCAGTTTCGTGATCAAGTGATTGTTATAGGCTGACTGCAGACGGTGGTTTTCTGTACAAAAGATAAGGTGTAAAAGTGATGATATTTCAGTCACATTTCCAAATTTCAGTAGTTTGTTCTGACAGAATATCAAAGCAATGTCCTTAAACTGTTTTAACTTATTCCACCCTGACAGAAGACCGAGTCAACAGCTTTCCTTGGTGCACCCTGCACCCAAAGCACACCAAGGAAAGTTGACCATGGGCATATAATTTGGAATGATCTTCCATGCAAGTTTCATCCAAAATTTTGCAAAATAATCCCTAAATTAGTAAAATACAATTAGCAGACAACATTTAGATATAAGCGGGAAAAAGCGTCAATGGGGTGGAATGAGTTAATTGTGTGGTTTACCATATTATTCCCACTTGACACCCAGGGCATTTTGGAAATTTTGACAATGTCAAACTACAAAGTGTCTTCTGAGTAGCCATGTATTAGTTCATCATACAAGTAAATAGTACAAGATCTACATGTATTAATTTATTTTCACATTTTTTTCCGGCAAAAGGGGAAGGGATTTCAAGGGGATGAATACATAAGATGGATGATACAGTTGTTGTGTTTTATGTGGTAAGGTTACAGCTGGCAGCTTTTTTCATGCCGTAAATCTACTGATTTTTTCTAGAAATTGAAATTATCAC
Organism: Hermodice carunculata; assembly: GCA_964020975.1. Lineage (NCBI taxonomy): Eukaryota > Metazoa > Annelida > Polychaeta > Eunicida > Amphinomidae > Hermodice > Hermodice carunculata. The sequence goes on from OZ026624.1 coordinate 77,011,551, forward strand.
CAAAACTTGGCGAGAAATAGAGAATAAAGGCATTTTGGAGTCACAAAGTAATCTTTCTACATCAAATAACAAAGATGCAAATGTCAAGAAGGCTATCTCTTTTTTAGGTCCTTTTCTTTTTCTCAATTGCTTACCCCAGTCATTGAGTGCTTTAGCAGCTTTCCTATAGATGGCGTTCATGATGCTGATGAGGATGGCATAGATGGCACTAGGGAGTGCCAGGCTGACAGAAAGGCTCCAGTAGCTCTGACGCTCCTTGTGGTACTTGTCTGCCTTCTCCTGCATCCAGAAGTAGAACAACATGGCCAGGAAGGCTAAGTACAGACACGCTAACACAAATGGAACAGTCACACCGTAAAACTTGAGCACTCGTTTCCACTTTGGATATTTTGGTTCCATGCGTTTTGTGATGGGATTTTTGAGATCCTCGGCCACAATGCCATAGTATGAAGCCCTGGCTTCTTCAAAAGGCTCACTGTCAATTGTCCCCCATTGGTAAGCTAGGGTTGCTTGGGTGCGCTTCCAAGCCTCCAGGAAGATGGTGACCCAAACGAGGTTGAATATGCAAAAGAAAACATGTTGGCTGACATTTTCCCAAGCGGAGAAGGCGCCAATGATGCCAATTAGCCCTGGTGGGATGAGTGACATGGTGTAGAAACTGAGGAAAGCAAAGTACATGCACACTGTGTCCCCAAAGTACTTGTGAATTTCAGCTGAAACAAAGAGTGTACACATCCTGTTAGATACTGCATGTGTGAAAAGAAGTCAAAGCTATCCAAGTATTTTACCTGGGTAAGGCCACAGAAATTTAATGGGTTTTTTTTCTCAGGCACTTTTTAAATAATTTGGGAAGCAAGGTTTTTAATTTTTTCTTCACTTTTTACTGTTTCTTTTGACATACAATCAGCACTATTAGGTAATCTAGCAGCATTAGTCTTTGTTCAAAAGTAAAAAAAAAAAGGTTTATAAGGGGTTAAATGAGAAACTAAACATTTCTTTGCCTACTTAGGTCTACAATGTATTTTAATTTGTGCCCCTTGAAAATATAGTATGTTCTAGGTTTAGTTTGCATATAAACTGAAGTAATACTGCCTTAAAGCTTTGAAACACTTGAGGAAAAAAATCTGATTATCTTAACTCCATGTTCTTCTGCTACCAAATTCCCAATCATTCAGTATAGAGACTTAATGTTTCAAACTCAAATATGATAAACATCAACTGCATCATACATGTGTATTTTCCCAAAACGGTCCTCTGAACTCTCACGCAAAGGACTGCCATGCTATTTGGCTACTTTTGTTGTTTTCATACACTCAGATTGTCACTTGAATCCCATAGATGGCGCGGAGAAATGTACTTCATGACTAAGGATAATACACTCACATAAACATAGCGACTGGGTTGATGAGACAATGCAAATACGGTGCTAAGTGTCCTGATGAAAATAATTTGGCCAGGGTTTTATTTTTTTTGGGGGGGGGGTGTTTTGTTTTGTTTTTTTTTTTTTTTTTGCTTTTTGTTGTTTTTTTTTTTTTTTTAGGTTTGAGAGAAAGTGAAAAAAAAAGTAACATGCACTTGAACAAATGTCTCTGATTTCAGCACTTGAATGTTTTTTTTTTCAAGCTATGTATCATTTTGTTCTACACCGTTTGGACATGCAACAGGGTTTAATTTCACAAAGTCTTGGCTGACCTAAGCCAAACCTACATTAAGTTGAATTTGTCTTATTATCACAATAGAGCATGTTGATATCTTGCCTGTAATGTGTATCTTGGAAATAAGTTAATGTCAACCATCAAAGTAAGATTCAACCAAACTTCCATGTGTAACTCAGGCCATTTTGAAAATCCCATATGATAACTTTTAATGAGCTATTTTTGATCCCAGATGATGCACCAATGGTCCCCAGTAGGCAGAGAATTAATTTTGACCGATTACAGATTGAGACCACATTAGTGTTATGGGGCAGGGCATTCATCATTCCTGTATACATAACTGAAAAGTGTACAATTTAGAGTTTTACCTATAGGCACAGGTTTCAGGAGTGTCTGGTACCAATCCTTGCCCAGTTTCTTCAGCTCAGCATGATCATGCAGCGGGAAAAGGTTGGTTATCACTTTCTCGTTGACACATTTGGGGACTGCAAATATACAGGCATGAAGTACACGTACATCACTTGCCATTCATTTTGTTACCATAGATACAGTCCACTGTGTCAAGATCTTGGTCAGTGGTTAGTCTAAACATATTTTATTGTGGAACAGCTATCCTTGGTGTGGTTTGGGTACTGATTGGCGTTCAAAGCATGTAAAAAAAATCTGCTGACTCAGGCCTTTATTCAAGGAAGAAAGGCTTTAAAATACTTGTGTATCTGAGAAGATGATTCTCCCCAGAACATTTCGCTCAAAATGGTAATACTGGCAAAAGGCTTGGTCAAATCAATAAAGCTGCCGCAAAGTAATATACTCAGTGAACTATTATTGTCCATACAGTAATAACGTTATATCTTCATAGAACATTTTTTTTGTTTTTGTTTCTATCTTCCTAAAAATAAATTAAGAGTGGTGGTAATCATTTTAATTCCCAGTAACATCTGTTACTCCTGCCACATAATCTGTCACATGCTTTTACTGGGTGTATGTCTGTCCCTTGAGTACATACTGATGGCCTCTCCATGATACAGCTTCACTTTGGGGCATCCTGGTATACTTTCATCCATCCTGGAGGCTCGGATAGACTCCAGCTCATGAAGTACAATGCACTGCTTGTCAGCCATAGTCAGCAGATTGTCTGCAGTGAAGAAACAGAAGTGTTAATAGCCCACAGCAAAAGTATTACTTCAAATACAGTGCTCCCTCTTTATAACACCCCTCATTACAAGGCGGTTTCTGATGTAACACGGTGTGTACCGTGGTTCCCACTGAAATAGTTTTCCCATTACTTCTATGTTAAAAGTCCTTCTGTTATATGGCGGTTCTGCTATAACGCGGTCTGTTCTGGGGATCCAAACGCCAGCGTTTGAACGAGGAAGCACTACACATATTTTCTTTCAGCCTAATGCTGGAGAAGGAAGTGATGAAAAAAAAAAAACTATGAACTTCATTCTCTCTCTCTCTCTCTCTCAAATGTTGCTCACCACAACTTTCAGGGCCTTCCTTAGTGAAAATTGGTTGCTCAGGTTTGAGCTTCTTTACCACTGAATGCCTGGTTTTTCTCAGCAATTGAATCCTACCACTTAATTGTGCATTAAAATGTGAAGACACACTGTGAGCTGTTGCATTGCTCACCACCACTCCCATCCATAGACAGGGTGATATGGATATGGTGGGGGGGGGGGGGATTCAGTGATTCTTTTATGGCTTGGATTGTATGGGCATACAGTACTGATGCCATTTTAAAAAATTACATAAAGATTGAAGAAAATTTTGTAGATATTTTTTCTCATAGTAACAAAAGTTCATCACCAATACTGTAGTTCAAGAAATTTTCATGCGTGTTCAATTTTGCACAAACTTTTTTTTTTTAATTACAGAATTTTCACACATTTTATTTTATTTTTTTGTGCAATCCAATGTCATACAATGTAGTGAAATACAATGCAACTTATTTTCGTGCATTTCAATTTCATGCTTTGGGTAGTAATGCGAAAAGCACAAAATTAAATTGAGCCCGAAACTTTCTAGAACTACAGTACTCCGGCATATATATGAAAAGTCATTGCAAGAGGTTTGTTTTAACATGATAT